>OZ012675.1:36244783-36810516 GCA_963942505.1 Lordithon lunulatus | reverse complement strand
AAAAAAAATCTTTGATTTTTCATATTTTCTTATAACTCAGTCGATTAATGTAAAACAGCTCATAAAATAAAAATTTAATTAATTTAAAACATCTCGTGCAATCAAAACCTTCCTGCAGACTTTATTTTTGAGTACAAATTATGAAAGGATGACTTATTTTTAGCACAATTAAATATAGAATGTAAAATTATATCAAAAATTAAGAAAATTTAAATCTTTGATTTTTATAATTTTTTATAACTCAGTCGATGAATTTAAAACAGCTTGTGCAATTAAAACCTTCTTGCAGACTTTATTTTCGGGTGAAAATTATCAGAAAATGATTATTTTGAGTCCATTTAAATATAGAATGTAAAATAATATCATAAATTTAAAAATTTTAAATCGTTGATTTTTTATCATTTTTTATAACTCAGTCGATTCATGTAAAACAGCTCGTACAATAAAAACGTTCCTGCAAAGTTTATTAAAAATAGCTTATTTTGAACCCAATTAAATATAGAATGTAAGATAATATCAAATATTTAAATATTTTAGATCTTTGATTTTTTATCCTTTTTTATATATTATATATATTATCAATTGCCTTTTACCTTTTACCTTATACCTTTTACCTTTCGGTGTAGGCTTTTTTATAACTCAGTCGATTAATTTAAAACAGCTCGTACTATAAAAACTTTTCTGCAGACTTTATTTTTTAGTGAAAATCATCAAAAAATTACTTGTTTTAGCCCAATTAAATGTAGAATGTAAAACAATATCATCATTTAAAATTCCTTTAATTTTTGATTTTTTATAGATATTTTTATATATATTTAGTCTACTAATATAAAACAGCTCGAGCAATAAAAACCTTCCTGCAGACTTTATTTTTTGGTGAAAATTATGAAAGGATGATCTATTTATAGCACAATAAAATACAGAATGTACGATAATATCAAAAATTTAAATTTCTCAAATCTTTGATTTTTTTATTATTTTTTTTAACTCAGTTGATTAATTTAAAACAGCTCGTGCAATAAACACCTTCCTCCAGGCTTTATTTTTGGGTGAAAATTATCAGAAAATGACTTATTTTGAGCCCAATTAAATATCGAATATAAATCAATATCATAAATTAAAATTTCTCAAATCTTTGATTTTTTATAATTTTGTATAACTCAGTCGATTAATTTAAAACAGCTCGTGCGATAAAAACCTTCCTACCGACTTTATTTGTGTGTGAAAATTATCAGAAAATTACTTATTTTGAGCACAATTAAATATAAAATGTAAAAAAATATTATATTTTTAAATTTTTTAAATTGTTGATTTTTTATAATTTTTTATAACTCAGTCGATTAATTTAAAACAGCTCGTACAATAAAAACCTTCTTATAGACTTTATTTTTGGTTGAAAATTATGAAAGGATTACTTATTTTTAGTCCAATTAAATAAAGAATGTAAAATAATATCAAAAATAAAAATTTCTTAAATCTTTGATTTTTCATAATTTTTTATAACTCACGTCGAATAATTTAAAACAGCTAGTACAATAAACACTTTCCTCCAGATTTTATTTTTCGGTGAAAATGATTAGAAAATTACTTATTTTGAGCCCAATTAAATGTAGAATGTAAAATAATATCCAAAATTAAAATTTCTCAAATCTTTGATTTTTTATATTTTTTTATAACTCAGTCGATTAATTTAAACAGCTCGTGCAATGAACACTTTCCTACAGACTTTATTTTTGCGTGAAATTTATTATAAACTAGCTTATTTTGAACCCAATTAAATATAGATTGTAAAAAAATATCATAATTTAAGTTTTTTAAAATATTTGATTTTTTTATATATTTTTTATAACTCAGTAGTCGATTCATTTAAAATAGCTCGTACACTAAAAACCTTTCCTAACCATTTTGAAGTGACAAAGTACTTTTGATCATAAAAAAACTCGTTGTGCACCAACATCAAAGGATCAATTACATGAATTAGATGAGCCAACATTCAATTTCGGCCTTCATGATTTCTCGGAGGACTGTATTTGGTACAACAGAATAGAAAAAACGAGCTTATATAAGACGAGCTTTATGATTCGTTTGAGAAACCGGCCGCTAGGGTCTTCGTTAATCGTTTACACTTCAAGTTCTATATTCAAATGTTGTCTTATCATGTTGCTTCTTATCCCTGCTTATTATTATTATCCCTTATCTCTTACCCACACTTCTCACCTCTTCTCACCTGATCTCATAGCACGAGTCGTGTCCGCTTCGACAGCATTGAGCAAAAAAAGTAAGAAATAAACTTGTATAAAAATAAACACTAAATTCCTCGTAATAATTGTGTTTTTAATCACCCCGGAGGATCTGAAAATGATGTTTGATTATGACTGTGAGTAACGGCTTGCCGGGAGAGTGTTTTAACTTTCGAATAAATCCATTGCGGCGGCCGCAATAACAACAACAGCGGCGGAATTAATTTCAATTATTCCTTAAGTAATTATCTTGTTAAGCTAACCAAGCGGAACTCGGACACTTTTTGCGCTATTATATTTTATAGTTCATACGGCGAGCGCGCCGGTTTCAACCACCGAGTGTTACGACCGTTCGCAATTGGCACGTTGCGACAGCCCCGACGGTTATTAGTGGTCGCAGGCGAGGGAATTAATATTTAATTCTTGCGACTGCCGATTGGTTTTCGCGTATACTAACTAGAAATTAAATTATGGCAAAGGTTTTTGTGTATTAAATTGTATACGGTAGATAAACGCAAGGGCGGTTTTTTCAGGAGTGACAGGCTTGACGATCCTGCATACCCTAGAAAATTAGAAATATATGGCAACTGATGTTTATTTACAATTGACGTTACTAATTAATTTATTTCAAAAATAACATAGTATTTTTTTTACTAAATTAATTAGTAATTAGTAACTAGTAACAATTGTAAACAAACATCAGTTGCCATATATTTATAATTTTCTATTACGCCTTTTTCAATTGGGAAGATAAAAAGGACCGTAACTCTGTATGTAGTTTTAAGAATTTTATAAAATTACGCTTAATGTGGTCACAACTTGTTATATTTAGTTACTACAAAATTTAATTTAATTTAATTGCATTGCTGTAAAATATCTACCAGAATTGTTCAATATAATTATCAGGGGAAAAAAGTCACGAAGAACATTTCCTAACACAATTTATTCCTTATTGATAATCTTCCACATCAGTCACGCCAAATAATAAACAACACAACCGCTGGGGCGTTTAGCACAGATCTATTAAACACCGTCCACTTAGCCTACGAATAAATTCGTGCATTCGACTATTGACAAACTCTCGTTTATGTTTCATATTTTTTTTTAAACGAATGTTAATTTCCTTTGTCGGATTCCGGCCCCCGGGGGGGGCTATTGCCAACTCGTTATCCTAATGAAGCCAGCAACCTTCGAGCCCGCCGATTTCGCGACTGCACAAAACGCACAATGGGCGATTTTCCCGCGCGCGGGCATCCATCCGCGCGGCCCTTTATATGGGCGACAGCGAAGGGACGTTGAATGGCGTTTGAAAAACGCACGGATATATAGAGCACCGTACCTTTTACTGTAACAGTAGAATGTAATTTAAACTAATCCAAGGTCTCTGTTATGCACACTCGTAACTATGTCCATATAAACATTCAAATAATGCATTTTTTTTTGCTGCTCCAACCATTTGCTGTGAGTGTGTGGAACAATTTCAAAGTTGTTCTCTCGCTCTGGCGTTATCGCCGCGGACGATCGGCCGGGGCAATTACGCGGCTCGCGATTTTATGCATTCGTCTAATTAAAATCGTTTTTGAAATGAACGCGCGGTTGTTGTGAAACGCGCCGTTCTGTTCCATTTTTCCGCAGGACGGCTACTCCTTTTTTTTAGTAACGCGCGCGTGTTTTTCCGCAGTAGCGACGCTAATTGTGCGCGACTTCATATGTCTCTCTGGGGGGACTTATACTCTAATTTTACTTTATTATATAACTGAACATTTAGTTCCTCCAATCGGTATAAATTGTATCTTCAAGATTTACGTTTTAAGACTTCATTTCCTACTACCCAATATGGCTCACAATGTTTTTTTTATCTAATTTAACTTATTATGAACTGACGAGGTTCATTTTGTTACTTTTTGTCTTCCAAATAATGTCTGATTTGTAATTTTTGAGTTTAACAACCCAGAAATCCCACAAATAGTTGAGATGCATACTTCAAATTTTGTAATGGCTAAGTATGACTATTTTTGAATATATTAAGGGTAATTTTATAAAATTCTGAAAACTACAGAGTTACAATCCGCTTTGTCTTCCAAATAATGTCTAATTTGTAATTTTTGAGTTTAAAAACGCATTAACCCCACAAATAGTTGAGTTGCCTATTTCAAAATGTGTAGTAACTAAATATGACTAGTTGTAATCATACTAAGAGTAATTTTATAAAATTCTGAAAACTATATAGAAAGTTACAGTCCTTTTTGTCTTCCAAGTAATGTCTGATTTGTAATTTTTGAGTTTAACAACCCATGTGCCCCACAAATAGTTGAGTTGCATATTTCAAAATTTGTAGTAGCTAAACATGACTAGTTGTAAACATACTAAGGGTAATTTTATAAAATTCTGGAAACTACATACACAGTTACAGTTCTTTTTATCTTCCAAATAATGTCTGATTTGTAATTTTTGAGTTTAACAACCCATTAGCCCCACAAATAGTTGAGTTGCATATTTCAAAATTTGTAGTAACTAAATATGACTAGCTGTAAACATAGTAAAAGTAATTTTATAAAATTCTGAAAACTACATACAGAGTTACAGTCCGTTTCGTCTTCCAAGTAATGTCTGATTTGTAATTTTTGAGTTTAACAACCCATTAGCCACACAAATAGTTGAGTTGCATATTTCAAAATTTTTTGTAACTAAATATGACTAGTTGTAAACATACTAAAAGTAATTTTATAAAATTCTGAGAACTACATACAGAGTTACAGTCCTTTTTGTCTTCCAATTAATGTCTGATTTGTAATTTTTGAGTTTAACAACCCATTAGCCCCACAAATAGTTGAGTTGCATATTTCAAAATTTGTAGTAACTAAATATGACTAGTTGTAAACATACTAACAGTAATTTTATAAAATTGTGATCACTACATACAGAGTTACAGGCCTTTTTGTCTTCCAAGTAATGTCTGATTTATAATTATTGAGTTTAACAACCCATTAGCCCCACAAATAGTTGCGTTGCGTATTTCAAAATTTGTAGTAACTAAATATGACTAGTTATAAACATAATAAAAGTAATTTTATAAAATTCTGAAAACTGCGTACAGAGTTACAGTCAGTTTTGTCTTCCAAGTAATGTATGATTTCTAGTTTTTGAGTTTAACAACTCATTAGCCCCACAAATAGTTGAGTTGCATATTTCAAAATATGTAATAACTAAACATGATTAGTTGTAAACATAATAAAAGTAATTTTATAAAATTCTGAGAACTACATACAGAGTTACAGTCCGTTTTGTCCTCCAAATAATGTCTGATTTGTAATTTTTGAGTTTAACAACCCATTAGCCCCACAAATAGTTGAGTTTCATGTTTCAAAATTTGCAGTAACTAAATATGACTAGTTGTAAACGTACTAAATGCAATTTTATAAAATTCTGAAAACTACATACAGAGTTACAATCCTTTTTGTCTTTCAAGTAATGTCTGATTTGTAGTTTTTGAATTTAACAACCCATTAGCCCCACAAATAGTTGAGTTGCATATTTCAAAAACTGTAGTAACTAAATATGACTAGTTGTAAACATAATAAGGGTAATTTTATAACATTCTGAAAACTACATAGAGAGTTACAGTCCTTTTTGTCTTCCAAGTATTTTCTGATTTATAATTTTTGAGTTTAACAACCCATTAGCCCCACAAATAGTTGAGTTACATATTTCAAAATGTGTAGTAACTAAATATGACTAGTTTTAAACATACTAAGAGTAATTTTATAAAATTCTGAAAACTGCATACAGAGTTACAGTCTGTTTTGTATTCCAAATTATTGTCTGATTTGTAATTTTTGAGTTTAACAACCTATTAGCCCCACAAATAGTTGAGTTGCATATTTTAAAATTTGTAGTACTTGAATATGACTAGTTGTAAACATACTAAAAGTAATTTTATAAAATTCTGAAAACTACATACAAAGTTACAGTCCTTTTTGTCTTCCAAGTAATGTCTGATGTGTAATTTTTATGTTTAACAACCCATTATCCCGAGAAATAGTTAAGTTGCGTTTTTAAAAATTACAGTCCGTTTTGTCTTCCAAATAATGTCTGATTTGTAATTTTTGAGTTTAACAACCCATTAGCCCCACAAATAGTTGAGTTGCATATTTCAAAATTTGTAGTAACTAAATATGACTAGTTGTAAACATACAATAAGTAATTTTATAAAATTCTGAAAACTACATACAGAGTTACAGTCCCTTTTGTCTTCCAAGTAATGTCTGATTTGTAATTTTTGAATTTAACAACCTATTAGCCCCACAAATAGTTGAGTTGCATATTTCAAAATTTGTAGTAGCTAAACATGACTAGTTGTAAACATACTAAGGGTAATTTTATAAAATTCTGAAAACTACATACAGAGTTACAGTCCTTCTTGTCTTCCAAGTAATGTCTGATTTGTAATATTTGAGTTTAACAACCCATTAGCCCCACAAATAGTTGAGTTACATATTTCAAAATTTGTAGTAACTAAATATGACTAGTTGTAAACATACTAAAAGTAATTTTATAAAATTCTGAAAACTACATACAGAGTTACAGTCCCTTTTGTCTTCCAAGTAATGTCTGATTTGTAATTTTTGAGTTTAACAACCTATTAGCCCCACAAATAGTTGAGTTACATATTTCAAAATTTGTAGTAACTAAATATAACTAGTTGTAAACATACTAAGGGTAATTTTATAAAATTCTGATAACTACATACAGAGTTACAGTCCTTTTTGTCTTCCAAGTGATGTATGATTGGTAATTTTTGAGTTTAACAACCCATTAGCCCCACAAATAGTTGAGTTGCATATTTCAAAATTTGTATTAACTAAATCTGACCAGTTATAAACATAATAAAAGTAATTTTATAAAATTCTGAAAACTACATACAGAGTTACAGTCCTTTTTGTCTTCCAAGTAATGTCTGATTTGTAATTTTTGAGTTTAAGAACCAATTAGCCCCACAAATAGTTGAGTTGCATATTTCAAAATTTGTAGTAACTAAATATGACTAGTTGTAAACATACTAAAAGTAATTTTATAAAATTCTGAAAACTACATACAGAGTTACAGTCCCTTTTGTCTTCCAAGTAATGTCTGATTTGTAATTTTTGAGTTTAACAACCTATTAGCCCCACACATAGTTGAGTTGCATATTTCAAAATTTGTAGTAGCTAAACATGACTAGTTGTAAACATACTAAGGGTAATTTTATAAAATTCTGAAAACTACATACAGGGTTATAGTCCTTTTTGTCCTCCAAGTAATGTCGGATTTGTAATTTTTGAGTTTACCAATCCAGAAATCCCATACATAGTTGAGATGAATATTTGAAATTTTGTAGTGACCAATTTTAAATTTTTGAATATATTAAGGATAATTACAGTCCTTTTTGTCTTCCAAATAATGTCTCATTTGTATTTTTTGAGTTTAAAATCCTTCAAATAGTTCTGATGCATATTTCAAATTTTGTAGTGACTAAATATGATTTTTTTTTAATATATTAAGGATAATTTTATAATATTTTGAAAACTACGTACATAGTTACAGTACTTTTTGTCTACCAAGTAATTCTGATTCTGATGAAATTCGTCAAAATTCAATTTATAAAATTATGGTTTGAAATTTTTTGATATTTATACTTAACTTATTATGATCTACTGATTTTTTACTAGAAGAGAAGTCAAGTTATCATACTTGAAATACCGAATAGATATGAAATTAATAGTCGCTGTTTATAAAATTCAATGCAATATTGGGTATTTACAGATATCTTTTTAAAGTACGCTAAGAAAATTAATTAAGTTTTCTCTGTCTTATGTTAAATTGTTACTTTTGTCATCTCAATAATTTGAACAATACAAGTCACCTCCCACCGAGATGTGTCGCCTCGCTTCCTTTTTATCATCTGATCATTTAATTAAATCTCCTTTCATCGGGTGGGCGCGCGCTCGCGCTCGCGCTCTCTTGGGCAATCGATCGCCGCCACCACCGCCGACCGTCTCTTTGTTGCTGGTGAAGATGACACCGAGGTGGGGTCGCGGAATTAACAGTTCCAACGAGCCGGATAACCTACACGGTGGTTGCGTCATCCGTCGCGCATTCCGGAACGGTCGCGATCTGCCCGTCCGCCGCCCCTCTGGGGACGGTGTGTCCGACCCGTCCCATGGGTGTTGTAAACCGAACCGCGCGGGCTTGTTGCATTTCCATTCGGTTCCCACGGAGCCGGAGCGGAAAATATGCCCGCGCGCTTTTTTTCGACGCCACTTTCACATTTGTGCAATTTGCCGCTGGTTACACTAGCGGGAATTTTTTTTAGGTCTGTGGGGGGCGGCTGCATGGTGCACGCGATTTTTAACTAATATTATAAGATTAGTTTTGGGCTAATCAAATTACATAGAACTTTCTCCCTGGTATATGACTATTCCAAATTATGCGCACTGAGCAGGTTATTTTGTCGAGGGTGTCAGTTTAACTGAGAATCTTGATATATTTTTTATTAGTTTTCTATAGATATTTTTGCCTCCTTAACCACCCCCAATAAGAATTTCATGGATAAACCTTTTAGTTCTCACAAAATAGACTGAAATTTCACGAAAATAGCTTTTGAAATGGACTTTGAGAGTCTGTAATTCAAAAACTGTTTATGATAGCTAATTACAGTTTATAAATTTGGATTCAGCTGGTGGGTTTCTATATGGACCACGTAAAGTATCCATTAATTTCTCTCTGGATTTGTTGTGGGAACGCAAAATGTACGATTTTCGCATAAACTTTAATTTATTTCACACAAATATAATTTCGATTTCAACATTTTTAATTTTCTACGTATATTTTAGCCTCCTTAACCGCCCCCAAAAGTTTTCTACATATATTTTAGCCTCCTTAACCACCCCCAAAAGTTTTCTACATATATTTTAGCCTTGCTATCCAAACCCAAAAGTTTTCTACAAATATTTTAGCATCCTTAACCACCCCCAAAAGTTTTCTACATATATTTTAGCCTCCTTAACTTCCCCCAAAAGTTTTCTACATGTATTTTAACCACCCCCAAACAGAATTTCATGGATAAGCTTTTAGTTCTCTCAAAATAGACTTTTAAATAAATTTACACGAAAATAGCTTTTGATATTGACTTTGAAAGTCTGAAAAACTTACATTTTATTTTTTTTAAACTGGAAAATATATGAAACTGCCTTCATGTTAGAATAACTCTACCTATTATCGTTTAAAGATTGAGTAGAGATGACCTAAATTATGTTTATTTGTTTAATTATTTAATTATGTTAATATTTGTTTAAGTTTACTATAATCAAATTGTCTGGCTCTATTTTTATTAGTTTTTAGTTTCTTAGTCATCACACGGTGTATAGAATAATCACCCACATGTTAATCACTTTCAAAGATGATTGATTTACGTGCGGGTGTCAGGATGAAGTCGCTATCGCACGATCGGCGACGATAATTGCATAGTATGCGATATTATTAAATTACTTTTTTTTTTCTGCGCTGCAGGCGACGATCACTCTCCCTCGTGTGTTGTGGTATAATTTAAGGAGGAAACGCAATAAATATCGGCTAATGGTGAACCAGATCGGCCCGCGAGATAAGAATTAGGAAGAAATTAAGGCTAGATGGGCGCGCGGTTATGATTTATGGCGATTGCGAGTGGAAAAAGAATGCGTTCACGAAATTTATTGGAGTGCTCCACATTTGAATTGAATGTCTTGACAATTCTGTCACTGTAATCTTAATATTTATGGGAAATCAATATATTTCTGATAAAATTGAAGCTACATAAACTAGTAATGAAAAAGTATCAGTATAATATTAAAATTTTAAAAATTGATTTTTTTACAATTTTTGAACACAAATTGACAAATTGTATAGAAGAGTTGAAATATTTTGATAATTCGATCACTGTAATCTTACAAATTATGGAAAATTAATATATTTCAGATAAGATTGAAGCTAAATAAATGAGTAATGAAAAACTATCAGGATAATATTAAAATTTTCAAATTTGAATTTTTTTACAAATTTGTATAGGAGAATTTAGAATTTAGAATGTCTGGATAATTCCATCACTGTAATCTTAATAATTATGAGAAATAAATATATTTTGGACAAAATTGAAGCTAAATAAACGTGTAATATAAAAGTATCAGCATAGTATTAAAATTTCCAAAACTGATTTTTTTACAATTTTTTAAACACAAATTTCTATAGGACAATTTAACATGACTTGATAATTCGATCTCTGTAGTCTTCAATATTACGGGAGATAAATATATCTTAGATAAAACTGAAGCTAAATAAACAAGTATTGAAAAGTATCATTGTAATATGAACATATCCAAAATGGATTTTTTTTACAATTTTTTAGACACATTTAGAATTTAACAGCCCTTGATAATTCGTTCACAGTAATCTTAATGATTATGGGAAATAAAAATAAAAGCCAAATAAACAAGTAATGCAAAAGTATCAGTATAATATAAAAAATTCCAAAATTTAATTTTTTACAATTTTTTAAACACAAATTTGTATAGGAGAATTTAAAACGTCTTGATCATTCGATCACTGTAATCTTAATAATTATGAGAAATTAATATATTTTGAACAAAATTGAAGATAAATAACCTTGTAATATAAAGGTATCAGCATAATATAAAAATTTCCAAAACTGATTTTTTTATAATTTTTTAAACACAAATAGAAATTTGTTGGACAATTTAACATGACTTGATAATTCGATCACTGTAGTCTTAAACATTATGGGAGAGAAATAAATCTTAGATAAAATTGAAGCAAGATAAACAAGTATTGAAAAAATATCAGGGAAAATTTTCATATTTTTCCAAAATTGAATTTTTTACAATTTTTTAGACACAAATTTTTATAAGAGAATAACATGCCCTGATAATTCTATCACTGTAATCTTAATAATTATGGGAGACAAATATATTTTGGATAAACTTGAAGCTAAATAAACAAGTAATGCAAAAATATTGGCATAATGTTAATATTTTGAAAATTGAATTTTTTACAATTTTTTTAACCCAAATCTGTATAGCAGAATTTAACAACCATTGATACTTCGTTCCCTGTAATCTTAATTATTATGGTAAATTAACATTTTTTGGGGTAAAATTGAAACTAAATAAACTTGTAATGTAAAAGTGTCGGTATAATATTAATATTTCCAAAATTGATTTTTTCACAATTTTTTAAACATAATTTTGTATAGGACAATTGAACAATGTCTTGATAATTCGATAACTGTAATCTTAATAATTCTAGGAAATAAATACATTTAAAATCAAATTGAACCTAAATAAACGTAAAATGTAAAAGTATCAGCATAATATTAAAATTTCCAAAATTTGAATTTTTTTACAATTTTTGAAACCCAAATTTGTATAGCAGAATTTAACAGCCATTGATAATTCGTTCACTGTAAAAAAATTATGTGAAATAAATATATATTCGATCAAATTGAAGACAAATAAACGTGTAATGCAAAAATATTACCATAATATTAAAATTTCCCAAATTGAATTTTTTACAATTTTTTAAAACCAAATTTGTATAGCAGAATTTAAGATAACTTGATAATTCGATCGCTGTAATCGTAATAATATTGAGAAATGAATATATTTGAGATAAAATAGAAGCTAAATAAACATATAATGCAAAAGTATTCCCATAATATTAAAACTTCGAAAATTGAATTTTTCACAATTTTTTAAACACAATTTAACATGTTTTGATAATTCGATCACTGTAATCTTAATAATTGTGAGAAATAAGTATGTTTTGGACTAAATTAAAGCTATATAAACTAGTAATACAATGATATCAGCATAATATTAAAATTTCCAAAATTGAATTTTTTTACAATTCAAATAATTGTAATAATAATTGTATAGCATAATTCAACAGCCCTTGCTAATTCATTCACTGTAATCTTAATAATTCTGTGAAATAAATATATTTTCGATTAAATTGAAGCTAAATAAATTGGTAATGTAAAAATGTCACCATAGTAAAAAAAATCCAAAATTGAATTTTTCACAATTTTTTAAACATAAATTTGTATACAAGAATTGAACATGTCTTAATAATTCGAACACTGTAATCTTAGTAATCATAGTAACTAGATAGATTTAGAATAAAATTGAAGCTAAATAAACGCAAAATGTAAAAATATGAGCATAATATTAAAATTTCCAAAATAGAATTTTGTTTACAATTTTTTAAACCCAAATGTGTATAGCAGAATTTAACAGCCCTTGATAATTCGTTCCCTGTAATCTTAATAATTATGGAAAATTAATATTTTTTGGGATAAAATTGAAGCTAAATGAAAGAGTAATGCAAAAATATTACCACAATATTAAAATTTCCAAAATTTAATTTTTTAATCGCAATTTTATATAGCAGATATTTTTAACAGCCCTTGATAATTCGTTGTCAGTAATCTTAATAATAATGGAAAATTACTATTTTTGGTGTAAAATTGAAGCTAAATAAACAAGTAATGCAATAGTATTGTCAGAATATAAATATATCCAAAATTGATTTTTTTACAATTTTTTAAACCCAAATTTGTATAGCAGAATTTAACAGCCTTTGATAATTCGATCACTGTAATCTTAATAATTATAGGAAATAAATACGTTTAGGATAAAATTGAAGCTAAATAAACGTAAAATGTCAAAATATTAGCATAATATTAAAATTTCCAAAATTGATTTTTTTTTACAATTTTTTAAACCCAAATTTGTATAGCAGAATTTAACATATCTCGATAATTCGATCGCTGTAATCGTAATAATAATGGGAAATAAATATATTTTAGATAAAATAGAAGCTAAATAAACGTATAATGCAAAAGTATTAGCATAATATTAAAATTTTGAAATTTGAATTTTCACATTTTTTTAAACACAAATTTGTATAGGACAATTTAACATGTCTTGATAATTCTGTTACTGTAATCTTAATAATTATGGGAAATAGATATACTTTGGATAAAATTGAAGCTAAATAAACGAGTAATGCAAAAATATCACCACAATATTAAAATTTTTCAAAATTGAATTTTTTACAATTTTTTAAACCCAATTTCGTATAGCAAAATTTAACTACCATTGATAATTCGTTCCCGGTAATCTTAATAATTATGGAAAATTAATATTTTCTTGAGTAAAATTAAAGCTAAATAAACGTGTAATGTAAAAGTGTCGGCATAATATTAAAATTTCCAAAATTGATTTTTTTACATTTTTTTAAACACAAAATTGTATAGCAGAATTCAACAGTCCTTGCTAATTCATTCACTGTAATCTTAATAATTATGGAAAATAAATATATTTTCGATAAAATTGAAGCAAAATAAATAGATATTGTAAGATTATCACCATAATATAAAAATTTCCAAAATTGAATTTTTCACAATTTTTTAAACACAAATTTGTATAGCACAATTTAACATGTCTTGATAATTCTGTCACTGTAATCTTAATAATTATAGGAAAAAAATATACTTTGGATAAAATTGAAGCTAAATAAACGAGTAATATAATAATATCACCATAATATTAAAATTTCCAAAATTGATTATTTTATAATTTTTTAAACACAAATTTGTATAGCAGAATTTAACAGTCCTTGATAATGCATTCACTGTAATCTTACTAATTATGGAAAATAAATATGTTTTCGATAAAATTGAAGCTAAATAAATAGGTAATGTAAAAATATCACCATAATATAAAAAATTCCAAAATTGAATTTTTCACAATTTTTTTAACATAAATTTGTGTACGAGAATACCAGCCCTTGATAGTTCTATCACTGTAATCTTAATAATTATAATAAATAAATACATTTAGGACAAAATTGAAGCTAAATAAACGACATATGTAAACATTTCAGCATAATATTAAAATTTTCAAAATTGATTTTTTAACAATTTTTTAAAACCAAATTTGTATAGCAGAATTTAACAGCCCTTGATAATTCATTACTGTAATCTTAATAATTATGGGAAATAAATATATTTTTGATGAAATTGAAGCTAAATAAACAAGTAATGCAAAAGTATCGGCATAATACTAATATTTCCAAAATTGAATGTTTTTACAATTTTTTTAAACCCAAATATGTATAGTAGAATTTAACAGCCCGTGATAGTTCGTTCCCTGTAATCTTAATAAATATGAAAAATAAATAATTTGTTGGGGTAAATTGAAGCTAAGTAAACAAGTAATTCAACAGTATTAGCATAATAATAAAATTTCCTAAATTGAATTTTTTACCATTTTTTAAACCCAATTTGTACAGGAGAATTTAACATGTCTTGATAATTCTGTCATTGTAATCTTAATAATTATGGAAAATAAATATGTTTCAGATAAAATTGAAGCTAAATAAATGATTAATGCAACGGTACTAGCATAATATTAAAATTTAGAAAATTGATTTTTTTACAATTTTTTAAATCACAAATTTGTGTATTAGAATTAAACATGTCTTGATAATTCAATCACTGTAATCTTAATAATTATGGAATATAAATATATTTTGGATAAAACTGAAGCTAAATAAACGAGTCATGCAAATCTATCAGCATAATATTAAAATTTCCAAAATTGATTTTTTTTACAATTTTTGAAACCCAAATATGTATAGCAGAATTTAACAGCGCTTGATAATTCGTTGCCTGTAATCTTAATAAATATGAAAAATAAATGTATTTTAGATAAAATTGAAGCTATATAAACGGGTAATGTAAATACTTCAGCATAATATTAAAATTTCCAAAATTGATTTTTTTACAATTTTTGAACACAAATTTGTATAGGAGAATTTTACTTGTCTTGATAATTCGATCGCTGTAATCCTAATAATTGTGGGAAATAAATATGTTTATGATAAAATTGAAGCTAAATAAACGTGTAGTGCAAAAGTATTAGCATAATATTAAAATTTCCCAAAATTGTATTTTTTACAATTTTTTAAAACAGATTTGTATATTAGAATTATAGATGTCTTGATAATTCAATCACTGTAATCTTAAAAATAATGGAAAATAAATATATTTTGGAGAACATTGAATCTAAATAAACAAGTAATCAAAAGTAAGCAAAAGTATCAGCATAATAATAAAATTTCCTAAATTGAATGTTTTGCAATTTTTTTAACACAAATTTGTATGTCTTGAAGTAGAATTCTGCAGTTGGATATGGGAATAAAGATCTACTCTTCTTCCGATTCCTCTAATCCCGTAGATCTTAATATCATACAAATATACGCTCCAATGGTAGATAAAGCGGAGAATATTTGTTTAAGCAACTGTATAAATAAATAAAAGAACCGATGAAACTGGTCAAAAAGAATGAGATTCTGATTATTATAGGTGACTTTAATGCCAGAGTTGGTCAGGGTACTACACCTTTCTACCCTACGGTGTAAGTGGTGTAAGGTTACTACTAATAATAACCTGCTAAAAATTATATAAAACAACACTAAATCAATTCTAGAATAAATCTCTATGACCATAAGAGCAATAAAAAGCGCGTAATTTAAACGTCACCTTAGACAAATTAATCGTTTCTGTCATGTACAGCCACACCCCCAGTGTATGTATAAGTCAAGCCATTCCATCTATATATAAAGACGTCCAATAAAATTATACGGCGCGTCCACGCGGAGAAATTAAGTAGATTACGCACTTAAACGGCATTAAGCGGATTATGCAAACACGTCCAGATTAGATGTTTCCATATGTAATGTGCAGGCTTCTAATATTTCCGATGCCCCAGATTCGGAAAAAAGTCGCTCGCTTAATGGACGCAACTTATATTAAGTTAGTTGTTAATTACCATACTCGGGCAACTCGATCGTTTTCCTTTAGTCGCCAGACAGGAAAATGCAACAAGGTAATTAGAATAATTCGCGCGGAGAAAACCTGATAAATCATTCGCTATGTTACGCGAGAAATTATCTACCTACATCAACTATAAAAAAAAAATGATGATTCGTAAATATTAGTACAGTTGTTTGTTTTTAGTTTGAGTTTCATTTAAATATGATTGTATAAATATATCAATAAACTCAAAAAAATACTCGTTTTGAAATTTTCTAAACTGGATGAAATAAATAAAATTTCTATCTTTATAGAGCCTTAAGGCTTTTCCGCCGAAGTGAAACATATAAGCGATTATTTTTTAACAGCATTGTGCCTAAAAAATAATTTTTTCTACATGTTTTAAAATTAAACTTACAATTTTACAAATAAATATATATATATATATATATATATATATATATATATATATATATATATATATATATATATATATATATATATCAAAAATTACATTATTGCTAATTTTCATTCTATTTGATGATAAAGTCGGTATTTCATGAATATATATAGCTGCCACTGCCATCAAAAAAAAATAACCGGGATTTGCGTAATGACTGCTTAAATTTAGCCGCTGCAATCAATTCCCTATTTGTCTACCAATTACTTTTCCCGCGCATTTGAAGAAAGAAAAAAAAACGCACTGGCGAAATCGTTTAATTAATTAATTAATGCCCGCACGTACGCTCTAGATTCGCCCGAATGGCCCGCAGCTCGTTAGCAAACCATCTTTGATTAAGAGCGGCGCGCGTCCAGGCCAGAAAATCACCGCCTTGCGACCACACACGCCACAAGACGGGATTGCACAATGCACATCCTTTAGAAGGACTTGCTGCTCGTGTGCGGCGCTGCAAGGTGGACGACAGTATTAAGATGTCAATTAAAATGCATAACCGTTTTGCGGTAATCTCGTTAAAAGGTACGGGCATAAATCATTCGGTTTAATTAATTTTGGAGCTAGTCATACCTTGAAATTTATTTATTACTGTTATTCGGAGATGGATATAAACGATTTTTGAGCGATAGCGTTATAGCACTGGATTAGTAGCATTAATTCAAAAATTTATGTTAAAGTTTATTATATTTTAACAACAATAATCTTCACAAAACAGCTGTAAACACTCTCTAGAGTGGTTAATTTAAATTAGGCAATAACTTTTTAAAAAATCAATTAATATTTTAACAATGATCACCCAAAAATAAATAAAAACTTGTAGAAACTAATATAAAAATTAAATCTTTCAACCGCTCGTTTCGAATAGCTTAATTGAAAAACCTAAGCGGTCGGGGCAGCAGGCAGCATAGATCCTGGTTGAACGTTTCCTTACTGTAAAACGTGTACAGTCGGCGACAGACGCCGCCGCATCAGATACAATCTAATTGATTGCGCGGCACCGCGATTTATCGCTTTTGGGGAAGCCGCGCTATTTAATGGCCTGCCGAAAATTAATTCTTTATGCGCCCATAAACGCAGCAATTAAATCATAAACGGGGCGTTACTACATCTAATCGGCGCATGTAATTACATTTGGGCATTTTTTTTTTTGGTGTGTTAATATCTAATTGGCTCCTGCGTTTCACTTTTAAATCAATTGCGTAACGTATCGACTAGAGTTTAGTAAATAAATATAATAGCGGATTATTGTTTAATATAGCTAGTAGCTTAAATATTTAATCGGTTAAGTAGATATCGTGTACAGCAGTTTGAAACAAAAAAATAGTTTCAAAAGAAAATGTGTTGCCTGCGATCGCTACCTGAGTTTCGGGCCGGCTCCCAGTCGCGCTCATTTCAAATTCCTATAACTTCGGAAATACTTTGAAATGATTAAACATTTAAAATATTCATAAAAGTATAAACAATTTATTTAGTCAAGAAACAAAATATAGATTATCTCAATATCTCAAGGTGGTGTAACCCCTTAAGGACATTTTATATATTATACTCTTAACAAGCAGCTAATAGATGCAACTATCTGAAAATGAAGAAATTGGACTGCAATATGATTACGAATATACAGGTAACGAAAGTAGATCAAATGTGTATTTCTGATAGTGGTTTCAGAACAATGTATACTGCAAAATACATTTTTAAAGTCCAAAACATATAAAACATTATATCTCCCAAAGTAAACATACAAAACCAGTTTAATTTTCTAAAATAGGTAGCTAATAGATTGAAAATGATGAAATTAGATTGAAATATTATTGCATTTTGAAGAAACAGTTGATATTTGTTATTGCTAGCACGCACAATGCGATTCAGGCAGGAGATGGTGGCCCGTCGTGGCATGATAATAATATTTTAAATCGTTCTACGGATAATAAAGGTTGTAAACTTTGTGGAAACGCCGCGGAGTGCACGATGGCTCCGTGCATAACCTTTGGAGGTCACCGCTTAAACTATGACACACTTCTAACTGTACGGCTCGTAGCTATTTTGCATACAGCACAACAATTCGCGAAATTTTTGCCGATCGAACCCGGGCATCGGAGAGCCGTGGGAACCCGCTACCAGTGTTACCGCATTAAATGGGACTGGGTCCTGCCCGCGCCGGAGAAGGCGCGCGCTAATGTATAAATAATAACTCTTGGGCCGCGGCGGCCGTGGAAAACGCGGCTTAATTATTCGATTTATGCTTTACAAATTATGGCCGAACGGTTATTGCCGGCGATAAAAGAGCGCAACAATCGATTCCCAGTAGTTAAGGCGGCCGCTAATTAAAGCACGCTGCGCCAATTATACGAAAAATTAAGGAGGAACGGGGCAGTAACGAGGCTCGCTAAGCGCGCGTTTCTATTCCACACGGGCCATGATCGCGAGATTTATTGGTTTGTTCGGCGACACTTGATGGACAATAGCCATACATGCTGGACTAAGCTATTTTCACATTAGAATTAAATCATACTAACTTTTTGATGTTCTTAAGTAAGACAAAGAATGCTTACAGCGGTTGAAAACAACCATATATAGAAAAAAACTAGATTACATATATCAGTAATCGTAGTTTGACTGTTGTTGGACTGTAAGATAACTATGATTTGACTATAAAATGACTATAATTTGACTCTTAGCATGATTGTGATTTTAATCTAACATAACTGTGATTTGACTGCGATTTCACTGTTATTTGACTAATTGTTGTTGTTGTTATTGTTCTTTTGTATATATTATATGATACTGGAGGTAATAAATAAATTTAAAAAAATAAAAATAAAAAATTAATTTGGTTTACCTTGCCAATTGAAAAATAACTTGTAAAGATAATAAAGAGAAACGGCCCTAGTATGCTTCCTTGCGTAATGCTGGTAAATTTCCTATCCCCACTCTGATGCTATTTAAACCGCACACCTATATATAATCTCAACTCTAAGGCCCAATTCATACATAAGCGGCGTCGGGCGGAGGTGCGGTTTAGGCGAGGTGCAAGCGCGACGTCGCACGGTGAAGGGGTGGACATTGCACCATATGTTTACATGGAGGCGGCGTGGAAGAGTTGTGCCTCTCGCCTCGCAACCACCGTGTCAAAGGCTAAGACGCGGTGCTGGCACGGCGAGAGGCACGAGGCAGATGCCCGCGCCTCGTCACCTGGGCATTGCACTATATGTTTATATAGAGGGGGCGTGAAAGCGTCGTGTCTCTCGCCGCGCCTTCGCCTCTTCGCCTCCTATGTGTGTATTGGACGTATTAAAGGCTTTTGATTGCATTGACTTCTATTCTATTATTCAAACCGTACCAGAGGAGTCGCATTATAATGCGACTCCTCTGGTAGCGTTTAATACATCCGATACACACTACACACTACACACTACATACACATTTTATCCCCGTCCAATGATTGTTTCAGTAAATTCGAATATAGCAGTTTCTATACTGCGACCACCCAAAAAAACATGTTGATATTTGCTGAATAATTGATTCCGATTTTAAAAAAATCACTATTCTGGTATACATTACTCGCTCAAAAATCTTTGGGAATCGATTGGTGAAAACACTGCGAAGGAGATTCCTTTTAATTTGTTAAATGTAATTGAGAATGTAATTGAAAATTATATTGATTAAGTTTTATAATAAAAAATCTAAATAAAAGAATGAGCTTATGCAGTAGGTGATTGAATAATTAAATTAATAAGATTACTATGACTGTGATTTGACTGCGATTTGACTGTTATTTGACTGTAAGATGACTGTGGTTTGACTATATGATTTTACCTTAAGATCACTATGATTTAACTATAACATAGGTGTGATTTGACTGCGATTTGACCACGAGATGACTGAGATTTAGCTGTGACTATAAGATGATGACTGAGATTTAGCTGTGACTATAAGATGACTATGATTTACACTAAGATAACTATAGTTTGAATCTAACATGTCTGTGATGCAACTGCATGTTGACGGTTATTTGACCATCAGATGACTATAATTTAAATCTAACATGACTGATTACTGCGGTTTGACTGAGTTGACTGCGATTGGACTGTGATTTGACTGCGGTGTCACTATTACTTGACTATAATATGACTGTGATTTGACTGCGATTCGACTATTATTTCACTGTTATTTTTTAAAATGAGCTGATTATAAAATAACTACGATTTGTCTCCAATATGACTAATTTTTAAAAACTAACAATTTCATTTATTACAGTTTTATTTAACAACAGCTCTTTTATGGCGTGGCACAAATTTTAGATTTGCCTCATTTCTAAGCTTGATACTTTCAACAAATTATACCTCATTTTGAAGATTAATAAGTCAGTTACACTTTTTATTAGTCATAATTTTGAAAATTTACCAATTTAATTTATTACAATTTTATGTAACAACTCTCTTTCATGTGGTGTCTCAAATTATACATTTGCAACTTAGTACATCACCAAATTCAGCAAATTATACCTCATTTTGAAGACTGATAAGTCAGTTATACGATTCACTAGTCATAATTTTGAAAAATTAACAATTTAATTTATTACAGTTTTATTTAACAACAGCTCTTTCATGGGGTGTGACATATTTTAAATTTGCCTCATTTCTAAACTTGAAACTCAACCAAATTCAACAAATTATACCTCAGTTTGAAGATTAATAAGTCGGTTACACTTTTTATTAGTCATAATTTTGAAAAATTACCAATTTTATTTATTACAATTTTATTTAACAATTTTTTTTCATGTGGTGTCCCAAATTTTACATTTGCCTCATTTCTAAAATTAGTACATCACCAAATTCAGCAAATTATACCTCATTTTGAAAATTAATAAGTCAACTATTTAATTTGATACAGTTTTATTTAACAACGGTCATTTCATGGGGTGTCACATATTTTGAATTTGCCTCATTTCTAAACTTGATACTTAACAAAATTCAGCAAATTATACCTCATTTTGAAGATTAATAAGTCGGTTATACGATTTACTAGTCATAATTTTGAAAAATTAACAATTTAATTTAATACAATTTTATTTAACAACAGCTCTTTCATGGGGTGTCATATATTTAAAATTTGCCTCATTTCTAAACTTGATACTTAACAAAATTCTACAAATTATACCTCATTTTGAAGACTAATAAGTCGGTTACACTTATTATTAGTCATCATTTTGAAAAATTACCAATTTTATTTATTACAATTTTATTTAACAATTTTGTTTCATGTGGTGTCCCAAATTTTACATTTGCCTCATTTCTAAACTTAGTACATCACCAAATTCAGCAAATTATACCTCATTTTGAAAATTAATAAGTCAACTATACGATTTACTAGTCATAATTTTGAAAAATTAACAATTTAATTAAATACAATTTTATTTAACAACAGCTCGTTCTTGGGGTGTCACATATTTAAAATTTGCCTCATTTCTAAACTTGATACTTAACAAAATTCAACAAATTATACCTCATTTTGAAGATTAATAAGTCGGTTACACTTTTTATTAGTCATAATTTTGAAAAATTACCAATTTTATTTATTACAATTTTATTTAACAATTTTTTTTCATGTGGTGTCCCAAATTTTACATTTGCCTCATTTCTAAACTTAGTACATCACCAAATTCAACAAATTATACCTCATTTTGAAAATTAATAAGTCAACTATACGATTTACTAGTCATAATTTTGAAAAATTAACAATTTAATTTAATACAGTTTTATTTAACAACGGCCATTTCATGGGGTGTCACATATTTGAAATTTGCCTCATTTCTAAACTTGATACTTAACAAAATTCAACAAATTATACCTCATTTTGAAGATTAATAAGTTGGTTACACGTTTCATGAGTCATAATTTTGAAAAATTACCAATTTTATTTATTACAATTTTATTTAACAATTTTTTTTCATGTGGTGTCCCAAATTTTACATTTGCCTCATTTCTAAACCTAGTACTTCACCAAATTTAGCAAATTATACCTCATTTTTAAGACGAATAAGTCAGCTATACGATTTACTAGTCATAATTTTGAAAAATTTACAATTTAATTTAATACAGTTTTATTTAACAGCGCTCATGTCATGCGGTTTCACATATTTTATATATGCCTCATTTCTAAACTTGATACTTAACAAAATTCAACAAATTATAGCAAATTTTGAAGATTAATAAGTCGGTTATACGTTTTATGAGTCATAATTTTTAAAAACTATCAATTTAATCTATTACAATTTTATTTAAAAACTCTCTTTCATATGGTGTCCAAAATTTTACATTTTCCTCATTTCTAATCTTAATACTTCACCAAATTCAGCAAGTTATACCTCATTTTGAAGATTAATAAGTCAGTTATACGATCTACAAGTCATAATTTTGAAAAATTAACAATTTAATTTATTACAGTTTTATTTAACAACTGCCATTTCATGCGGTGTCACATATTTAAAATTTGCCTCATTTCTAAACTTGATACTTAACAAAATTCAACAAATTATACCTCATTTTGAAGATTAATAAGTCGGTTACACTTCTTATTAGTCATAATTTTGAAAAATTACCAATTTTATTTATTACAATTTTATTTAACAATTTTTTTTCATGTGGTGTCCCACATTTTACATTTGCCTCATTTCTAAACTTAGTACATCACCAAATTTAGCAAATAATACCTCATTTTGAAGATGAATAAGTCAGTTATACGATTTACTAGTCATAATTATGAAAAAATTACAATTTAATTTAATACAGTTTTATTTAACAGCGCCCATGTCATGCGGTGTCACATATTTTATATTTGCCTCACTTCTAAACTTGATACTTAACAAAATTCAACAAATTATACCTCATTTTGAAGATTAATAAGTCGGTTACACTTTTTATTAGTCATTATTTTGAGAAATTACCAATTTTATTTATTACAATTTTATTTAACAAGTTTTTTTCATGTGGTGTCCCAAATTTTACATTTGCCTCATTTCTAAACTTAGTACATCACCCAATTCAGCAAATTATACCTCATTTTGAAGATTAATACGTCAACTATACGATTGACTAGTCATAATTTTGAAAAATTAACAATTTAATTTAATACAGTTTTATTTAACAACGGCCATTTCATGCGGTTTCACATATTTTAAATTTGCCTCATTTCTAAACTTGATACTTAATAAAATTCAACAAATTATACCTCGTTTTGAAGCTTAATAAGTCAGTTATACGTTTTATGAGTCATAATTTTTTAAAATTATCAATTTAATTTATTACAATTTTATTTAAAAACTCTCTTTCATATGGTGTCCAACATTTTACATTTTCCTCATTTCTAAACTTAATACTTCACCAAATTCAGCAAATTATACCTCATTTTGAAGATTAATAATAAGTCAGTTATACGATTTACTAGTCGTAATTTTGAAAAATTAACAATTTAATTTAATACAATTTTATTTAACAACAGCTCTTTCATGGGGTGTCACATATTTAAAATTTGCCTCATTTCTAAACTTGATACTTAACAAAATTCAACAAATTATACCTCATTTTGAAGATTAATAAGTCGGTTACACTTCTTATTAGTCATAATTTTGAAAAATTACCAATTTTATTTATTACAAGTTTATTTAACAATTTTTTTTCTTGTGGTGTCCCAAATTTTACATTTGCCTCATTTCTAAACTTAGTACATCACCAAATTCAGCAAATTATACCTCATTTTGAAAATTAATAAGTCAACTATACGATTTACTAGTCATAATTTTGAAAAATTAACAATTTAATTTAATACAGTTTTATTTAACAACGGCCATTTCATGGGGTGTCACATATTTGAAATTTGCCTCATTTCTAAACTTGATACTTAACAAAATTCAACAAATTATACCTCATTTTGAAGATTAATAAGTTGGTTACACGTTTCATGAGTCATAATTTTGAAAAAATTACCAATTTTATTTATTACAATTTTATTTAACAATTTTTTTTCATGTGGTGTCCCAAATTTTACATTTGCCTTATTTCTAAAACTAGTACTTCACCAAATTTAGCAAATTATACCTCATTTTTAAGACGAATAAGTCAGCTATACGATTTACTAGTCATAATTTTGAAAATTTTACAATTTAATTTAATACAGTTTTATTTAACAGCGCTCATGTCATGCGGTGTCACATATTTTATATATGCCTCATTTCTAAACTTGATACTTAACAAAATTCAACAAATTATAGCAAATTTTGAAGATTAATAAGTCGGTTATACGTTTTATGAGTCATAATTTTTAAAAACTATCAATTTAATCTATTACAATTTTATTTAAAAACTCTCTTTCATATGGTGTCCAAAATTTTACATTTTCCTCATTTCTAAACTTAATACTTCACCAAATTCAGAAAGTTATACCTCATTTTGAAGATTAATAAGTCAGTTATACGATCTACAAGTCATAATTTTTAAAAATTAACAATTTAATTTATTACAGTTTTATTTAACAGCGCCCATGTCATGCGGTGTCACATATTTTATATTTGCCTCACTTCTAAACTTGATACTTAACAAAATTCAACAAATTATACCTCATTTTGAAGATTAATAAGTCGGTTACACTTCTTATTAGTCATAATTTTGAAAAATTACCAATTTTATTTATTACAATTTTATTTAACAATTTTTTTTCATGTGGTGTCCCACATTTTACATTTGCCTCATTTCTAAACTTAGTACATCACCAAATTTAGCAAATAATACCTCATTTTGAAGATGAATAAGTCAGTTATACGATTTACTAGTCATAATTATGAAAAATTTACAATTTAATTTAATACAGTTTTATTTAACAGCGCCCATGTCATGCGGTGTCACATATTTTATATTTGCCTCACTTCTAAACTTGATACTTAACAAAATTCAACAAATTATACCTCATTTTGAAGATTAATAAGTCGGTTATACGTTTTATGAGTCATAATTTTTTTAAATTATCAATTTAATTTATTACAATTTTATTAAAAACTCTCTTTCATATGGTGTCCAAAATTTTACATTTTCCTCATTTCTAAACTTAATACTTCACCAAATTCAGCAAATTATACCTCATTTTGAAGACTAATAAGTCAGTTATACGATTTACTAGTCATAATTTTGAAAAATTTACAATTTAATTTAATACAGTTTTATTTAAAAACGGCTCTTTCATGCGGTGTCACATATTTTAAATTTACCTCATTTCTAAACATGATACTTAACCAAATTTAACAGATTATACCTCATTTTGAAGATTAATAAGTCAGTTACACGTTTTATGAGTCATAATTTTGAAAAATTACCAATTTAATGTATTACAATTTTATTTAACAACTCTCTTTCATGTGGTGTCCCAAATTTTACATTTGGCTCATTTCTAAACTTATTACTACACCAAATTCAGCAAATTATACCCCATTTTGAAGATTAATAATTATACGATTTACTAGTCATAATTTTGAAAAATTTACAATTTAATTTAATGCGGTTTGTCAGTTATACGATTTATCAATCATAATTTTAAAAAGTTAGCAATTTATTTTAATACAGTTTTATTTAACAACGGCTCTTTCATGGGTTGTCACATATTTTATATTTGCCTCATTTCTAAACATAATACTTAACAAAATTCAACAAATTACACCTCATTTTGAAGATTAATAAGTCGGTTACACATTTCATCAGTCATAATTTTGAAAAATTACGAATTTAATTCATTACAATTTTATTAAACAACTATTTCATAGGGTGACACATATTATAAATTTGCCTCATTTCTAAACTTAATACTTGACCGAATTCAGCAAATTATACCTCATTTTGAAGATTAATATGTCAGTTATACGATTTACTAGTCATAATTTTTAAAAATTAACAATTTAATTTATTACAGTTTTATTTAACAACGGCCATTTCATGCGGTGTCACATATTTTAAATTTGCCTCATTTCTAAACTTGCTACTTAACAAAATTCAACAAATTATACCTCATTTTGAAGATTAATAAGTCGGTTACACGTTTTATGAGTCATAATTTTGAAAAATTGCCAATTTAATTTATTACAATTTTGTTTAACAACTCTATTTCATAGGGTGGCACTTATTTTAAATTTGCCTCAATTCTAAACTTAATACTTGACCAAAGTCAGCAAAATATACCCCATTTTAAAGATTATTAAATCAGTTACACGTTTTATTAGTCATAATTTTTTAAAACTAGCAATTTAATTTATTACAATTACATTTAACAACAGCTCTATGATGTGGTATCACGTAATTTAAAGTTGCCTCCTTTCTTATTACTACTTACTACGAAACCAAATTCAGCAAACTATCATTTTTGGTGACACGTTATTAGATAATTAAACATAAAATTATATAATTATAAAATTAAGAATATATATATATATATATATTAAAATACGCACTAATTGTGCCCTTGTTCACAATTGGAAGAGGGGAACGCATGCATATATATATATATATATATATATATATATATATATATATATATATATATACATATATAGTATCATCTATCTAGGAACACATGTTAGTATGCTTGACGCAAGGACCCCGGACACGTCCAGTGATAGGCCCTTGTGACCCTAATTGCGCCATTCCTTAAAATCCTGCGCAACCAGTCCTAATTTTTTGCTATATTTTAAAATATGCACTAATTGTGCCCTTCTTCACAATTCTGTGCAGTCTGTCTTGATTCTTTGCTACGTTTACGCCAACTGCCTACGTAGGGGCTGCATAAAGCAGCTTCGAGTGGGTGTCGACTTAGTAATTAGTAAGTGGCGTATGGCTTTCACCCATAAGTTCGCGCTGTAGTTCCGATTGATCACCTTTAGGTTACTGATCTCTGGCTTAGATAGCTTCGTATCATTCTTAGCTCACTGGCCAGGTTTGTTAGGGATACAAGCCTTGCCAGTGTGGAGTTTCAGGACACCCTTATCTGGCCCGAAGTAGATGATATAAATTTTCATTTAAACATACTCCAATGGTTCGGAATCCTCGTTAAACTGTGGGTCCATCTGTAGTGTCAGTTACCAACACTATAGGCAGAAATGAAACCAAAACGCCTGTAGTAGCATGAAAAAGGTTGATATAGATGATATTTATGTGAGTAGTAGCAACAAGTTTTAGGTTGATTTCGAGGTGTTTCTACGTCCAAACCAATGTACTGCAATGTAACACTTGTTGAATCTACTCACAAAAATCTCAGCACATCATCTAACATTACTTAATTCCCCATCTGCCGCAAATAAAATTCAATCATCCAACACTCGTGCAGCGCGGGCACTAATTGCCGGGGCGGGATTTAATCGTTTAATAACCGCTCTTGAGCGAGTACCGCTATAACCCACATTAATTACGGCGCACGTACTAATCAATAAATAATCGCCACTCAATAGGATCTAGCTAGACGTAACTAAAATAAATTACTTTGATTGCGCTAATTAATCCCAACAATAAAATTGATTTTTTTTGTGTCTGCTCGCGTTCACTTTGCGCGGCTTTGTTTACGAGCGCCAGTATTAGAATGTAAGATCCGTACGCAAACGAGAGAGGCACAACTATATAATGTGTGTGTGTGTGTGTAAATTTTTTGAATAACTTAAAAACCGCTCTAATTGCACCGAGATACACAATTTATCCGTGCTGTTGGGCTGAGTGATTGCGCGCATTGTTCGCTCGACCGCTTGACATTTTATGATTGTTATTGATGGGCTGCGCGTTTTTTTGTTGTTGTTGAGTCGCAACAATAAGTTTTAAGACATTTGTCCGTTTACGGATAATTCCACTCGTACATTGAAGACATGCGAGTTATCACATCGAGACCTTTTATTATATAATTTTGTTTGCAATAGAAAGTATCTAACTGGTTTGGTTATCATAAATATGAACTATCAGGGAATCAAGGATTCTCTGGCATTAATGCGACTCGCACAAGATCGGGACGAGTTCAAACATTTGGTCACCAAACTCATATGAGGAGAAGGCACTGGAAGGAGAAGAAGAAGAACTATCAGTAAACTACAAAAAAAAACATGATTTAAAAATTAAATTACTTTTTAATCAATATTATAAAAACTAATATATTAGGAGAAGTATATTAGTTTTTTTTCTGAATACAGGATTACATATATTTTCCTATATAGACATCCCGCTGTGGGCACGTTGCGTTGTAACGGGTCTGAGGGCCTAAAGAACTGTCAAACCCTATCAGTTGTAGGAAAATTAACGACCATAATATTATAGTGTATGGAAAGTATGTGTGTGTTTACAAATACTATACACGTACGTTTTACGATAGAATCTTTAAAAATTCAACTAGCCAAGTTGTTGTGCATTAAACCAGTAACAATATTTCCCATAGAAATTCAGCTGATTTCCTTATATAATATGTTATTGATTAAATTTCAGAATCTATAAATGTTCTATATGCATTCCTATTAATTCGAGCTGAATTCGTACATATTATATACAACGTCACTACTAAAAGTAAGCTGACACGAAATAGGATTAGAAATTGTGTATAACTAACGCCAATAATTCAAATTTTGAAATACAAATTTATAAATTGTACTAATATAAATTTCCGTCTCTCATCTCTTGCGCTGTGGTTGTGATTTGTATAAAAATGACACAAATTATTAGAAATACAAATATTAATTAGTACAACAATTTATAATGTATGTTTCACTACATCCCTCACGCCTAGGTATATCAAATATCAACTTTAATGCGTGAAATTTAAAAAGTTATATATTACATTAGTTTCTAAATGATCCATTAAATAAAACTAATTTGTAGTAAAGTATTTCTAATATATTTTATAAAGTTTATATATTTCTAATAATTTCTGTCATTTTTATTCAAATCTGCAACCATAACGCGAGAGATGGGAGGCTGAAATCTATATTAGTACAATAATTTATAAATTTGTAAAAAAATTCTCAACGAGAACTCGAGTGATTCGGTATTGTATGTTTGTGAAAATTCGTTTAATTTTAAATATTTTAACGTACTTAAGTTTGAACATTTGTACATTCGATATCAAGTAGAGAGGTATTGTAACATAAAGGTAAAAGCGTTAAATAATTTTATGCGCTATAAATTTTTATAGGTGCGGTAATCTACGCGCGATTATTCTTTAATAGCGCGGCCGGCCTAAGGCCTTTTCGCCGGTGATTGCAAGGTGTAATTTTATGATGTATGGTGTTTTAAGCATAATTACGCCCCCGGGGTCCGCAAAAGGGTGTTGGTTTAAGCTTATTCATATCGGACGTGGCGTATCCTTCAAGCCAGGCGGCTTCCTTTTGCTTTTGGAAAATTAAATGATTAATGGTACGAATGGATTTAGTTGATATTTATTTACTACGACCACTAAACCACTTTACTACAAATTAGTTTTATTTAATGAACTATTTAGAAACTAATGTAATATTTAACTTTTTAAATTTCACGCATTAAAGTTAATGTTTGTTTAAAAAAAATTATACCTAGGCGTGAGGGATGTAGTGAAACATACATACTAAACAGACTTAAACTAAAAAATCAAGTCAGACAATTGAAACAGACAAGTTAAATGAATTACTAATACGTTGGCTTGATTGGCCAATTGAATATCAATGTTATTACGTTTTATCTTATAACATTGCTATGTATATAGCTAAACATATAGCAGATAATTAGTTAGTAGCTGAAATATAGCTACATTTTTCATAAAGCACCACTTAGATTTTTTACTACAATTTTTTGAAAATCCCAATAGTTTGAATATCAATGGTTCTACGTTTTACCTTATATCATTGTTATGGGCATTGCTAATTATACAACAGTTAATAAGTAGCTAGCTGAAATATGGCTAAAACTATTCATAGAAAGATTTTTTTCATAAAGCACAATATCCATTTTTACATTTTTTTGAATATCGCAATTATTTAAATATCAATGTTATTACGTTTTATCTTATAACATAGCTATGGGTCTAGCTAAACATATATCACCTAATTAGTAGCTAGCTGAAATATAGCTAAAACCACTCGTATAAAGAAATTTTTCATAAACCATCATTTTGATTTTTTACAATTTTTCGAAAATCGCAATAGGCTGAATATCAATGTTCCTACGTTTTAGCTTGTAACATTCTTATAGGTATTGCTAATCATACAACAGTTAATTAGTAGCTAGCTGAAATATAGCTAAAACCAGTAATATAAAGAAATTTTTCATAAAGCACCATTTCGATTTTTTATAATTTTTTTAAAATCGCAATAGTGTAAATATCAATGTTACTACGATTTAGATTATATTGCTATGCGTATAGTTAAACACACAGAAACTAACTAATAACTAGCATAAATATAGCTAAAACTACTCATATGAAGAAATTTTATATGAAGCACCATTTGGATTTTTTACATTTTTTTTTAAATCGCAATACTTTGAATATGATTGTTATTACGTTTTAGCTTATAACATTGCTATCGGTATAGCTAAACATATAGCAGCTAATTGGTAGCTAGCTGATATATAGAAAAACCATACTCGTATTAAGAAATTTTTCATAAAGCACCATTTCAATTTTTTATAATTTTTTGAAAATCGCAATAGTTTGAATATGAATGGTTCTACGTTTTAATCTATATCATTGTTATGGATATTGCTAACCATACAACAGCTAACAGGTAGCTAGCTGAAATATAACTAAAACTATTCATATTAAGGAAGTTTTCTAAAGCATAATTTCGATTTTTTACAATTTTTTTAAAATCGCAATAGTGTAAATATCAATGTTATTATGTTTTAGATTATAACATTGCAATGCGTATAGCTAAACACATAGTAACTAACTGATAACTAGCTGAAATATAACTAAAATCACTCATATGAAGAAATTTTTCATAAAGTACAATTTACATTTTTTACAATTTTTTTAAAATCGCAACGGTTTGAATATCAATGTTATTACGTTTTAGCTTATAACATTGCTATGGGTATAGCTAATCATATAGCAGCTAATTAGTAGCTAGCTGATATATAGCTAAAACTAGTCATATAAAGAAATTTTTCATAAAGCATCATTTAGACTTTTTACAATTTTTTGAATATCGCAATAGTTTGAATATCAATGATTCTACGTTTTAGCTTATACCATTGTTACGGGTATTGCTAATCATACAACAGTTAATAGGTAGCTAGCTGAAATATAACTAAAACTATTCATATTAAGAAATTTTTCATAAAGCATAATGTCGATTTTTTTTAATTTTTTTAAAATTGCAATAGTGAAATATCAATATTATTAAGTTTTAGAATATAACAATACTATGAATATAGCTAAACACACAGAAACTAACTTATAACTAGCTGAAATATAGTTAAAACCATTCATATGAAGACATTTTTTATGAAACACCATTTCGATTTTTTACATTTTTTTTAATATCTCAATAGTGTAAATATCAACGTTATTACGTTTTAGATTATGACATTGCTATGCGTATAGCTAAACACACATAAACTAACTAATAATTAGCTTAAATATAGCTAAAATGATTTTTTTATAAACCAAAATTTCGAATTTTTACAATTTTTTTAAAATTTCAATTGTGTAAATATCAATGTTATTACGTTTTAAATTATGACATTGCACTACGTATAGCTAAACATTCAGCAGCTAACTTATAACTAGCTGAAATATAGCTAAAACCATTCGTATGAAGAAATTTCTTATGAAACAGTGTTTCGTTTTTTTACAATTTTTTTTAAAGCCGCAATAGTTTGAATATAAGTGTTATTACGTTTTAGCTCATAAAATTGCTATGGGTTTAGCTAAATATGTAGCAGCTAATTAGTAGCTAGCTGAAATATAGCGAAAACCACTTGTATAAAGAAATTTTTCATAAACCATCATTTTGGTTTTTTACAATTTTTCGAAAATCACAATAGGTTGAATATCAATGTTTCTACGTTTTAACTTATAACATTGCTATGATTATAGCTAAACATATTGTAGCTAATTAGTAGCTAGCTGAAATATAGCTAAAACTATTCTTACAAAGAAATTTTTCATAAAGCACAATTTCGATTTTTTTACAATTTTTTCAAAATCTCAATAGTGTAAATATCAATGTTATTATGTTTTAGATTATAACATTGCTATGCGTATAGATAACACACAAAAACTAACTAATAGTTAGCATAAATATAGCTAAAATTACTCATATGAAAAACAATTTCATAAAGCACCATTTACACTTTTGACAATTTTTTTAAAATCGCAATAGTTTCAATATCAGTGATATTACGTTTTAGCTCATCAGATTGCTATGGGCACAGCTAAACATACAACAGCTAATCAGTAGCTAGCTGAAATATAGCTAGAACTATTTATATGAAGAAATTTTTCATATAGCATAATTTCGATTGTTTTACAATTTTTTCAAAATCTCAATAGTGTAAATATCAATGTTATTATGTTTTAGATTATAACATTGCTATGCGTATAGCTAAACACACAAAAACTAACTAATAATTAGCTTAAATATAGCTAAAATGACTTATATGAAGAATTTTTTTTATAAACCACAATTTCGAGTTTTTACAATTTTTTGAAAATTTCAATTGTGTAAATATCAATGTTATTACGTTTTAGATTATGACATTGCTATACGTATAGCTAAACATTCAGCAGCTAACTTATAACTAGCTGAAATATAGCTAAAACCATTCGAATAAAGAATTTTTTTATGAAACAGTATTTCGTTTTTTTACAATTTTTTTTAAAGCCGCAATAGTTTGAATATAAGTGTTATTACGTATATCATAAAATTGCTATGGGTCTAGCTAAATATGTAGCAGCTAATTAGTAGCTAGCTGAAATATAGCTAAAACCATTTGTATAAAGAAATTCTTCATAAACCATCATTTTGATTTTTTTACGAGGATCGCAATAGGTTGAATATCATTGTTTCTACGTTTTAACTTATAACATTGCTATAGGTATAGCTAAACATATTGTAGCTAATTAGTAGCTAGCTGAAATATAGCTAAAACTATTCAAATGATGAAATTTTTCATAAAGCATTATTTCGATTTTTTACAATTTTTTTAAAATCTCAATATTGTAAATCATATGTTATTACGTTTTAGATTATGACATTGCTATGCGTATAGCTAAACACACAGAAACTAACTAATAGTTAGCTTAAATATAGCTAAAATCACTCATATGAAGAAATTTTTCATAAAGCACCATTTACACTTTTGACAATTTTTTTAACATCGCAATAGTTTGAATATAAGTGTTATTACGTTTTAGCTCATAAAATTGCTATGGCTACAGCTAAACATATAGCAGCTAATCGTAAGCTAGCTGAAATATAGCTAAAACAACTTATATAAAAATATTTTTCATAAACCATCATTTTGATTTTTTACAATTTTTCTAAAATTGCAATAAGTTGAATTTCAATGGTTCTACGTTTACGCTTATATCATTGTTATGTGTATTGCTAATCATACAACAGCTAATAAATAGCTAGCTGAAATATAGCTAGAACTATTCATATGAAGACATTTTTCATAACGCACAATTTCGATTTTTTTACAATTTTTTTAATATCTCAATAGTGTAAATATCAATGTTATTATGTTTTAGAATATAACATTGCTATGCGTATAGCTAAACACACAGAAACTAACTAATAATTAGCTTAAATATAGCTAAAACCACTCATATGAAGACATTTTTCATAAAGAACCATTTACATTTTTTACAATTTTTTAAATATCGCAATAGTTTGAATATCAGTGTTATTACGTTTTAGCTAATACAATTGCTATGGGTATAGATAAACATATAGCAGCTAATTAGTAACTAGTTGAAATATAGGTAAAACCAATGATATAAAGATATTTTTCATAAACCATCATTTACATTTTTTACAATTTTTTGAAAATCTCAATAGTTTGAATATATATGTTATTACGTTTTATCTTAGAACATTGCTATGTGTATAGCTAAAAATATAGCAGCTAATTGGTAGCTAGCTGAAATATAGCTAAAACCACTTATATAAAGAAATTTTTCATAAAGCACCAACTAGATTATTTACAATTTTTTGAAAATCGCAATAGTTTGAAAATCAATGGTTCTACGTTTTAACTTATCTCATTGGTATGAATATTGCTAATTATACAACAATTAATATGTAGTTAGCTAAAATATAGCTAAAAAAAATTAATATGAAGAATTTTTTAATTTTTTTTCTGAAAATCGCAATATTTTGAATATCTATGTTATTACGTTTTTGCTTCTAACGTTGCAACGAATATAGCTAAACATATAGCAGCTAATTAGTAGCTAGCTGAAATATAGCTAAAATCACTCATATAAATAAATTGTTTCTAAAGCAATTACATTTTTTTGAAAATCGCAATAGTTTGAATATCAATGTTATTACGTGTTAGCTGTTAATATTGCTTTGCGTACAGCTAAACATACAGCTAGTTATTAAACTCCTTATATAGATTTATTTCGTATAGTAAACCAAAATATGAATAATTCAATTAATCATATTGATATATTATCTGTTCATTTGCTGCAATTTCTTCAAAAATTATGAAACCAAATGCAATAGATAAAATTATATATATATATATATATATATATATATATATTTATATATATATATATATATATATATATATATATATGTGTGTGTGTGTATATATATAATAAATAGTATAGCATTCGTATAAATCATGTTTCATCAGCTTTCACACAAAAAAAAAACCTGTGAAAGGTGATTAGCAAAAATTCGCCTTGATGGGGTTTGCTCCTCAATGCTCAGTACGGATAGAAGGTTCACCCCCTATGCCCTGATACGAAACATTCACTAGATTTTTCAAGATTGGATGAAAATAAACACCCTAACCACTAGGTTAGGGATGGTACGTGTGATGAAATTGTTAGCATGTATCCTCGCGCGCTAGGAGACTTGGAAACTCAAGCAATGCATGTGTAATTTATTTTCTCGTTAACTTAAATTTACAAGCTATGAGCATTTTGCTGTAAAGTATATACAACTATTTGCGACAAAAACAACAAAAATCGCATTTTGTTAGTTTCTATTAAATAGAATGTTAAATTAAATGTTGTTTGATAATGCAAAAAAAAAAATACTTGGCACGTTAAATGATAAATTTTTGAGTTTTTGGCATGCAAGCAATAAAGGTTCGTCATCCTTGCACTAGCCCGCTGTATTGGGTTGCAACAAATAATATCTTGCATCTCTAGATTTGTTCATCACTAGTTAGTTACAGGTAGTATGTGGTAAACGTCTCGCCCGTTACTAACGATATTGCAAATCGAACAACTCGTTCCAATTACAAAAGGCACCAAATGATTAATAACCCAGATGGCTCCATTTGCTTAAGTAGATTACCTTGGGTCGCCGATGAGTCGATTTAGCGCCCCCCCGCGAGCACCTTTCCAATAACAATGATTGAGGGACCAATTCACCTCATGCATTCGGTTTATTAAACCCCAACCGCGGCTCCAGCTTTTACTTTCAGAACAAGAATTAAATTGTTTGCCGAACAACAGGAAGAGTCTAAAGTGCGACCTTCCGCTGCTGTGATGAGTGCGCGCCGAATTCGGCACCGGCCTGAGATTTTCTCACGTTATTAGCGCGACCAAGGATTCGTTTTTTGTAATCAAGGTTAGAACGATCCCACCACACCTGTGTGTGGACTTTCATCTAGCGAGGAGCGCGCGCCGTACATTTACCTATTGCACATTTTCTATTATTCGACCACTCGACTGGCGTGCAGTTCCCAGGCGGCCAAAGATGGAGAAGTTGAGCAGAAAAATATTACATATTAATTGTGGGGACGAGTGGTTAGAGACGTCGTCCGCCTCGTACTGGATTTTGGGGAGCCTCAAGTTCGATCCCCAGCGGGGAGCGAATTTCCGCGAATCACCTTTTACAGGTTTTTTGTGCAGTTAAGGTAAATCCCGGGGTATTAAACTTCTTGACCGGCGGAAAAGCCTCACGGCTGATATCCCAATAAAGATAGAAGTTTTTTTTTGGTAAAAAATCTTCTATAGATTCTTACAATTGTTGTATGAAAAATATATTACATAAGGTAGATGTTTATGTAGTACACAAACATTCACACACACACCAAGAATCCTGGGAAGTTGGTATAAACATCAATAAACTTACCAAAAAACAATGCCCAATAATCAGGCGTAATGCAATAAACCCCAGCTCTGTATGAGCGCGTTAATCATGCCATGGCGTTCATGTCGACCCATTAGTTGTTACCATTTTTCCCTCTCGTCGGCGGCGGCGCAATCATTAATCTTTCCGGATCGATTACCGCCGGCCGCGAATCCCAATCTTAATCCGCATCTCGGCGCGTCCATCAAGGCGGACCTCCTTTTGTCCGCGCGCGGCTGTAATTAATTACTTAATCACGGCCACGGCGGGTCATTATTTTCAGATTAGCATTGGAACGGATTCCCATAGAGTTTATGTTTGCTCTTTTTTTCCTTTTTTTTTGTGAACCCGAATCCCGTACAACAGTTACTCCCAACAAGAAAGTAGTAATATCACGCTTTATTGTACATTTAGACGAACTAACAACAACAAAAAAAGAATGGGGGTTCGTGGCGTCTTCCTTCATTGTGCCGTATGAACAAAGGCGATTTCCATTTATATGTCAACAGTATTCAAATGGGTGGACCTTTCAAGGTATTGTAAAACGTACAAATGCAGGAAATCAGCGCGAATTGAAATTCTAATTGTGGCTGGAAAGGTCAACGGGGACGTTTTCGTCGTGCCACCTGTGGCTGTGTGCGGTCTTGTTGCATTGATGGTAATAGGGGGTGACTAATGTCTGTGCACTTCTTTGTGTGCTATTGTTTAGCTATATATAGCCCTAACTAGCTGATCACATTAATTAATTCTAGTAAACCAGGTTTAGTCGATATCTCATGACAAAGTTTGATGTTGAAACAAAAAATCTATTTTTTGGTTATAGTTGCCACTACTTGAAACTACAAAGTGCGTTGTAGGGTTTTGAAGTTAAAAGGGCATTTAAAAGGGCATTAAGACTGTTTTTCGTAAAAATTCTTCAAAGACGCCCAGTAGGCCATTTAAACATTCTCCCCCAGGTAGTGCTCGATTCCGACCCATCTAAGGCCGATCTACCAGCTAAACCCCACCTCGATTTCTCAAACCAATCCTACATATGAAATCCACATTTCCGTATTATCTATTAATAAAAAATAGGGTTGTCATTTCAAAAAAATGTCATTGCACATTCAAGGATAGTTGAAAAAATTGACAATTTATTTCATACTTTAGGGACATCATGTATATGAATGTCTAAAGTATGAATTTAATTCCATAAAACCTTTATTTATGATTTTTGCTAGGACACGTCGATTTTTAATATTTTAAAATGCCAATTTTTAATGAAAGTATCATTTTTTTTTTGAATGTGCAATTGTCAATTTTTAATGATAGTGTCAATTTTTTTCAACTAGTTTTGAACGTGCAATGAAATTGGCATTTTTTCAAATGATAACCCTATTTTTTATTACGGATTCTGAAAGGGATTATTTTTCTGCAATCAAACATGTATATTATGTTATAGGTTACAAAGGAAATTTTCGAGAAAAATCATCAAATGTCAGTGTGAAAAAAAACATGAAAACGCGAAATAATATTTAATTATATAAAAATCACTTGAAATTTTGTAATTACTAAGTAATTTTAGATAATAAGTTAATAGAGAATAGAGATATATATCTAAATCCTTCAGGATTTAGTAAATGCATGTATTGGCTATATAATCCTGCAAACAGAGTTAATAAATCTGATGGAATTTATGAAATAATCATAGTTTTTTACTATAACAATTTTTTGCTAAAAATCGTACTAACATTAATTCCTGTTGCTGTAAGGATAATTCGTGTGTTCCTGTATGAAATTGAGAGTGCCCACTTCAGCAATGAATGGGTCTATTTAAAAATTCAAAAAGCAACTCAATATCTCTTGGTTTTACAATAATCGCCATTTAACGTGAGAAAATGGGCTAAACACAAAATTATATGAGAACTGTTCATATAACTTCAAGTTTATCCTGATGTCCTTCATGAACGGATAGAGGTATCTATCCAAATCCTTCAGAATTTTATAGATGCATATATTGGCTATATAATCCTGCAATCAGAATTAATAAATCTTATGGGATTTCTGAAATAATCATAGTTTTTTTACTATAACAAATTTTTATTAAAAATCGTACTATAATATTCATACCTGTTGCTGTGAGGATAATTCGTGTGTTCCTGTATGAAGTTGAGAGTGCCCACCTCAGTAATGAATTGGTCTAATTAAAAATTCAACAGGCGAATCAATTTCTCTTTTAGTTTGATAATAATCGCCATTTAAAGTGAGAAAACGGGCTAAACACAAATTATATGAGAACTGTTCATATAGCTTCAAGTTTATCCTGATGTCCTTCATGAACGGATAGAGGTATCTATCCAAATCCTTCAGGATTTTATAGATGCATCTATTGGCTATATAATCCTGCAAACAGAATTAATAAATCTTATGGGATTTCTGAAATAATCATAGTTTTTTACTATAACAAATTTTTATTAAAAATCCTACTAACTTTAATACCTGTTGCTGTGAGGATAATTCGTGTGTTCCTGTATGAAGTTGAGAGTGCCCACTTCAGCAATTAATTGGTCTATTTAAAAATTCAAAAAGCAACTCAATATCTCTTTTGGTTTTACAATAATCGCCATTTAAAGTGAGAAAACTTTTACTATAACAATTTTTTGCTAAAAATCGTACTAACATTAATACCTGTTGCTGTGAGAATAATTCGTGTGTTCCTGTATGAAGTTGAGAGTGCCCACCTCAGCAGTGAATGGGTCTATTTAAAAATTCAAAAAGCAACTCAATATCTCTTTTGGTTTTACAATAATCGCTATTTAACGTGAGAAAACGGGTTAAACACAAAATTATATGAGAGCTGTTCATATAACTTCAAGTTTATCCTGATGTCCTTCATGAACGGATAGGGATATCTATCTAAATCCTTCAGGATTTTATAGATGCATCTATTGGCTATATAATCCTGCAAACAGAATTAATAAATCTTATGGGATTTCTGAAATAATCATAGTTTTTTACTATAACAAATTTTTATTAAAAATCGTACTAACATTAATACCTGTTGCTGTGAGGATAATTCGTGTGTTCCTGTATGAAATTGAGAGTGTCCACCTCAGTAATGAATTGGTCTAATTAAAAATTCAAAAGGCAACTCAATATCTCTTTTGGTTTTACAATAATCGCCATTTAAAGTGAGAAAACGGGCTAAACACAAAATTATATGAGAACTGTTGATATAATTTCAAGTTTATCCTGATGTCCTTCATGAACGGATAGATATATCTATATAAATCCTTCAGGATTTTAGAGATGCATGCAATGGCTATCTAATCCTATAAACAGAATTAGTAAATCTGATGTTTTTGCTATAACAATTTTTTACTAAAAATCGTACTATGTTTTTTAACTGTTTTTTTTTTCGAAACAATTTTAACATGATTTATACATTTTAATCCTTTATCTAGCCAAACACCTAAATATTTAATTTCGGTTTTTTAATAACATTGTTATCTATATTTAAATTAAAGTAATTTAGTTTTGTTCTACCTTCAAGGATAATTAATTGTATTTTTCAGATACCAAAGTTATTCCATTATCAATCATTCATAGATAAATTTTATTTAAAATTTCTATTGCCAAATTTTTGAGCTCAATCTTCATTTCTACTAGATATCAAGACTGCAAAAGTTAGTCCATTATCAGTCATTCATCAATCAGTTTTATTTAAAATTTTATATTGCCAAATTTTTGAGCTCAATCTTCATTTTTACCAGATAACAAAACTACAAAAGTTAGTCCAATATCAATCATCCATCAATTTTATTTATAGATATCAAGTCTGTAAAAGTTAGTCCATTATCAATGATCCACAGATCAATTTTATTTAAAATTTGATATTGCCAAATTTTTGAGCTCAGTATTAATTTTTAGCAGATATCAAGACTGCAAAAGTTAGTCCATTCTCAATCATCCATAGATATATATTTATAGATTATTCATTTTTTTTAAGCGGCTGAATTTTTTTTTTTTTCAAAAAATATTTTGAATTTTTTATAATAACCCATATATTTTATATATAGATAAAAACAAAAGGGGCAGAAACCAATAAACAATGAAAATAGGAACATGGAACATAAGAACGATGCTCAAAATTGGGAAAACAAAAGAAGTAAAAAATGTAAAAAATAATTAAAAATTCGAAAATGTAATTCGGAAAGCCCAAATATTTTTAATTCTTTCAAAAACATTATAATTTTGTATTAATGAAGGTCTGCTAGTAAAATGATGTTTTATTCAGACTTTTTTTTGTCTATGAAATTACTATCATACCCAAATTTACAATAATACTAGTCTGTTATTTTATTTCATCAAACATAAAGAATTCTAATTGAATCATCACGTACAACATCCTTAAACGAACAAAAGACACAAAGGAGCGGCTCTCGAGCCGCAATAAAAAAAAAAAGAACTGGATGTTTGTGTTGGGCGTGCCCGGTTGCTCATCCTTGGGGTCGCAGGTCATACCCGACCATGCCCAGGGTTCCACATATGTATCATTCCAACCGGTCGGCCCACCAAAGGCGCGCTCGCGTTAATTAAATTCCGGGGCCTTAATGTCATAATTAATTTTTACGTCCGCCAGATTTTCCCGTCATCGCGCGTAATTGAGTGACCGCAATTTGTCTCGTTAATTAAATTAAATCATTTTTGTTGTTTAATTGATATTGCGCCAGCGACGGGATTGAGTTGTTCGCAATCATATACGGACAAAGGCGTTTGCAGCGGTCGGGATTAATTAAAAAAAAATATCTTGAAATTAATTGCAGGATTTATTTTAATTGCTATAGAAGAGTTGTGCAAGGATTAATAATCGGTAATTTAAATTTATATAAAAACTTAAATAAAAAAAAGAGGCTTCCATAAACCCAAAAATAAAGTCTACAGGAAGGTTTTTATTGTACGAGTTGTTTTAAATTAATCGACTTAGTTATAAAACATTATAAAAAAAATCATAGATTTAAGATTTATGATATTATTTTACATTCTGTATTTAATTTTACTCAAAATAGGATATTTTTTAATAATTTTCACCCAAAAATGAAGTTTGCAGGAAGGTTTTTATCATACGAACTGTTTTAAATTAATCGACTGAGATTTAAAATATTATAAAAAAAACAAAGATTTAAGAAATTTTAATTTATAAATTTATTTTACATTCTATATTTAATTGAGCTGAAAATAAATCATAATTCCATAATTTTCACCCAAAAGTAAAGTCTACAGGAAGGTTTTTATTGTACGAGTTGTTTTAAATTAATCGACTTAGTTATAAAAAATTATTTAAAAAAATCATAGATTTAAGATATTTAAATTTATGATATTATTTTATATTTTATATTTAATTGTGCTCAAAATACATTATTTTTTAACATTTTTACCCAAAAATTACGTCTACAGGAAGGCTTTTATTAGACGAACTGTTTTAAATTAATCGACTGACGTTTAAAAAATTATAAAAAATCAAAGTTCTAAAAAATGTTTAATTATGATATTAATTTACATTTTATATTTAATTGGGCTCAAAATAAGCCGTTTTTGAATATTTTTTACCCAAAAATTACGTCTACAGGAAGGCTTTTATTATACGAACTGTTTTAAATTAATCGACTGAATTTAAAAAAATTATAAAAAATCAAAGATTTAAGAAATATTCAATTATGATCTCAATTTTCATTTTATTTTTAATTGTACTCAAAACAAACTATTTTTCCATCATTTTCACCCCAAAATAAAGTCTACATGAAAGTTTTCATTGTACGAGATGTTTTAAATTGATCGACTGATTTATAAAAAATGATAAAAAAATCATAGATTTAAGATATTTAAATTTGTGATATTATTTTACATTTAATATTTAATTGAGCTTAAAATAAACCGTTTTTCGATCATTTTCACCTAAAAATAAAGTCTCCAGGAAGGTTTCTGTTGTAGGATCTGTTTTGGATTAATCGATTGATTTATAAAAAAAATATATAAAAAACAAACATTTAAATTTATGATATTATTTTACTTTCTATATTTAATTGTACTCAAAATAAACCATTTTTTCAATATTTTTTTTACCCACAAATTAAGTCTACAGGAAGGTTTTTATTGTACGAGTTGTTTTAAATTAATCGACTTAGTTATAAAATATAATTTAAAAAATCATAGTTTTAAGATATTTAAATTTATGATATTATTTTATATTTTATATTTAATTGTGCTCAAAATACACTATTTTTTTATATTTTTTAGCCAAAAATTACGCCTACGGGAAGGCTTTTATTATACGAACTGTTTTAAATTAATCGACTGACGTTTGAAAAATTATAAAAAATCAAAGATTTAAAAAATGTTTAATTATGATATTAATTTACATTTTATATTTAATTGGGCTCAAAATAAGTCATTTTTGAATATTTTTTACCCAAAAATTAAGTCTACAGGAAGGTTTTTATTGTACGAGTTGTTTTAAATTAATCGACTGAGTTTTAAAAAATTATAAAAAATCAAAGATTTTAGAAATTTTCAATTATGATCTTAATTTTTATTCTACTTTTAATTGTGCTCAAAATAAACCATTTTACCATAATTTTCACCCACAAATACATTTTACAGGAAAGTTTTCATTGTACGATTTGTTTTAAATTAATCGACTGATTTATAAAAAATTATAAAAAATCATAGATTTAAGATATTTAAATTTGTGACATTATTTTACATTTAATATTTAATTGAGCTTAAAATAAACCATTTTTCGATCATTTTTACCTGAAAATAAAGTCTCCAGGAAGGTTTTTGTTGTAGGATATGTTTTGGATTAATCGATTTAGTTTTAAAAAAATATAAAAAATCAAAAATTTAAGAAATATTAATTTATGTAATTTTGTATTCTTGATGTAATGGTGCTCAAAATAAACCTTTTCTTCATAATTTTCACCGAAAAATAAAGTCTACAGGAAGCTTTTTATTGTAGGATCTGTTTTAGATTAATGGATTGATTTATAAAAAATATATAAAAAACAAACATTTAAGAAATTTAAATTTATGATATTATTTTACATTCTATATTTAATTGTACTCAAAATAAGCCGTTTTTCAATATTTTTTATCCAAAAATTAAGCCTACGGGAAGGTTTTTATTATACGAACTGTATAATCGACTGAGAATTAAAAAATTATAAAAAATCAAAGATTTTAGAAATTTTCAATTATGATCTTAATTTTCATTCTACTTTTAATTGTGCTCAAAATAAACCATTTCACCATAATTTTCACCCAACAATAAATTTTACAGGAAAGTTTTGATTGTACGAGTTGTTTTAAATTAATCGACTGATTTATAAAAAATGATAAAAAATCATAGATTTAAGATATTTAAATTTGTTATATTATTTTACATTTAATATTTAATTGGGTTTAAAATAAACCATTTTTTGATAATTTTCACCTAAAAATAAAGTCTCCAGGAAGGTTTTTATTGAAGAATCTGTTTTGGATTAATCGATTAATTTATAAACAAAAATACATAACATTAACAAATTTAAATTTATGATATTGTTTTACATTCTATATTTAATTATACTCAAAATAAGCCATTTTTCAATATTTTTTACCCAAAAATTAAGTCTACAGAAAGGTTTTTATTGTACGAGTTGTTTTAAATTAATCGACTTATAGTTATATAGTTATAAAAACTGATAAAAAATTATAGATTTAAGATATTTAAACTTATGATATTATTTTATATTCTGTATTTAATTTTACTCAAAATAAGATATATTTTAATAATTTTCACCCAAAAATAAAGTTTGCATGAAGGTTTTTATTATACGAACAGTTTTAAATTAATCGACTGAGATTTAAAAAATTATAAAAAAAAACAAAGATTTAAGAAATTTTAATTTATACTTTTATTTTACTTTCTATATTTAATTGGACTGAAAATAAACCATAATTCAATAATTTTCACCCAAAAATAAAGTCTACAGGAAGGTTTTTATTGAACGAGTTTTTTTAGATTAATCGACTGAATTATAAAAAATATATAAAAATTATTATCTTCAAGCAACTTATATCAATACAAATTTAGAAGAATATAATGAAAAGTGTGTTATTTATTACTGTTACAAACACAAACTTTGTTTGATAAACCATAATTTGAATCGTGATAGTTTTTCTCATTCTTTTGTCGCCAACGGCTGCATCCATTTTCAACACAGCACACACTATATAATAATTATTTACCAATTTGTTACTAAAAAAAGAAACGATTTAATGACCTTTCGCAGGTAGATATCGCATTTACATAGATACGACTGCGAGCCATTTAAAAACCCGGATTCGGACGATACAGTTTTCAATTAAATTTCTTTAATAAAGTAGGCTACGGCTGAAATTGCACATATTTATTAAAACTAACACCGCCCGCGAGCGGCATGTTTGTGCATGCATTAAGTACTTACACAGCAACATTTTTCCATGTTTGCAGAGAGATTTTTGTATGTGAATACTGTTATTTATCGTTACATATAAAGTGAAAGAGGATGCGGATTGAGTTTGTTTTTTAGTTTTCCGTAAACACCTTCAGGAATTTCTTTGCTCGCATAATTAGACTGGTACGAGCTAATATGTTTTTTATTTATCAACTTTTTTAATTTAAATTTTTAATCCTAATTATAACAAATTTAAAATTATAATTTGCACACACAAAAAGATAATTAGATTCTTCCCTTCGTCCTCGCCGCGAGGTTTCTGATTGTGATTCCTCCTTCTTTTAAATTTAGAACAATATTTTTTTTTTTATTATTGATTATATTTAATTTATATTGTATAATTTTTATTTTTTTTATTAAATAAATATTTATAAGAAAAAGAAAACTTCTATCTTTATAGGGCCGTGAGTGAGGCTTTTCCGGCCGTCAAGGGAGACGCTTTTTTTATTAAATAAATATTTATAAGAAAAAAAAACTTCTATCTTCATAGGGCCGTGAGTGAGGATTTTCCGTCCGTCAAGGGAGAAGCTTAGAGATGTTTAATCACCCGGAATTTACCTTAACTTCACATAAAACCTCTGAAAACAATAATATAATGATTTTTGTATTGATTATAATAAATTTATCGATAGTATGCAAACTCCATGGTCCGTATACTCAACAGACCGTGTGCCAACTCTACTGTTGAATACAGTGCAGACAATAAAATCATGCAATTTGTGCTTGTTGCCCACGCACTTACAAATTGCAATTGCTCGCCGCGATCTAATTGTTATATACTGATATGTAATTTGGTGCAATTGCGCAAAAGCTCGAATGTAAACTAATTGACTATACGTACAAGAAGAAACCGTGATCTAAATGAGAGTCCATACAACAATGCTGGTGATTATGTTTAATCAAATTTAAGAATATCAGTATTCAGTCACATCTAAATTCACAAATACATACCGTTGCTACCGTTTATGTTTGCTAATTAGCGAACATAAACAATAGCAACTGTAGGTATTTGTGAATTTAGATGTGACTTGTTTATTTAAAAATACTGAAGGAATTTTTAAACTTACAGATCTGAAATATATAATCCTTTTTGATTAGGAATATATATATATAGTAATGGCTTTATACATTTATAAAGAGGTCAATTTTGTGAATTTTTGGCGAATTTTCAAACTTTCAGATGTGAAATTTATAATCCTTATTTGTATTAATGAAGCCGCTGCAGGATTTTTATAAAAATCTTAAAATTTATTAGCAATACATATACTAGAAGTTTGTTCATTACACCCATTTTCTTACATTTACTTATTTCCATTTACCCTTATAGACAGACAAAGAGATTTGTCTGCCTTATGGTGCCGAGAGGAAAAATTGGAAGACAAGACATGAACAGGGAAGTTGGGAGATGGGAAGAAATATTGGCAAAACGACAGCAAATTGGAGAAAACGAATTTTCAAAAATGAACATAAATTTATGTTCAATTTTTTTGTTTTATCTAATTCGCTGTTGTTTTCCCAATATTTCTTCCCATCTCCCAACTCCTCTATTCATGTCTTGTCTTCCTATTTTTTCTCTCGACGCTATAAGGCAAAAAAATTTCTTTGTCTGTCTAGAAGGGTAAATGGAAAAAGGTAAATGGAAAATGGGTGTAAAAAATTGTACTATATGTATTGCTAATAAATTTTGAAATTTTTATGAAAATCCTGCAGCGGCTTCATTAATACAAATAAGGATTATGAATTTAACATGTGAAAGTTTGTCTTTCAGTTTTTCCTCTCGGCACCATAAGGCAGAAGTCTTGAAAGGACTTTCAATATAACTATCTCTAATAGAGAGTTAGTAATAGAAATATATAAAATAGAAATATTTTGATTTGCTACAAGACGCTGTTCTTCCTCTATTTACCATGACTTTCTTTAGTTTCAGACATTCCCAAATGTAACAATGCACTAAAAGAAGAATTCGGGTTGTCTCTACGAGCGGCAGACGTCCACCGGTTTCCCTCAGCAGCCCTCCTAGCCCTCCAGAGATTGAACGATCCTCACATGTAAGTATGCTCAACTCATTACGAAAATTATTTTAAATGAAAACTGATCTGTCTTAAATTTCTTCATATTGTGACGTTACTAATTATCAAAAATTACTAAAAAATATCTTATTCTAGAGAAACTTAATCTACTAATTACTGTATACCATAAATAAGTTGATAGTCCAAAAACTTAATTTATTATGATATTTTTAAATGAAGGATATTCCTAGAAAACTGATCTGTCTTGAATTTATTCATATTGTGACGTTACTAATTATAAAAAATTATCAAAATATATCTTATTTTAGAGCAACTTAATCCAGTAATTAATGTCTACTATAAATAAGTTGATAGTCCAAAAACTTATTTTATTATGATATTTTTTAATGAAGGATATTCCTAGAAAACTGATCTGTCTTGAATTTCTTCATATTGTGACGTTACTAATTAACAAAAATTATCAAAATATATCTTATTTTAGAGCAACTTAATCCAATAATTACTGTATGCTATAAATAAGTTGATAGTCCAAAAACTTAATTTATTATGATTTTTTTAAATGAAGAATATTTCTAGAAAACTGATCTGTCTTGAATTTCTTCATATTGTGACGTTAATAATTATCAAAAATTATCAAAATATATCTTATTTTAGAGCAACTTAATCCAATAATTAATGTATACCGTAAATAAGTTGACAGTCTAAAAACTTAATTTATTATGATATTTTTAAATGAAGGATATTCCTAGAAAACTGATCTGTCTTGAATTTCTTCATATTGTGACGTTACTAATTATCAAAAATTACCAAAATATATCTTATTTTAGAGCAACTTAATCCAATAATTACTGTATGCCATAAATAAGTTGATAGTCCAAAAACTTAATTTATTATGACATTTTTAAATGAAGGATATTCCTCGAAAACTGATCTGTCTTGAATTTCTTCATATTGTGACGTTACTAATTATCAAAAATTACCAAAATATATCTTATTTTAGAGCAACTTAATCCAATAATTAACGTATATCATAAATAAGTTGATAGTCCAAAAACTTAATTTATTATAATATTTTTAAATGAAGGATATTCCTAGAAAACTGATCTGTCATGAATTTCTTCATATTGTGACGTTACTAATTATCAAAAATTACCAAAATATATCTTATTTTAGAGCAACTTAATGCACTAATTACTGCATACTATAAATAAGTTGATAGTCCAAAAACTTAATTTATTTTGATATTTTTAAATGAAGGATATTCCTAGAAAACTGATCTGTCTTGAATTTCTTCATATTGTGACGTTACTAATTATAAAAAATTATCAAAATATATCTTATTTTAGAGCAACTTAATCCAGTAATTACTGTATGCCACAAATAAGTTGATAGTCCAAAAACTTAATTTATTATGATATTTTTAAATGAAGGATATTCCTAGAAAACTGATCTGTCTTGAATTTCTTCATATTGTGACGTTACTAATTATAAAAAAATATCAAAATATATCTTATATTAGAACAACTTAATCCACCAATTAATGTATACCATAAATAAGTTGATAGTCCAAAAACTTAATTTACTATGATATTTTTTTATGAAGGATATTCCTAGAAACCTGATCTGTCGTGCATTTCTAATTATTAAAAATTATCAAAATATATCTTATTTTAGAGCAACTTAATCCAATAATTACTGTATATCATAAATAAGTTGATAGTCCAAAAACTTAATTTATTATAATTTTTTAAATGAAGGATATTCGTAAAAAACTGATCTGTCTTAAATTTCTTCATATTGTGACGTTACTAATTCTCAAAAATTACCAAAATATATCTTATTTTAGACCAACTTAATCCATTAATTAATGTATACTATAAATAAGTTGATAGTCCGAAAACTTAATTTATTTTGATATTTTTAAATGAAGGATATTCCTAGAAAACTGATCTGTCTTGAATTTCTTCATATTGTGACGTTACTAATTATAAAAAATTATCAAAATATATCTTATTTTAGAGCAACTTAATCCAGTAATTAATGTATGCCACAAATAAGTTGATAGTCCAAAAACTTAATTTATTATGATATTTTTAAATGAAGGATATTCCTAGAAAACTGATCTATCTTGAATTTTTTCATATTGTGACGTTACTAATTATAAAAAATTATCAAAATATATCTTATTTTAGAACAACTTCATCCACTAATTAATGTATACCATAAATAAGTTGATAGTCCAAAAACTTAATTTACTATGATATTTTTTTATGAAGGATATTCCTAGAAAACTGATCTGTCGTGCATTTCTAATTATTAAAAATTATCAAAATATATCTTATTTTAGAGCAACTTAATCCACTAATTAATGTATACTATAAATAAGTTGATAGTCCAAAAACTTAATTTATTTTGATATTTTTAAATGAAGGATATTCCTAGAAAACTGATCTGTCTTGAATTTCTTCATATTGTGACGTTACTAATTATCAAAAATTATGAAAATATATCTTATTTTAGAGCAACTTAATCCAGTAATTACTGTATGCCACAAATAAGTTGATAGTCAAAAAACTTAATTTATTATGATATTTTTAAATGAAGGATATTCCTAGAAAACTGATCTGTCTTGAATTTCTTCATATTGTGACGTTAATAATTATCAAAAATTATCAAAATATATCTTATTTTAGAGCAATTTAATCCAATAATTACTGTATACCATAAATAAGTTGAGAGTCCAAAAACTTAATTTATTACGATATTTTTAAAAGAAGGATATACCTAGAAAACTGATTTCTCTTGAACGTTTTCATATTGTGACGTTACTAATTATCCAAAATATATATTTTTTAGAGCTACTTATCTCTCGAAATACATTTATATTATAAATATGTTGCTAATCCAAAACCTAAATGTAACAGTTTGTATGTTTTGTTGCAGACCTCTCCTAAAACCGCCCATCCATCTCGAGTCCTCCTGCTCCAAAAGCCCCATCTGCGCCGCAAACAACAACAATTTGGAGGACTCTAAGGAGGACTCGGGCCTGAGGAAACGCAAGGTGCACCGCTGCGACGTGGCGGGCTGTCACAAAGTCTACACAAAGAGCTCGCATCTCAAAGCACACAAACGAACACACACAGGTATATCTATATAGACTCATTCTATTTTTGATTGATGAATTTCTTTATTTGGTTATTATTTGTATTAGTATCTCATCATCTCTTCCTATGACTACATTTGCTACGTTCTCTATCATTTGCTATGTAGAGGTATTTTCGGGCAATAATTAAAACCTACACCTTATTTCGTCAGGTGAAAAACCGTACCAGTGCTCCTGGGACGGCTGTACCTGGAAGTTCGCGCGATCGGACGAGCTCACCCGCCACTACCGAAAGCACACGGGCCAGAAGCCCTTCTCTTGCCACCTCTGCCAGAGGTCCTTCAGCAGGTCCGACCACCTGTCGCTGCACATGAAACGACACTAGCCAACAATTTATTTTTTTTCGCTGTGTATAAAAATCGTAGAGCAATTCGGGCACGAGCCAAATATTCTGACACTAATGCCAATATTTTGAAACATATTAGTGTCATTTAAGGTCGGTTTATATTGAAATAAAATTAAAAAAAACAAGAAACCAACTTCAGAGGGCCATAATGATAAAAAAAGTAAGAATAATAAATATCCATTTGTGAATCAAGGATAATTATTTTCTATGTTACATGGTAATTTGTATATAGCCGGGATCAAAAAGGAATATGTTGATGGGTTTAAAGCTCTTAAAAGATATTAATAATAATAATAATAAATTATTTATTCCTTTTCTCAATATAACAGCTAGCTGATTATAGCTGTAACTAATAATTCGGTAAAAAGAGAAGCTCAGAGGAGTTTAATCGCCGGATCACTTCACACAGAAAACCTCTGAAAACTGTGATTCGCGAAAATTCGCCCCTATGGGGTTTGAAGTCACGCTCTCCAATGTTCAATACGGGCTACGCCTCTAACCACTAGGCCAGTGATCTGGGTATAAAATCGTATTTTTTAATATAACCCTTCCAAAAAAAAATATTTCTTATTTTATTATCAATATTAACCCACCTTAAAATGTTTTCCATATAAATTTCACACGAAATCTGCTCTAAATTAGCCCAAAACGTTACTGCAAATTTCGACACGACACGAACTTTTGATACAACCATGTGATAACTTCAATTTTATACCATTTTTAGACGTATTTTGTACATACAGGGTGCTCGAATGCTAGCGGAACAATTTTAGGTAAACTTTGTGGGCATTGCAAAGGCCAGTAATCTACTTTTAGGGACGATTATCCAGTTTTAATCCACTAATTAGGAAATGTAACTTTTAATTTATTCCGAGCCCTCCCCCGCGCGCTATCGGGGGGTCTCCCCAAAATAGTCAAATTTTTTTTGTATATACAAATAACATTCCGCATTATTAATTTTTAATATTATTTTTTTTATGTAAAAAAAAAATTAATTATGTTCGCACTGTACAAGGAACCGCAAGCCAGTAGAAATGTATGAGGAGGTGTGATAGTTGTCGATTGATTTCAAAAATTAGTTACTTGTTTGCAAATTCTTTTGTCTCTATGGACATATGTTTAAACAATTTATTTAAAAAAAAATTGAATAGCTATGAAATATGCAATATACAACCCAAATAGCATATTTATTTCCCATACAAATAAGTTTTTCGGGTTGCTTATTGAATATATCTTGTGTCAATCATTTTAAAAAATACTAACCATTAAAAATCAATCGACAATCGCTCACAATAAATAATTAATTACTCATTAATCGTGCAATTCGTAGTTTTAGTAACTATTATTTTTTTTACTTTGTATTCGCTTTAAAACGACGAAGAAAAGAAACATATCCATATTAATTAGTAAGTATGTCTTAGCACACAGTATTTTATACACACACATACAAAAAAAACGCATTATCAATTTTAGTGTAACCAGTAGCCAGTAATAGGCCAGTAAATAATCATAATAATCGCTCTAAGTTCCAATATTATTTGTTAATTTTAATGAGATCTCTAATTTAATTTATATAAACACATAGCGTTATGTTGTACCTATATACATATATATTTTTACGTTATTTACTTGTATATTTATAATTAACGGGCATTCTCAAAATAGGCGTCGGGTCTGCGACTTTAAACAAAAGACAATATTTTTTTTATTATATTATTATTATGATGTATATTAATTCCACACTTTTTATTGTGAATCGTTTGTAAAACAACTCATTATTATTATTATTATTATTATTATTTTTGTTTAGTTTACGACTTGTTAATTTGTGTATTATTTTTATTTTTCTGGGGGATATTTATTTAATGTTACAGAGATATAATTAATATAAATAAATATTATATGGAAGGGTTTTTACAGTTGCATGTTTAAATTTCGTCAACTTGATAGATTTTAGATGTTATTTACTAACTTACTATTACTACTACAAAATTCAGCCCTATATCATTCGAAAGGATATTTAATGTAGTTTGATTACATATGAAACAACCCTTAATTAGTTTAGTAGTTAGTGAATTATTAGCGATAACGTAGTTTTTGTTAAACTAATATTTCAATTGAAATACAACCGTTATTTACTAACTTACTATTACTACTACAAAATTCAGCCCTATATCATTCGAAAGGATATTTAATGTAGTTTTATTGTATATCAATCAACCCTTCATTAGTTTCGTAGATAGCGAGTTATTAGCGCTAACGTAGTTTATGTTAAACTAATATTTCAATTGAAATACAAACGTTATTTACTAACTTACTATTACTACTACAAAATTCAGCTCTATATCATTCAAAAGGATATTTATTGTAGTTTGATTACATATCAAACAACCCTTAATTAGTTTAGTAGTTAGTGAATTATTAGGGATAACGTAGTTTTTGTTAAACTAATATTTCAATTGAAATACAACCGTTATTTACTAACTTATTATTACTACTTCAAAATTCAACGCTATATCATTCAAAAGGATATTTAATGTAGTTTGATTGCATACCAAACAACCCTTAATTAGTTTAGTAGTTAGTGAATTATTAGCGATAACGTAGTTTTTGTTAAACTAATATTTCAATTGAAATACAACCGTTATTTACTAACTTACTATTACTACTACAAAATTCAGCCCTACATCATTCAAAAGGATATTTAATGTAGGTTGATTACATATCAAACAACCCTTAATTAGTTTAGTAGTTAGTGAATTATTAGCGATAACGTAGTTTTTGTTAAACTAATATTTCAATTGAAATACAACCGTTATTTACTAACTTACTATTACTACTACAAAATTCAGCCCTACATCATTCAAAAGGATATTTAATGTAGTTTGATTACATATCAAACAACCCTTAATTAGTTTAGTAGTTAGTGAATTATTAGCGATAACGTAGTTTTTGTTAAACTAATATTTCAATTGAAATACAACCGTTATTTACTAACTTACTATTACTACTAAAAAATTCAGCCCTATATCATTCGAAAGGATATTTAATGTAGTTTGATTACATACCAAACAACCCTTAATTAGTTTAGTAGTTAGTGAATTATTAGCGATAACGTAGTTTTTGTTAAACTAATATTTCAATTGAAATACAACCGTTATTTACTAACTTACTATTACTACTAAAAAATTCAGCCCTATATCATTCGAAAGGATATTTAATGTAGTTTGATTACATACCAAACAACCCTTAATTAGTTTAGTAGTTAGTCAATTATTAGCGATAACGTAGTTTTTGTTAAACTAATATTTCAATTGAAATACAACCGTTATTTACTAACTTACTATTACTACTAAAAAATTCAGCCCTATATTATTCGAAAGGATATTTAATGTAGTTTGATTACATACCAACCAACCCTTAATTAGTTTAGTAGTTAGTGAATTATTAGCGATAACGTAGTTTTTGTTAAACTAATATTTCAATTGAAATACAACCGTTATTTACTAACTTACTATTACTACTAAAAAATTCAGCCCTATATCATTCGAAAGGATATTTTATGTAGTTTGATTACATATCAAACAACCCTTAATTAGTTTAGTAGTTAGTGAATTATTAGCGATAACGTAGTTTTTGTTAAACTAATATTTCAATTGAAATACAACCGTTATTTACTAACTTACTATTACTACTAAAAAATTCAGCCCTATATCATTCGAAAGGATATTTAATGTAGTTTGATTACATACCAAACAACCCTTAATTAGTTTAGTAGTTAGTGAATTATTAGCGATAACGTAGTTTTTGTTAAACTAATATTTCAATTGAAATACAACCGTTATTTACTAACTTACTATTACTACTAAAAAATTCAGCCCTATATCATTCGAAAGGATATTTAATGTAGTTTGATTACATACCAAACAACCCTTAATTAGTTTAGTAGTTAGTGAATTATTAGCGATAACGTAGTTTTTGTTAAACTAATATTTCAATTGAAATACAACCGTTATTTACTAACTTACTATTACTACTACAAAATTCAGCCCTACATCATTCAAAAGGATATTTAATGTAGGTTGATTACATATCAAACAACCCTTAATTAGTTTAGTAGTTAGTGAATTATTAGCGATAACGTAGTTTTTGTTAAACTAATATTTCAATTGAAATACAACCGTTATTTACTAACTTATTATTACTACTTCAAAATTCAACGCTATATCATTCAAAAGGATATTTAATGTAGTTCGATTGCATACCAAACAACCCTTAATTAGTTTAGTAGTTAGTGAATTATTAGCGATAACGTAGTTTTTGTTAAACTAATATTTCAATTGAAATACAACCGTTATTTACTAACTTACTATTACTACTACAAAATTCAGCCCTACATCATTCAAAAGGATATTTAATGTAGGTTGATTACATATCAAACAACCCTTAATTAGTTTAGTAGTTAGTGAATTATTAGCGATAACGTAGTTTTTGTTAAACTAATATTTCAATTGAAATACAACCGTTATTTACTAACTTACTATTACTACTACAAAATTCAGCCCTACATCATTCAAAAGGATATTTAATGTAGTTTGATTACATATCAAACAACCCTTAATTAGTTTAGTAGTTAGTGAATTATTAGCGATAACGTAGTTTTTGTTAAACTAATATTTCAATTGAAATACAACCGTTATTTACTAACTTACTATTACTACTAAAAAATTCAGCCCTATATCATTCGAAAGGATATTTAATGTAGTTTGATTACATACCAAACAACCCTTAATTAGTTTAGTAGTTAGTGAATTATTAGCGATAACGTAGTTTTTGTTAAACTAATATTTCAATTGAAATACAACCGTTATTTACTAACTTACTATTACTACTAAAAAATTCAGCCCTATATCATTCGAAAGGATATTTAATGTAGTTTGATTACATACCAAACAACCCTTAATTAGTTTAGTAGTTAGTCAATTATTAGCGATAACGTAGTTTTTGTTAAACTAATATTTCAATTGAAATACAACCGTTATTTACTAACTTACTATTACTACTAAAAAATTCAGCCCTATATTATTCGAAAGGATATTTAATGTAGTTTGATTACATACCAACCAACCCTTAATTAGTTTAGTAGTTAGTGAATTATTAGCGATAACGTAGTTTTTGTTAAACTAATATTTCAATTGAAATACAACCGTTATTTACTAACTTACTATTACTACTAAAAAATTCAGCCCTATATCATTCGAAAGGATATTTTATGTAGTTTGATTACATATCAAACAACCCTTAATTAGTTTAGTAGTTAGTGAATTATTAGCGATAACGTAGTTTTTGTTAAACTAATATTTCAATTGAAATACAACCGTTATTTACTAACTTACTATTACTACTACAAAATTCAGCCCTACATCATTCAAAAGGATATTTAATGTAGGTTGATTACATATCAAACAACCCTTAATTAGTTTAGTAGTTAGTGAATTATTAGCGATAACGTAGTTTTTGTTAAACTAATATTTCAATTGAAATACAACCGTTATTTACTAACTTACTATTACTACTAAAAAATTCAGCCCTATATCATTCGAAAGGATATTTAATGTAGTTTGATTACATACCAAACAACCCTTAATTAGTTTAGTAGTTAGTGAATTATTAGCGATAACGTAGTTTTTGTTAAACTAATATTTCAATTGAAATACAACCGTTATTTACTAACTTACTATTATTACTACAAAATTCAGCCCTACATCATTCAAAAGGATATTTAATGTAGTTTGATTACATATCAAACAACCCTTAATTAGTTTAGTAGTTAGTGAATTATTAGCGATAACGTAGTTTTTGTTAAACTAATATTTCAATTGAAATACAACCGTTATTTACTAACTTACTATTACTACTAAAAAATTCAGCCCTATATCATTCGAAAGGATATTTTATGTAGTTTGATTACATATCAAACAACCCTTAATTAGTTTAGTAGTTAGTGAATTATTAGCGATAACGTAGTTTTTGTTAAACTAATATTTCAATTGAAATACAACCGTTATTTACTAACTTACTATTACTACTAAAAAATTCAGCCCTATATCATTCGAAAGGATATTTAATGTAGTTTGATTACATACCAAACAACCCTTAATTAGTTTAGTAGTTAGTGAATTATTAGCGATAACGTAGTTTTTGTTAAACTAATATTTCAATTGAAATACAACCGTTATTTACTAACTTACTATTACTACTACAAAATTCAGCCCTACATCATTCAAAAGGATATTTAATGTAGGTTGATTACATATCAAACAACCCTTAATTAGTTTAGTAGTTAGTGAATTATTAGCGATAACGTAGTTTTTGTTAAACTAATATTTCAATTGAAATACAACCGTTATTTACTAACTTATTATTACTACTTCAAAATTCAACGCTATATCATTCAAAAGGATATTTAATGTAGTTTGATTGCATACCAAACAACCCTTAATTAGTTTAGTAGTTAGTGAATTATTAGCGATAACGTAGTTTTTGTTAAACTAATATTTCAATTGAAATACAACCGTTATTTACTAACTTACTATTACTACTACAAAATTCAGCCCTACATCATTCAAAAGGATATTTAATGTAGGTTGATTACATATCAAACAACCCTTAATTAGTTTAGTAGTTAGTGAATTATTAGCGATAACGTAGTTTTTGTTAAACTAATATTTCAATTGAAATACAACCGTTATTTACTAACTTACTATTACTACTACAAAATTCAGCCCTACATCATTCAAAAGGATATTTAATGTAGTTTGATTACATATCAAACAACCCTTAATTAGTTTAGTAGTTAGTGAATAATTAGCGATAACGTAGTTTTTGTTAAACTAATATTTCAATTGAAATACAACCGTTATTTACTAACTTACTATTACTACTAAAAAATTCATCCCTATATCATTCGAAAGGATATTTAATGTAGTTTGATTACATACCAAACAACCCTTAATTAGTTTAGTAGTTAGTGAATTATTAGCGATAACGTAGTTTTTGTTAAACTAATATTTCAATTGAAATACAACCGTTATTTACTAACTTACTATTACTACTAAAAAATTCAGCCCTATATCATTCGAAAGGATATTTAATGTAGTTTGATTACATACCAAACAACCCTTAATTAGTTTAGTAGTTAGTCAATTATTAGCGATAACGTAGTTTTTGTTAAACTAATATTTCAATTGAAATACAACCGTTATTTACTAACTTACTATTACTACTAAAAAATTCAGCCCTATATCATTCGAAAGGATATTTAATGTAGTTTGATTACATACCAAACAACCCTTAATTAGTTTAGTAGTTAGTGAATTATTAGCGATAACGTAGTTTTTGTTAAACTAATATTTCAATTGAAATACAACCGTTATTTACTAACTTACTATTACTACTAAAAAATTCAGCCCTATATCATTCGAAAGGATATTTTATGTAGTTTGATTACATATCAAACAACCCTTAATTAGTTTAGTAGTTAGTGAATTATTAGCGATAACGTAGTTTTTGTTAAACTAATATTTCAATTGAAATACAACCGTTATTTACTAACTTACTATTACTACTAAAAAATTCAGCCCTATATCATTCGAAAGGATATTTAATGTAGTTTGATTACATACCAAACAACCCTTAATTAGTTTAGTAGTTAGTGAATTATTAGCGATAACGTAGTTTTTGTTAAACTAATATTTCAATTGAAATACAACCGTTATTTACTAACTTACTATTACTACTAAAAAATTCAGCCCTATATCATTCGAAAGGATATTTAATGTAGTTTCATTACATACCAAACAACCCTTAATTAGTTTAGTAGTTAGTGAATTATTAGCGATAACGTAGTTTTTGTTAAACTAATATTTCAATTGAAATACAACCGTTATTTACTAACTTACTATTACTACTAAAAAATTCAGCCCTACATCATTCAAAAGGATATTTAATGTAGGTTGATTACATATCAAACAACCCTTAATTAGTTTAGTAGTTAGTGAATTATTAGCGATAACGTAGTTTTTGTTAAACTAATATTTCAATTGAAATACAACCGTTATTTACTAACTTACTATTACTACTACAAAATTCAGCCCTATATCATTCGAAAGGATATTTAATGTAGTTTGATTACATACCAAACAACCCTTAATTAGTTTAGTAGTTAGTGAATTATTAGCGATAACGTAGTTTTTGTTAAACTAATATTTCAATTGAAATACAACCGTTATTTACTAACTTACTATTACTACTAAAAAATTCAGCCCTATATCATTCGAAAGGATATTTAATGTAGTTTGATTACATACCAAACAACCCTTAATTAGTTTAGTAGTTAGTGAATTATTAGCGATAACGTAGTTTTTGTTAAACTAATATTTCAATTGAAATACAACCGTTATTTACTAACTTACTATTACTACTAAAAAATTCAGCCCTATATCATTCGAAAGGATATTTAATGTAGTTTGATTACATACCAAACAACCCTTAATTAGTTTAGTAGTTAGTGAATTATTAGCGATAACGTAGTTTTTGTTAAACTAATATTTCAATTGAAATACAACCGTTATTTACTAACTTACTATTACTACTACAAAATTCAGCCCTACATCATTCAAAAGGATATTTAATGTAGGTTGATTACATATCAAACAACCCTTAATTAGTTTAGTAGTTAGTGAATTATTAGGGATAACGTAGTTTTTGTTAAACTAATATTTCAATTGAAATACAACCGTTATTTACTAACTTATTATTACTACTTCAAAATTCAGCCCTACATCATTCAAAAGGATATTTAATGTAGTTTGATTACATATCAAACAACCCTTAATTAGTTTAGTAGTTAGTGAATTATTAGCGATAACGTAGTTTTTGTTAAACTAATATTTCAATTGAAATACAACCGTTATTTACTAACTTATTATTACTACTTCAAAATTCAACGCTATATCATTCAAAAGGATATTTAATGTAGTTTGATTGCATACCAAACAACCCTTAATTAGTTTAGTAGTTAGTGAATTATTAGCGATAACGTAGTTTTTGTTAAACTAATATTTCAATTGAAATACAACCGTTATTTACTAACTTACTATTACTACTACAAAATTCAGCCCTACATCATTCAAAAGGATATTTAATGTAGTTTGATTACATATCAAACAACCCTTAATTAGTTTAGTAGTTAGTGAATTATTAGCGATAACGTAGTTTTTGTTAAACTAATATTTCAATTGAAATACAACCGTTATTTACTAACTTATTATTACTACTTCAAAATTCAGCCCTACATCATTCAAAAGGATATTTAATGTAGGTTGATTACATATCAAACAACCCTTAATTAGTTTAGTAGTTAGTGAATTATTAGGGATAACGTAGTTTTTGTTAAACTAATATTTCAATTGAAATACAACCGTTATTTACTAACTTACTATTACTACTACAAAATTCAGCCCTACATCATTCAAAAGGATATTTAATGTAGGTTGATTACATATCAAACAACCCTTAATTAGTTTAGTAGTTAGTGAATTATTAGGGATAACGTAGTTTTTGTTAAACTAATATTTCAATTGAAATACAACCGTTATTTACTAACTTATTATTACTACTTCAAAATTCAGCCCTACATCATTCAAAAGGATATTTAATGTAGTTTGATTACATATCAAACAACCCTTAATTAGTTTAGTAGTTAGTGAATTATTAGCGATAACGTAGTTTTTGTTAAACTAATATTTCAATTGAAATACAACCGTTATTTACTAACTTACTATTACTACTACAAAATTCAGCCCTACATCATTCAAAAGGATATTTAATGTAGGTTGATTACATATCAAACAACCCTTAATTAGTTTAGTAGTTAGTGAATTATTAGGGATAACGTAGTTTTTGTTAAACTAATATTTCAATTGAAATACAACCGTTATTTACTAACTTATTATTACTACTTCAAAATTCAGCCCTACATCATTCAAAAGGATATTTAATGTAGTTTGATTACATATCAAACAACCCTTAATTAGTTTAGTAGTTAGTGAATTATTAGCGATAACGTAGTTTTTGTTAAACTAATATTTCAATTGAAATACAACCGTTATTTACTAACTTATTATTACTACTTCAAAATTCAGCCCTACATCATTCAAAAGGATATTTAATGTAGTTTGATTACATATCAAACAACCCTTAATTAGTTTAGTAGTTAGTGAATTATTAGCGATAACGTAGTTTTTGTTAAACTAATATTTCAATTGAAATACAACCGTTATTTACTAACTTATTATTACTACTTCAAAATTCAGCCCTACATCATTCAAAAGGATATTTAATGTAGTTTGATTACATATCAAACAACTCTTCATTAGTTTAGTAGTTAGTGAATTATTAGCGATAACGTAGTTTTTGTTAAACTAATATTTCAATTGAAATACAACCGTTATTTACTAACTTACTATTACTACTACAAAATTCAGCCCTACATCATTCAAAAGGATATTTAATGTAGGTTGATTACATATCAAACAACCCTTAATTAGTTTAGTAGTTAGTGAATTATTAGCGATAACGTAGTTTTTGTTAAACTAATATTTCAATTGAAATACAACCGTTATTTACTAACTTACTATTACTACTAAAAAATTCAGCCCTATATCATTCGAAAGGATATTTAATGTAGTTTGATTACATACCAAACAACCCTTAATTAGTTTAGTAGTTAGTCAATTATTAGCGATAACGTAGTTTTTGTTAAACTAATATTTCAATTGAAATACAACCGTTATTTACTAACTTACTATTACTACTAAAAAATTCAGCCCTATATCATTCGAAAGGATATTTAATGTAGTTTGATTACATACCAAACAACCCTTAATTAGTTTAGTAGTTAGTGAATTATTAGCGATAACGTAGTTTTTGTTAAACTAATATTTCAATTGAAATACAACCGTTATTTACTAACTTACTATTACTACTAAAAAATTCAGCCCTACATCATTCAAAAGGATATTTAATGTAGTTTGATTACATATCAAACAACCCTTAATTAGTTTAGTAGTTAGTGAATTATTAGCGATAACGTAGTTTTTGTTAAACTAATATTTCAATTGAAATACAACCGTTATTTACTAACTTATTATTACTACTTCAAAATTCAGCCCTACATCATTCAAAAGGATATTTAATGTAGTTTGATTACATATCAAACAACCCTTAATTAGTTTAGTAGTTAGTGAATTATTAGCGATAACGTAGTTTTTGTTAAACTAATATTTCAATTGAAATACAACCGTTATTTACTAACTTATTATTACTACTTCAAAATTCAGCCCTACATCATTCAAAAGGATATTTAATGTAGTTTGATTACATATCAAACAACCCTTCATTAGTTTAGTAGTTAGTGAATTATTAGCGATAACGTAGTTTTTGTTAAACTAATATTTCAATTGAAATACAACCGTTATTTACTAACTTACTATTACTACTAAAAAATTCAGCCCTATATCATTCGAAAGGATATTTAATGTAGTTTGATTACATACCAAACAACCCTTAATTAGTTTAGTAGTTAGTGAATTATTAGCGATAACGTAGTTTTTGTTAAACTAATATTTCAATTGAAATACAACCGTTATTTACTAACTTATTATTACTACTTCAAAATTCAACGCTATATCATTCAAAAGGATATTTAATGTAGTTTGATTGCATACCAAACAACCCTTAATTAGTTTAGTAGTTAGTGAATTATTAGCGATAACGTAGTTTTTGTTAAACTAATATTTCAATTGAAATACAACCGTTATTTACTAACTTACTATTACTACTACAAAATTCAGCCCTACATCATTCAAAAGGATATTTAATGTAGGTTGATTACATATCAAACAACCCTAAATTAGTTTAGTAGTTAGTGAATTATTAGCGATAACGTAGTTTTTGTTAAACTAATATTTCAATTGAAATACAACCGTTATTTACTAACTTACTATTACTACTAAAAAATTCAGCCCTATATCATTCGAAAGGATATTTAATGTAGTTTGATTACATACCAAACAACCCTTAATTAGTTTAGTAGTTAGTCAATTATTAGCGATAACGTAGTTTTTGTTAAACTAATATTTCAATTGAAATACAACCGTTATTTACTAACTTACTATTACTACTAAAAAATTCAGCCCTATATCATTCGAAAGGATATTTAATGTAGTTTGATTACATACCAAACAACCCTTAATTAGTTTAGTAGTTAGTGAATTATTAGCGATAACGTAGTTTTTGTTAAACTAATATTTCAATTGAAATACAACCGTTATTTACTAACTTACTATTACTACTAAAAAATTCAGCCCTATATCATTCGAAAGGATATTTAATGTAGTTTGATTACATACCAAACAACCCTTAATTAGTTTAGTAGTTAGTGAATTATTAGCGATAACGTAGTTTTTGTTAAACTAATATTTCAATTGAAATACAACCGTTATTTACTAACTTACTATTACTACTACAAAATTCAGCCCTACATCATTCAAAAGGATATTTAATGTAGGTTGATTACATATCAAACAACCCTTAATTAGTTTAGTAGTTAGTCAATTATTAGCGATAACGTAGTTTTTGTTAAACTAATATTTCAATTGAAATACAACCGTTATTTACTAACTTATTATTACTACTTCAAAATTCAGCCCTACATCATTCAAAAGGATATTTAATGTAGTTTGATTACATATCAAACGACCCTTAATTAGTTTAGTAGTTAGTCAATTATTAGCGATAACGTAGTTTTTGTTAAACTAATATTTCAATTGAAATACAACCGTTATTTACTAACTTACTATTACTACTAAAAAATTCAGCCCTATATCATTCGAAAGGATATTTAATGTAGTTTGATTACATACCAAACAACCCTTAATTAGTTTAGTAGTTAGTGAATTATTAGCGATAACGTAGTTTTTGTTAAACTAATATTTCAATTGAAATACAACCGTTATTTACTAACTTACTATTACTACTAAAAAATTCAGCCCTACATCATTCAAAAGGATATTTAATGTAGTTTGATTACATATCAAACAACCCTTAATTAGTTTAGTAGTTAGTGAATTATTAGCGATAACGTAGTTTTTGTTAAACTAATATTTCAATTGAAATACAACCGTTATTTACTAACTTATTATTACTACTTCAAAATTCAACGCTATATCATTCAAAAGGATATTTAATGTAGTTTGATTGCATACCAAACAACCCTTAATTAGTTTAGTAGTTAGTGAATTATTAGCGATAACGTAGTTTTTGTTAAACTAATATTTCAATTGAAATACAACCGTTATTTACTAACTTACTATTACTACTACAAAATTCAGCCCTACATCATTCAAAAGGATATTTAATGTAGGTTGATTACATATCAAACAACCCTAAATTAGTTTAGTAGTTAGTGAATTATTAGCGATAACGTAGTTTTTGTTAAACTAATATTTCAATTGAAATACAACCGTTATTTACTAACTTACTATTACTACTAAAAAATTCAGCCCTATATCATTCGAAAGGATATTTAATGTAGTTTGATTACATACCAAACAACCCTTAATTAGTTTAGTAGTTAGTCAATTATTAGCGATAACGTAGTTTTTGTTAAACTAATATTTCAATTGAAATACAACCGTTATTTACTAACTTACTATTACTACTAAAAAATTCAGCCCTATATCATTCGAAAGGATATTTAATGTAGTTTGATTACATACCAAACAACCCTTAATTAGTTTAGTAGTTAGTGAATTATTAGCGATAACGTAGTTTTTGTTAAACTAATATTTCAATTGAAATACAACCGTTATTTACTAACTTACTATTACTACTAAAAAATTCAGCCCTATATCATTCGAAAGGATATTTAATGTAGTTTGATTACATACCAAACAACCCTTAATTAGTTTAGTAGTTAGTGAATTATTAGCGATAACGTAGTTTTTGTTAAACTAATATTTCAATTGAAATACAACCGTTATTTACTAACTTACTATTACTACTACAAAATTCAGCCCTACATCATTCAAAAGGATATTTAATGTAGGTTGATTACATATCAAACAACCCTTAATTAGTTTAGTAGTTAGTCAATTATTAGCGATAACGTAGTTTTTGTTAAACTAATATTTCAATTGAAATACAACCGTTATTTACTAACTTATTATTACTACTTCAAAATTCAGCCCTACATCATTCAAAAGGATATTTAATGTAGTTTGATTACATATCAAACGACCCTTAATTAGTTTAGTAGTTAGTCAATTATTAGCGATAACGTAGTTTTTGTTAAACTAATATTTCAATTGAAATACAACCGTTATTTACTAACTTACTATTACTACTAAAAAATTCAGCCCTATATCATTCGAAAGGATATTTAATGTAGTTTGATTACATACCAAACAACCCTTAATTAGTTTAGTAGTTAGTGAATTATTAGCGATAACGTAGTTTTTGTTAAACTAATATTTCAATTGAAATACAACCGTTATTTACTAACTTATTATTACTACTTCAAAATTCAGCCCTACATCATTCAAAAGGATATTTAATGTAGTTTGATTACATATCAAACAACCCTTAATTAGTTTAGTAGTTAGTGAATTATTAGCGATAACGTAGTTTTTGTTAAACTAATATTTCAATTGAAATACAACCGTTATTTACTAACTTATTATTACTACTTCAAAATTCAGCCCTACATCATTCAAAAGGATATTTAATGTAGTTTGATTACATATCAAACAACCCTTCATTAGTTTAGTAGTTAGTGAATTATTAGCGATAACGTAGTTTTTGTTAAACTAATATTTCAATTGAAATACAACCGTTTTTTACTAACTTATTATTACTACTTCAAAATTCAACGCTATATCATTCAAAAGGATATTTAATGTAGTTTGATTGCATACCAAACAACCCTTAATTAGTTTAGTAGTTAGTGAATTATTAGCGATAACGTAGTTTTTGTTAAACTAATATTTCAATTGAAATACAACCGTTATTTACTAACTTACTATTACTACTACAAAATTCAGCCCTACATCATTCAAAAGGATATTTAATGTAGGTTGATTACATATCAAACAACCCTTAATTAGTTTAGTAGTTAGTGAATTATTAGCGATAACGTAGTTTTTGTTAAACTAATATTTCAATTGAAATACAACCGTTATTTACTAACTTATTATTACTACTTCAAAATTCAGCCCTACATCATTCAAAAGGATATTTAATGTAGTTTGATTACATATCAAACAACCCTTAATTAGTTTAGTAGTTAGTGAATTATTAGCGATAACGTAGTTTTTGTTAAACTAATATTTCAATTGAAATACAACCGTTATTTACTAACTTACTATTACTACTACAAAATTCAGCCCTACATCATTCAAAAGGATATTTAATGTAGGTTGATTACATATCAAACAACCCTTAATTAGTTTAGTAGTTAGTGAATTATTAGCGATAACGTAGTTTTTGTTAAACTAATATTTCAATTGAAATACAACCGTTATTTACTAACTTATTATTACTACTTCAAAATTCAGCCCTACATCATTCAAAAGGATATTTAATGTAGTTTGATTACATATCAAACAACCCTTAATTAGTTTAGTAGTTAGTGAATTATTAGCGATAACGTAGTTTTTGTTAAACTAATATTTCAATTGAAATACAACCGTTATTTACTAACTTATTATTACTACTTCAAAATTCAGCCCTACATCATTCAAAAGGATATTTAATGTAGTTTGATTACATATCAAACAACCCTTCATTAGTTTAGTAGTTAGTGAATTATTAGCGATAACGTAGTTTTTGTTAAACTAATATTTCAATTGAAATACAACCGTTTTTTACTAACTTATTATTACTACTTCAAAATTCAACGCTATATCATTCAAAAGGATATTTAATGTAGTTTGATTGCATACCAAACAACCCTTAATTAGTTTAGTAGTTAGTGAATTATTAGCGATAACGTAGTTTTTGTTAAACTAATATTTCAATTGAAATACAACCGTTATTTACTAACTTATTATTACTACTTCAAAATTCAGCCCTACATCATTCAAAAGGATATTTAATGTAGTTTGATTGCATACCAAACAACCCTTAATTAGTTTAGTAGTTAGTGAATTATTAGCGATAACGTAGTTTTTGTTAAACTAATATTTCAATTGAAATACAACCGTTTTTTACTAACTTATTATTACTACTTCAAAATTCAACGCTATATCATTCAAAAGGATATTTAATGTAGTTTGATTGCATACCAAACAACCCTTAATTAGTTTAGTAGTTAGTGAATTATTAGCGATAACGTAGTTTTTGTTAAACTAATATTTCAATTGAAATACAACCGTTATTTACTAACTTATTATTACTACTTCAAAATTCAGCCCTACATCATTCAAAAGGATATTTAATGTAGTTTGATTGCATACCAAACAACCCTTAATTAGTTTAGTAGTTAGTGAATTATTAGCGATAACGTAGTTTTTGTTAAACTAATATTTCAATTGAAATACAACCGTTATTTACTAACTTACTATTACTACTACAAAATTCAGCCCTACATCATTCAAAAGGATATTTAATGTAGGTTGATTACATATCAAACAACCCTTAATTAGTTTAGTAGTTAGTGAATTATTAGCGATAACGTAGTTTTTGTTAAACTAATATTTCAATTGAAATACAACCGTTATTTACTAACTTATTATTACTACTTCAAAATTCAGCCCTACATCATTCAAAAGGATATTTAATGTAGTTTGATTACATATCAAACAACCCTTAATTAGTTTAGTAGTTAGTGAATTATTAGCGATAACGTAGTTTTTGTTAAACTAATATTTCAATTGAAATACAACCGTTATTTACTAACTTATTATTACTACTTCAAAATTCAGCCCTACATCATTCAAAAGGATATTTAATGTAGTTTGATTACATATCAAACAACCCTTCATTAGTTTAGTAGTTAGTGAATTATTAGCGATAACGTAGTTTTTGTTAAACTAATATTTCAATTGAAATACAACCGTTTTTTACTAACTTATTATTACTACTTCAAAATTCAACGCTATATCATTCAAAAGGATATTTAATGTAGTTTGATTGCATACCAAACAACCCTTAATTAGTTTAGTAGTTAGTGAATTATTAGCGATAACGTAGTTTTTGTTAAACTAATATTTCAATTGAAATACAACCGTTATTTACTAACTTATTATTACTACTTCAAAATTCAGCCCTACATCATTCAAAAGGATATTTAATGTAGTTTGATTACATATCAAACAACCCTTCATTAGTTTAGTAGTTAGTGAATTATTAGCGATAACGTAGTTTTTGTTAAACTAATATTTCAATTGAAATACAACCGTTATTTACTAACTTACTATTACTACTAAAAAATTCAGCCCTATATCATTCGAAAGGATATTTAATGTAGTTTGATTACATACCAAACAACCCTTAATTAGTTTAGTAGTTAGTCAATTATTAGCGATAACGTAGTTTTTGTTAAACTAATATTTCAATTGAAATACAACCGTTATTTACTAACTTACTATTACTACTAAAAAATTCAGCCCTATATCATTCGAAAGGATATTTAATGTAGTTTGATTACATACCAAACAACCCTTAATTAGTTTAGTAGTTAGTGAATTATTAGCGATAACGTAGTTTTTGTTAAACTAATATTTCAATTGAAATACAACCGTTATTTACTAACTTACTATTACTACTAAAAAATTCAGCCCTATATCATTCGAAAGGATATTTAATGTAGTTTGATTACATACCAAACAACCCTTAATTAGTTTAGTAGTTAGTGAATTATTAGCGATAACGTAGTTTTTGTTAAACTAATATTTCAATTGAAATACAACCGTTATTTACTAACTTACTATTACTACTACAAAATTCAGCCCTACATCATTCAAAAGGATATTTAATGTAGGTTGATTACATATCAAACAACCCTTAATTAGTTTAGTAGTTAGTGAATTATTAGCGATAACGTAGTTTTTGTTAAACTAATATTTCAATTGAAATACAACCGTTATTTACTAACTTACTATTACTACTAAAAAATTCAGCCCTATATCAATCGAAAGGATATTTAATGTAGTTTGATTGCATACCAAACAACCCTTAATTAGTTTAGTAGTTAGTGAATTATTAGCGATAACGTAGTTTTTGTTAAACTAATATTTCAATTGAAATACAACCGTTATTTACTAACTTACTATTACTACTAAAAAATTCAGCCCTATATCATTCGAAAGGATATTTAATGTAGTTTGATTACATACCAAACAACCCTTAATTAGTTTAGTAGTTAGTGAATTATTAGCGATAACGTAGTTTTTGTTAAACTAATATTTCAATTGAAATACAACCGTTATTTACTAACTTACTATTACTACTAAAAAATTCAGCCCTATATCATTCGAAAGGATATTTAATGTAGTTTGATTACATACCAAACAACCCTTAATTAGTTTAGTAGTTAGTGAATTATTAGCGATAACGTAGTTTTTGTTAAACTAATATTTCAATTGAAATACAACCGTTATTTACTAACTTACTATTACTACTACAAAATTCAGCCCTACATCATTCAAAAGGATATTTAATGTAGGTTGATTACATATCAAACAACCCTTAATTAGTTTAGTAGTTAGTGAATTATTAGGGATAACGTAGTTTTTGTTAAACTAATATTTCAATTGAAATACAACCGTTATTTACTAACTTATTATTACTACTTCAAAATTCAGCCCTACATCATTCAAAAGGATATTTAATGTAGTTTGATTACATATCAAACAACCCTTAATTAGTTTAGTAGTTAGTGAATTATTAGCGATAACGTAGTTTTTGTTAAACTAATATTTCAATTGAAATACAACCGTTATTTACTAACTTATTATTACTACTTCAAAATTCAACGCTATATCATTCAAAAGGATATTTAATGTAGTTTGATTGCATACCAAACAACCCTTAATTAGTTTAGTAGTTAGTGAATTATTAGCGATAACGTAGTTTTTGTTAAACTAATATTTCAATTGAAATACAACCGTTATTTACTAACTTACTATTACTACTACAAAATTCAGCCCTACATCATTCAAAAGGATATTTAATGTAGGTTGATTACATATCAAACAACCCTTAATTAGTTTAGTAGTTAGTGAATTATTAGCGATAACGTAGTTTTTGTTAAACTAATATTTCAATTGAAATACAACCGTTATTTACTAACTTACTATTACTACTAAAAAATTCAGCCCTATATCATTCGAAAGGATATTTAATGTAGTTTGATTACATACCAAACAACCCTTAATTAGTTTAGTAGTTAGTGAATTATTAGCGATAACGTAGTTTTTGTTAAACTAATATTTCAATTGAAATACAACCGTTATTTACTAACTTACTATTACTACTAAAAAATTCAGCCCTATATCATTCGAAAGGATATTTAATGTTGTTTGATTACATACCAAACAACCCTTAATTAGTTTAGTAGTTAGTGAATTATTAGCGATAACGTAGTTTTTGTTAAACTAATATTTCAATTGAAATACAACCGTTATTTACTAACTTATTATTACTACTTCAAAATTCAACGCTATATCATTCAAAAGGATATTTAATGTAGTTTGATTGCATACCAAACAACCCTTAATTAGTTTAGTAGTTAGTGAATTATTAGCGATAACGTAGTTTTTGTTAAACTAATATTTCAATTGAAATACAACCGTTATTTACTAACTTACTATTACTACTACAAAATTCAGCCCTACATCATTCAAAAGGATATTTAATGTAGGTTGATTACATACCAAACAACCCTTAATTAGTTTAGTAGTTAGTGAATTATTAGCGATAACGTAGTTTTTGTTAAACTAATATTTCAATTGAAATACAACCGTTATTTACTAACTTACTATTACTACTAAAAAATTCAGCCCTATATCATTCGAAAGGATATTTAATGTAGTTTGATTACATACCAAACAACCCTTAATTAGTTTAGTAGTTAGTGAATTATTAGCGATAACGTAGTTTTTGTTAAACTAATATTTCAATTGAAATACAACCGTTATTTACTAACTTACTATTACTACTAAAAAATTCAGCCCTATATCATTCGAAAGGATATTTTATGTAGTTTGATTACATATCAAACAACCCTTAATTAGTTTAGTAGTTAGTGAATTATTAGCGATAACGTAGTTTTTGTTAAACTAATATTTCAATTGAAATACAACCGTTATTTACTAACTTACTATTACTACTAAAAAATTCAGCCCTATATCATTCGAAAGGATATTTAATGTAGTTTGATTACATACCAAACAACCCTTAATTAGTTTAGTAGTTAGTGAATTATTAGCGATAACGTAGTTTTTGTTAAACTAATATTTCAATTGAAATACAACCGTTATTTACTAACTTACTATTACTACTAAAAAATTCAGCCCTATATCATTCGAAAGGATATTTAATGTAGTTTGATTACATACCAAACAACCCTTAATTAGTTTAGTAGTTAGTGAATTATTAGCGATAACGTAGTTTTTGTTAAACTAATATTTCAATTGAAATACAACCGTTATTTACTAACTTACTATTACTACTAAAAAATTCAGCCCTATATCATTCGAAAGGATATTTTATGTAGTTTGATTACATATCAAACAACCCTTAATTAGTTTAGTAGTTAGTGAATTATTAGCGATAACGTAGTTTTTGTTAAACTAATATTTCAATTGAAATACAACCGTTATTTACTAACTTACTATTACTACTAAAAAATTCAGCCCTATATCATTCGAAAGGATATTTAATGTAGTTTGATTACATACCAAACAACCCTTAATTAGTTTAGTAGTTAGTGAATTATTAGCGATAACGTAGTTTTTGTTAAACTAATATTTCAATTGAAATACAACCGTTATTTACTAACTTATTATTACTACTTCAAAATTCAACGCTATATCATTCAAAAGGATATTTAATGTAGTTTGATTGCATACCAAACAACCCTTAATTAGTTTAGTAGTTAGTGAATTATTAGCGATAACGTAGTTTTTGTTAAACTAATATTTCAATTGAAATACAACCGTTATTTACTAACTTACTATTACTACTACAAAATTCAGCCCTACATCATTCAAAAGGATATTTAATGTAGGTTGATTACATATCAAACAACCCTTAATTAGTTTAGTAGTTAGTGAATTATTAGCGATAACGTAGTTTTTGTTAAACTAATATTTCAATTGAAATACAACCGTTATTTACTAACTTACTATTACTACTAAAAAATTCAGCCCTATATCATTCGAAAGGATATTTAATGTAGTTTGATTACATACCAAACAACCCTTAATTAGTTTAGTAGTTAGTGAATTATTAGCGATAACGTAGTTTTTGTTAAACTAATATTTCAATTGAAATACAACCGTTATTTACTAACTTACTATTACTACTAAAAAATTCAGCCCTATATCATTCGAAAGGATATTTTATGTAGTTTGATTACATATCAAACAACCCTTAATTAGTTTAGTAGTTAGTGAATTATTAGCGATAACGTAGTTTTTGTTAAACTAATATTTCAATTGAAATACAACCGTTATTTACTAACTTACTATTACTACTAAAAAATTCAGCCCTATATCATTCGAAAGGATATTTAATGTAGTTTGATTACATACCAAACAACCCTTAATTAGTTTAGTAGTTAGTGAATTATTAGCGATAACGTAGTTTTTGTTAAACTAATATTTCAATTGAAATACAACCGTTATTTACTAACTTACTATTACTACTACAAAATTCAGCCCTACATCATTCAAAAGGATATTTAATGTAGGTTGATTACATATCAAACAACCCTTAATTAGTTTAGTAGTTAGTGAATTATTAGCGATAACGTAGTTTTTGTTAAACTAATATTTCAATTGAAATACAACCGTTATTTACTAACTTACTATTACTACTACAAAATTCAGCCCTATATCATTCGAAAGGATATTTAATGTAGTTTGATTACATACCAAACAACCCTTAATTAGTTTAGTAGTTAGTGAATTATTAGCGATAACGTAGTTTTTGTTAAACTAATATTTCAATTGAAATACAACCGTTATTTACTAACTTACTATTACTACTAAAAAATTCAGCCCTATATCATTCGAAAGGATATTTAATGTAGTTTGATTACATACCAAACAACCCTTAATTAGTTTAGTAGTTAGTGAATTATTAGCGATAACGTAGTTTTTGTTAAACTAATATTTCAATTGAAATACAACCGTTATTTACTAACTTACTATTACTACTAAAAAATTCAGCCCTATATCATTCGAAAGGATATTTAATGTAGTTTGATTACATACCAAATAACCCTTAATTAGTTTAGTAGTTAGTGAATTATTAGCGATAACGTAGTTTTTGTTAAACTAATATTTCAATTGAAATACAACCGTTATTTACTAACTTACTATTACTACTACAAAATTCAGCCCTACATCATTCAAAAGGATATTTAATGTAGGTTGATTACATATCAAACAACCCTTAATTAGTTTAGTAGTTAGTGAATTATTAGGGATAACGTAGTTTTTGTTAAACTAATATTTCAATTGAAATACAACCGTTATTTACTAACTTATTATTACTACTTCAAAATTCAGCCCTACATCATTCAAAAGGATATTTAATGTAGTTTGATTACATATCAAACAACCCTTAATTAGTTTAGTAGTTAGTGAATTATTAGCGATAACGTAGTTTTTGTTAAAATAATATTTCAATTGAAATACAACCGTTATTTACTAACTTATTATTACTACTTCAAAATTCAACGCTATATCATTCAAAGGGATATTTAATGTAGTTTGATTGCATACCAAACAACCCTTAATTAGTTTAGTAGTTAGTGAATTATTAGCGATAACGTAGTTTTTGTTAAACTAATATTTCAATTGAAATACAACCGTTATTTACTAACTTACTATTACTACTACAAAATTCAGCCCTACATCATTCAAAAGGATATTTAATGTAGGTTGATTACATATCAAACAACCCTTAATTAGTTTAGTAGTTAGTGAATTATTAGTGATAACGTAGTTTTTGTTAAACTAATATTTCAATTGAAATACAACCGTTATTTACTAACTTACTATTACTACTAAAAAATTCAGCCCTATATCATTCGAAAGGATATTTAATGTAGTTTGATTACATACCAAACAACCCTTAATTAGTTTAGTAGTTAGTGAATTATTAGCGATAACGTAGTTTTTGTTAAACTAATATTTCAATTGAAATACAACCGTTATTTACTAACTTACTATTACTACTAAAAAATTCAGCCCTATATCATTCGAAAGGATATTTAATGTAGTTTGATTACATATCAAACAACCCTTAATTAGTTTAGTAGTTAGTGAATTATTAGCGATAACGTAGTTTTTGTTAAACTAATATTTCAATTGAAATACAACCGTTATTTACTAACTTACTATTACTACTAAAAAATTCAGCCCTATATCATTCGAAAGGATATTTAATGTAGTTTGATTACATACCAAACAACCCTTAATTAGTTTAGTAGTTAGTGAATTATTAGCGATAACGTAGTTTTTGTTAAACTAATATTTCAATTGAAATACAACCGTTATTTACTAACTTACTATTACTACTAAAAAATTCAGCCCTATATCATTCGAAAGGATATTTAATGTAGTTTGATTACATACCAAACAACCCTTAATTAGTTTAGTAGTTAGTGAATTATTAGCGATAACGTAGTTTTTGTTAAACTAATATTTCAATTGAAATACAACCGTTATTTACTAACTTACTATTACTACTACAAAATTCAGCCCTACATCATTCAAAAGGATATTTAATGTAGGTTGATTACATATCAAACAACCCTTAATTAGTTTAGTAGTTAGTGAATTATTAGCGATAACGTAGTTTTTGTTAAACTAATATTTCAATTGAAATACAACCGTTATTTACTAACTTACTATTACTACTAAAAAATTCAGCCCTATATCATTCGAAAGGATATTTAATGTAGTTTGATTACATACCAAACAACCCTTAATTAGTTTAGTAGTTAGTGAATTATTAGCGATAACGTAGTTTTTGTTAAACTAATATTTCAATTGAAATACAACCGTTATTTACTAACTTACTATTACTACTAAAAAATTCAGCCCTATATCATTCGAAAGGATATTTAATGTAGTTTGATTACATATGAAACAACCCTTAATTAGTTTAGTAGTTAGTGAATTATTAGCGATAACGTAGTTTTTGTTAAACTAATATTTCAATTGAAATACAACCGTTATTTACTAACTTACTATTACTACTACAAAATTCAGCCCTATATCATTCGAAAGGATATTTAATGTAGTTTTATTGTATATCAATCAACCCTTCATTAGTTTCGTAGATAGCGAGTTATTAGCGCTAACGTAGTTTATGTTAAACTAATATTTCAATTGAAATACAAACGTTATTTACTAACTTACTATTACTACTACAAAATTCAGCTCTATATCATTCAAAAGGATATTTATTGTAGTTTGATTACATATCAAACAACCCTTAATTAGTTTAGTAGTTAGTGAATTATTAGGGATAACGTAGTTTTTGTTAAACTAATATTTCAATTGAAATACAACCGTTATTTACTAACTTATTATTACTACTTCAAAATTCAACGCTATATCATTCAAAAGGATATTTAATGTAGTTTGATTGCATACCAAACAACCCTTAATTAGTTTAGTAGTTAGTGAATTATTAGCGATAACGTAGTTTTTGTTAAACTAATATTTCAATTGAAATACAACCGTTATTTACTAACTTACTATTACTACTACAAAATTCAGCCCTACATCATTCAAAAGGATATTTAATGTAGGTTGATTACATATCAAACAACCCTTAATTAGTTTAGTAGTTAGTGAATTATTAGCGATAACGTAGTTTTTGTTAAACTAATATTTCAATTGAAATACAACCGTTATTTACTAACTTACTATTACTACTACAAAATTCAGCCCTACATCATTCAAAAGGATATTTAATGTAGTTTGATTACATATCAAACAACCCTTAATTAGTTTAGTAGTTAGTGAATTATTAGCGATAACGTAGTTTTTGTTAAACTAATATTTCAATTGAAATACAACCGTTATTTACTAACTTACTATTACTACTAAAAAATTCAGCCCTATATCATTCGAAAGGATATTTAATGTAGTTTGATTACATACCAAACAACCCTTAATTAGTTTAGTAGTTAGTGAATTATTAGCGATAACGTAGTTTTTGTTAAACTAATATTTCAATTGAAATACAACCGTTATTTACTAACTTACTATTACTACTAAAAAATTCAGCCCTATATCATTCGAAAGGATATTTAATGTAGTTTGATTACATACCAAACAACCCTTAATTAGTTTAGTAGTTAGTCAATTATTAGCGATAACGTAGTTTTTGTTAAACTAATATTTCAATTGAAATACAACCGTTATTTACTAACTTACTATTACTACTAAAAAATTCAGCCCTATATTATTCGAAAGGATATTTAATGTAGTTTGATTACATACCAACCAACCCTTAATTAGTTTAGTAGTTAGTGAATTATTAGCGATAACGTAGTTTTTGTTAAACTAATATTTCAATTGAAATACAACCGTTATTTACTAACTTACTATTACTACTAAAAAATTCAGCCCTATATCATTCGAAAGGATATTTTATGTAGTTTGATTACATATCAAACAACCCTTAATTAGTTTAGTAGTTAGTGAATTATTAGCGATAACGTAGTTTTTGTTAAACTAATATTTCAATTGAAATACAACCGTTATTTACTAACTTACTATTACTACTAAAAAATTCAGCCCTATATCATTCGAAAGGATATTTAATGTAGTTTGATTACATACCAAACAACCCTTAATTAGTTTAGTAGTTAGTGAATTATTAGCGATAACGTAGTTTTTGTTAAACTAATATTTCAATTGAAATACAACCGTTATTTACTAACTTACTATTACTACTACAAAATTCAGCCCTACATCATTCAAAAGGATATTTAATGTAGGTTGATTACATATCAAACAACCCTTAATTAGTTTAGTAGTTAGTGAATTATTAGCGATAACGTAGTTTTTGTTAAACTAATATTTCAATTGAAATACAACCGTTATTTACTAACTTATTATTACTACTTCAAAATTCAACGCTATATCATTCAAAAGGATATTTAATGTAGTTCGATTGCATACCAAACAACCCTTAATTAGTTTAGTAGTTAGTGAATTATTAGCGATAACGTAGTTTTTGTTAAACTAATATTTCAATTGAAATACAACCGTTATTTACTAACTTACTATTACTACTACAAAATTCAGCCCTACATCATTCAAAAGGATATTTAATGTAGGTTGATTACATATCAAACAACCCTTAATTAGTTTAGTAGTTAGTGAATTATTAGCGATAACGTAGTTTTTGTTAAACTAATATTTCAATTGAAATACAACCGTTATTTACTAACTTACTATTACTACTACAAAATTCAGCCCTACATCATTCAAAAGGATATTTAATGTAGTTTGATTACATATCAAACAACCCTTAATTAGTTTAGTAGTTAGTGAATTATTAGCGATAACGTAGTTTTTGTTAAACTAATATTTCAATTGAAATACAACCGTTATTTACTAACTTACTATTACTACTAAAAAATTCAGCCCTATATCATTCGAAAGGATATTTAATGTAGTTTGATTACATACCAAACAACCCTTAATTAGTTTAGTAGTTAGTGAATTATTAGCGATAACGTAGTTTTTGTTAAACTAATATTTCAATTGAAATACAACCGTTATTTACTAACTTACTATTACTACTAAAAAATTCAGCCCTATATCATTCGAAAGGATATTTAATGTAGTTTGATTACATACCAAACAACCCTTAATTAGTTTAGTAGTTAGTCAATTATTAGCGATAACGTAGTTTTTGTTAAACTAATATTTCAATTGAAATACAACCGTTATTTACTAACTTACTATTACTACTAAAAAATTCAGCCCTATATTATTCGAAAGGATATTTAATGTAGTTTGATTACATACCAACCAACCCTTAATTAGTTTAGTAGTTAGTGAATTATTAGCGATAACGTAGTTTTTGTTAAACTAATATTTCAATTGAAATACAACCGTTATTTACTAACTTACTATTACTACTAAAAAATTCAGCCCTATATCATTCGAAAGGATATTTAATGTAGTTTGATTACATACCAAACAACCCTTAATTAGTTTAGTAGTTAGTGAATTATTAGCGATAACGTAGTTTTTGTTAAACTAATATTTCAATTGAAATACAACCGTTATTTACTAACTTACTATTATTACTACAAAATTCAGCCCTACATCATTCAAAAGGATATTTAATGTAGTTTGATTACATATCAAACAACCCTTAATTAGTTTAGTAGTTAGTGAATTATTAGCGATAACGTAGTTTTTGTTAAACTAATATTTCAATTGAAATACAACCGTTATTTACTAACTTACTATTACTACTAAAAAATTCAGCCCTATATCATTCGAAAGGATATTTAATGTAGTTTGATTACATACCAAACAACCCTTAATTAGTTTAGTAGTTAGTGAATTATTAGCGATAACGTAGTTTTTGTTAAACTAATATTTCAATTGAAATACAACCGTTATTTACTAACTTACTATTACTACTAAAAAATTCAGCCCTATATCATTCGAAAGGATATTTAATGTAGTTTGATTACATACCAACCAACCCTTAATTAGTTTAGTAGTTAGTGAATTATTAGCGATAACGTAGTTTTTGTTAAACTAATATTTCAATTGAAATACAACCGTTATTTACTAACTTACTATTACTACTAAAAAATTCAGCCCTATATCATTCGAAAGGATATTTTATGTAGTTTGATTACATATCAAACAACCCTTAATTAGTTTAGTAGTTAGTGAATTATTAGCGATAACGTAGTTTTTGTTAAACTAATATTTCAATTGAAATACAACCGTTATTTACTAACTTACTATTACTACTAAAAAATTCAGCCCTATATCATTCGAAAGGATATTTAATGTAGTTTGATTACATACCAAACAACCCTTAATTAGTTTAGTAGTTAGTGAATTATTAGCGATAACGTAGTTTTTGTTAAACTAATATTTCAATTGAAATACAACCGTTATTTACTAACTTACTATTACTACTAAAAAATTCAGCCCTATATCATTCGAAAGGATATTTAATGTAGTTTGATTACATACCAAACAACCCTTAATTAGTTTAGTAGTTAGTGAATTATTAGCGATAACGTAGTTTTTGTTAAACTAATATTTCAATTGAAATACAACCGTTATTTACTAACTTACTATTACTACTACAAAATTCAGCCCTACATCATTCAAAAGGATATTTAATGTAGGTTGATTACATATCAAACAACCCTTAATTAGTTTAGTAGTTAGTGAATTATTAGCGATAACGTAGTTTTTGTTAAACTAATATTTCAATTGAAATACAACCGTTATTTACTAACTTATTATTACTACTTCAAAATTCAACGCTATATCATTCAAAAGGATATTTAATGTAGTTTGATTGCATACCAAACAACCCTTAATTAGTTTAGTAGTTAGTGAATTATTAGCGATAACGTAGTTTTTGTTAAACTAATATTTCAATTGAAATACAACCGTTATTTACTAACTTACTATTACTACTACAAAATTCAGCCCTACATCATTCAAAAGGATATTTAATGTAGGTTGATTACATATCAAACAACCCTTAATTAGTTTAGTAGTTAGTGAATTATTAGCGATAACGTAGTTTTTGTTAAACTAATATTTCAATTGAAATACAACCGTTATTTACTAACTTACTATTACTACTACAAAATTCAGCCCTACATCATTCAAAAGGATATTTAATGTAGTTTGATTACATATCAAACAACCCTTAATTAGTTTAGTAGTTAGTGAATTATTAGCGATAACGTAGTTTTTGTTAAACTAATATTTCAATTGAAATACAACCGTTATTTACTAACTTACTATTACTACTAAAAAATTCAGCCCTATATCATTCGAAAGGATATTTAATGTAGTTTGATTACATACCAAACAACCCTTAATTAGTTTAGTAGTTAGTGAATTATTAGCGATAACGTAGTTTTTGTTAAACTAATATTTCAATTGAAATACAACCGTTATTTACTAACTTACTATTACTACTAAAAAATTCAGCCCTATATCATTCGAAAGGATATTTAATGTAGTTTGATTACATACCAAACAACCCTTAATTAGTTTAGTAGTTAGTCAATTATTAGCGATAACGTAGTTTTTGTTAAACTAATATTTCAATTGAAATACAACCGTTATTTACTAACTTACTATTACTACTAAAAAATTCAGCCCTATATCATTCGAAAGGATATTTAATGTAGTTTGATTACATACCAAACAACCCTTAATTAGTTTAGTAGTTAGTGAATTATTAGCGATAACGTAGTTTTTGTTAAACTAATATTTCAATTGAAATACAACCGTTATTTACTAACTTACTATTACTACTAAAAAATTCAGCCCTATATCATTCGAAAGGATATTTTATGTAGTTTGATTACATATCAAACAACCCTTAATTAGTTTAGTAGTTAGTGAATTATTAGCGATAACGTAGTTTTTGTTAAACTAATATTTCAATTGAAATACAACCGTTATTTACTAACTTACTATTACTACTAAAAAATTCAGCCCTATATCATTCGAAAGGATATTTAATGTAGTTTGATTACATACCAAACAACCCTTAATTAGTTTAGTAGTTAGTGAATTATTAGCGATAACGTAGTTTTTGTTAAACTAATATTTCAATTGAAATACAACCGTTATTTACTAACTTACTATTACTACTAAAAAATTCAGCCCTATATCATTCGAAAGGATATTTAATGTAGTTTCATTACATACCAAACAACCCTTAATTAGTTTAGTAGTTAGTGAATTATTAGCGATAACGTAGTTTTTGTTAAACTAATATTTCAATTGAAATACAACCGTTATTTACTAACTTACTATTACTACTACAAAATTCAGCCCTACATCATTCAAAAGGATATTTAATGTAGGTTGATTACATATCAAACAACCCTTAATTAGTTTAGTAGTTAGTGAATTATTAGCGATAACGTAGTTTTTGTTAAACTAATATTTCAATTGAAATACAACCGTTATTTACTAACTTACTATTACTACTACAAAATTCAGCCCTATATCATTCGAAAGGATATTTAATGTAGTTTGATTACATACCAAACAACCCTTAATTAGTTTAGTAGTTAGTGAATTATTAGCGATAACGTAGTTTTTGTTAAACTAATATTTCAATTGAAATACAACCGTTATTTACTAACTTACTATTACTACTAAAAAATTCAGCCCTATATCATTCGAAAGGATATTTAATGTAGTTTGATTACATACCAAACAACCCTTAATTAGTTTAGTAGTTAGTGAATTATTAGCGATAACGTAGTTTTTGTTAAACTAATATTTCAATTGAAATACAACCGTTATTTACTAACTTACTATTACTACTAAAAAATTCAGCCCTATATCATTCGAAAGGATATTTAATGTAGTTTGATTACATACCAAACAACCCTTAATTAGTTTAGTAGTTAGTGAATTATTAGCGATAACGTAGTTTTTGTTAAACTAATATTTCAATTGAAATACAACCGTTATTTACTAACTTACTATTACTACTACAAAATTCAGCCCTACATCATTCAAAAGGATATTTAATGTAGGTTGATTACATATCAAACAACCCTTAATTAGTTTAGTAGTTAGTGAATTATTAGGGATAACGTAGTTTTTGTTAAACTAATATTTCAATTGAAATACAACCGTTATTTACTAACTTATTATTACTACTTCAAAATTCAGCCCTACATCATTCAAAAGGATATTTAATGTAGTTTGATTACATATCAAACAACCCTTAATTAGTTTAGTAGTTAGTGAATTATTAGCGATAACGTAGTTTTTGTTAAACTAATATTTCAATTGAAATACAACCGTTATTTACTAATTTATTATTACTACTTCAAAATTCAGCCCTACATCATTCAAAAGGATATTTAATGTAGTTTGATTACATATCAAACAACCCTTCATTAGTTTAGTAGTTAGTGAATTATTAGCGATAACGTAGTTTTTGTTAAACTAATATTTCAATTGAAATACAACCGTTATTTACTAACTTATTATTACTACTTCAAAATTCAACGCTATATCATTCAAAAGGATATTTAATGTAGTTTGATTGCATACCAAACAACCCTTAATTAGTTTAGTAGTTAGTGAATTATTAGCGATAACGTAGTTTTTGTTAAACTAATATTTCAATTGAAATACAACCGTTATTTACTAACTTACTATTACTACTAAAAAATTCAGCCCTACATCATTCAAAAGGATATTTAATGTAGTTTGATTACATATCAAACAACCCTTAATTAGTTTAGTAGTTAGTGAATTATTAGCGATAACGTAGTTTTTGTTAAACTAATATTTCAATTGAAATACAACCGTTATTTACTAACTTACTATTACTACTACAAAATTCAGCCCTACATCATTCAAAAGGATATTTAATGTAGGTTGATTACATATCAAACAACCCTTAATTAGTTTAGTAGTTAGTGAATTATTAGGGATAACGTAGTTTTTGTTAAACTAATATTTCAATTGAAATACAACCGTTATTTACTAACTTATTATTACTACTTCAAAATTCAGCCCTACATCATTCAAAAGGATATTTAATGTAGTTTGATTACATATCAAACAACCCTTAATTAGTTTAGTAGTTAGTGAATTATTAGCGATAACGTAGTTTTTGTTAAACTAATATTTCAATTGAAATACAACCGTTATTTACTAACTTATTATTACTACTTCAAAATTCAGCCCTACATCATTCAAAAGGATATTTAATGTAGTTTGATTACATATCAAACAACCCTTAATTAGTTTAGTAGTTAGTGAATTATTAGCGATAACGTAGTTTTTGTTAAACTAATATTTCAATTGAAATACAACCGTTATTTACTAACTTATTATTACTACTTCAAAATTCAGCCCTACATCATTCAAAAGGATATTTAATGTAGTTTGATTACATATCAAACAACTCTTCATTAGTTTAGTAGTTAGTGAATTATTAGCGATAACGTAGTTTTTGTTAAACTAATATTTCAATTGAAATACAACCGTTATTTACTAACTTACTATTACTACTACAAAATTCAGCCCTACATCATTCAAAAGGATATTTAATGTAGGTTGATTACATATCAAACAACCCTTAATTAGTTTAGTAGTTAGTGAATTATTAGCGATAACGTAGTTTTTGTTAAACTAATATTTCAATTGAAATACAACCGTTATTTACTAACTTACTATTACTACTAAAAAATTCAGCCCTATATCATTCGAAAGGATATTTAATGTAGTTTGATTACATACCAAACAACCCTTAATTAGTTTAGTAGTTAGTCAATTATTAGCGATAACGTAGTTTTTGTTAAACTAATATTTCAATTGAAATACAACCGTTATTTACTAACTTACTATTACTACTAAAAAATTCAGCCCTACATCATTCAAAAGGATATTTAATGTAGTTTGATTACATATCAAACAACCCTTAATTAGTTTAGTAGTTAGTGAATTATTAGCGATAACGTAGTTTTTGTTAAACTAATATTTCAATTGAAATACAACCGTTATTTACTAACTTATTATTACTACTTCAAAATTCAGCCCTACATCATTCAAAAGGATATTTAATGTAGTTTGATTACATATCAAACAACCCTTCATTAGTTTAGTAGTTAGTGAATTATTAGCGATAACGTAGTTTTTGTTAAACTAATATTTCAATTGAAATACAACCGTTATTTACTAACTTATTATTACTACTTCAAAATTCAACGCTATATCATTCAAAAGGATATTTAATGTAGTTTGATTGCATACCAAACAACCCTTAATTAGTTTAGTAGTTAGTGAATTATTAGCGATAACGTAGTTTTTGTTAAACTAATATTTCAATTGAAATACAACCGTTATTTACTAACTTACTATTACTACTACAAAATTCAGCCCTACATCATTCAAAAGGATATTTAATGTAGGTTGATTACATATCAAACAACCCTTAATTAGTTTAGTAGTTAGTGAATTATTAGCGATAACGTAGTTTTTGTTAAACTAATATTTCAATTGAAATACAACCGTTATTTACTAACTTACTATTACTACTAAAAAATTCAGCCCTATATCATTCGAAAGGATATTTAATGTAGTTTGATTACATACCAAACAACCCTTAATTAGTTTAGTAGTTAGTGAATTATTAGCGATAACGTAGTTTTTGTTAAACTAATATTTCAATTGAAATACAACCGTTATTTACTAACTTACTATTACTACTAAACAATTCAGCCCTATATCATTCGAAAGGATATTTAATGTTGTTTGATTACATACCAAACAACCCTTAATTAGTTTAGTAGTTAGTGAATTATTAGCGATAACGTAGTTTTTGTTAAACTAATATTTCAATTGAAATACAACCGTTATTTACTAACTTATTATTACTACTTCAAAATTCAACGCTATATCATTCAAAAGGATATTTAATGTAGTTTGATTGCATACCAAACAACCCTTAATTAGTTTAGTAGTTAGTGAATTATTAGCGATAACGTAGTTTTTGTTAAACTAATATTTCAATTGAAATACAACCGTTATTTACTAACTTACTATTACTACTACAAAATTCAGCCCTACATCATTCAAAAGGATATTTAATGTAGGTTGATTACATATCAAACAACCCTTAATTAGTTTAGTAGTTAGTGAATTATTAGCGATAACGTAGTTTTTGTTAAACTAATATTTCAATTGAAATACAACCGTTATTTACTAACTTATTATTACTACTTCAAAATTCAACGCTATATCATTCAAAAGGATATTTAATGTAGTTTGATTGCATACCAAACAACCCTTAATTAGTTTAGTAGTTAGTGAATTATTAGCGATAACGTAGTTTTTGTTAAACTAATATTTCAATTGAAATACAACCGTTATTTACTAACTTATTATTACTACTTCAAAATTCAGCCCTACATCATTCAAAAGGATATTTAATGTAGTTTGATTACATATCAAACAACCCTTAATTAGTTTAGTAGTTAGTGAATTATTAGCGATAACGTAGTTTTTGTTAAACTAATATTTCAATTGAAATACAACCGTTATTTACTAACTTATTATTACTACTTCAAAATTCAACGCTATATCATTCAAAAGGATATTTAATGTAGTTTGATTGCATACCAAACAACCCTTAATTAGTTTAGTAGTTAGTGAATTATTAGCGATAACGTAGTTTTTGTTAAACTAATATTTCAATTGAAATACAACCGTTATTTACTAACTTACTATTACTACTAAAAAATTCAGCCCTATATCATTCGAAAGGATATTTAATGTAGTTTGATTACATACCAAACAACCCTTAATTAGTTTAGTAGTTAGTGAATTATTAGCGATAACGTAGTTTTTGTTAAACTAATATTTCAATTGAAATACAACCGTTATTTACTAACTTACTATTACTACTAAAAAATTCAGCCCTATATCATTCGAAAGGATATTTTATGTAGTTTGATTACATATCAAACAACCCTTAATTAGTTTAGTAGTTAGTGAATTATTAGCGATAACGTAGTTTTTGTTAAACTAATATTTCAATTGAAATACAACCGTTATTTACTAACTTACTATTACTACTAAAAAATTCAGCCCTATATCATTCGAAAGGATATTTAATGTAGTTTGATTACATACCAAACAACCCTTAATTAGTTTAGTAGTTAGTGAATTATTAGCGATAACGTAGTTTTTGTTAAACTAATATTTCAATTGAAATACAACCGTTATTTACTAACTTATTATTACTACTTCAAAATTCAACGCTATATCATTCAAAAGGATATTTAATGTAGTTTGATTGCATACCAAACAACCCTTAATTAGTTTAGTAGTTAGTGAATTATTAGCGATAACGTAGTTTTTGTTAAACTAATATTTCAATTGAAATACAACCGTTATTTACTAACTTACTATTACTACTACAAAATTCAGCCCTACATCATTCAAAAGGATATTTAATGTAGGTTGATTACATATCAAACAACCCTTAATTAGTTTAGTAGTTAGTGAATTATTAGCGATAACGTAGTTTTTGTTAAACTAATATTTCAATTGAAATACAACCGTTATTTACTAACTTACTATTACTACTAAAAAATTCAGCCCTATATCATTCGAAAGGATATTTAATGTAGTTTGATTACATACCAAACAACCCTTAATTAGTTTAGTAGTTAGTGAATTATTAGCGATAACGTAGTTTTTGTTAAACTAATATTTCAATTGAAATACAACCGTTATTTACTAACTTACTATTACTACTAAAAAATTCAGCCCTATATCATTCGAAAGGATATTTTATGTAGTTTGATTACATATCAAACAACCCTTAATTAGTTTAGTAGTTAGTGAATTATTAGCGATAACGTAGTTTTTGTTAAACTAATATTTCAATTGAAATACAACCGTTATTTACTAACTTACTATTACTACTAAAAAATTCAGCCCTATATCATTCGAAAGGATATTTAATGTAGTTTGATTACATACCAAACAACCCTTAATTAGTTTAGTAGTTAGTGAATTATTAGCGATAACGTAGTTTTTGTTAAACTAATATTTCAATTGAAATACAACCGTTATTTACTAACTTACTATTACTACTACAAAATTCAGCCCTACATCATTCAAAAGGATATTTAATGTAGGTTGATTACATATCAAACAACCCTTAATTAGTTTAGTAGTTAGTGAATTATTAGCGATAACGTAGTTTTTGTTAAACTAATATTTCAATTGAAATACAACCGTTATTTACTAACTTACTATTACTACTACAAAATTCAGCCCTATATCATTCGAAAGGATATTTAATGTAGTTTGATTACATATCAAACAACCCTTAATTAGTTTAGTAGTTAGTGAATTATTAGCGATAACGTAGTTTTTGTTAAACTAATATTTCAATTGAAATACAACCGTTATTTACTAACTTACTATTACTACTAAAAAATTCAGCCCTATATCATTCGAAAGGATATTTAATGTAGTTTGATTACATATCAAACAACCCTTAATTAGTTTAGTAGTTAGTGAATTATTAGCGATAACGTAGTTTTTGTTAAACTAATATTTCAATTGAAATACAACCGTTATTTACTAACTTATTATTACTACTTCAAAATTCAGCCCTACATCATTCAAAAGGATATTTAATGTAGTTTGATTACATATCAAACAACCCTTAATTAGTTTAGTAGTTAGTGAATTATTAGCGATAACGTAGTTTTTGTTAAACTAATATTTCAATTGAAATACAACCGTTATTTACTAACTTATTATTACTACTTCAAAATTCAACGCTATATCATTCGAAAGGATATTTAATGTAGTTTGATTGCATACCAAATAACCCTTAATTAGTTTAGTAGTTAGTGAATTATTAGCGATAACGTAGTTTTTGTTAAACTAATATTTCAATTGAAATACAACCGTTATTTACTAACTTACTATTACTACTACAAAATTCAGCCCTACATCATTCAAAAGGATATTTAATGTAGGTTGATTACATATCAAACAACCCTTAATTAGTTTAGTAGTTAGTGAATTATTAGTGATAACGTAGTTTTTGTTAAACTAATATTTCAATTGAAATACAACCGTTATTTACTAACTTACTATTACTACTAAAAAATTCAGCCCTATATCATTCGAAAGGATATTTAATGTAGTTTGATTACATACCAAACAACCCTTAATTAGTTTAGTAGTTAGTGAATTATTAGCGATAACGTAGTTTTTGTTAAACTAATATTTCAATTGAAATACAACCGTTATTTACTAACTTACTATTACTACTAAAAAATTCAGCCCTATATCATTCGAAAGGATATTTAATGTAGTTTGATTACATATCAAACAACCCTTAATTAGTTTAGTAGTTAGTGAATTATTAGCGATAACGTAGTTTTTGTTAAACTAATATTTCAATTGAAATACAACCGTTATTTACTAACTTACTATTACTACTAAAAAATTCAGCCCTATATCATTCGAAAGGATATTTAATGTAGTTTGATTACATACCAAACAACCCTTAATTAGTTTAGTAGTTAGTGAATTATTAGCGATAACGTAGTTTTTGTTAAACTAATATTTCAATTGAAATACAACCGTTATTTACTAACTTACTATTACTACTAAAAAATTCAGCCCTATATCATTCGAAAGGATATTTAATGTAGTTTGATTACATACCAAACAACCCTTAATTAGTTTAGTAGTTAGTGAATTATTAGCGATAACGTAGTTTTTGTTAAACTAATATTTCAATTGAAATACAACCGTTATTTACTAACTTACTATTACTACTACAAAATTCAGCCCTACATCATTCAAAAGGATATTTAATGTAGGTTGATTACATATCAAACAACCCTTAATTAGTTTAGTAGTTAGTGAATTATTAGCGATAACGTAGTTTTTGTTAAACTAATATTTCAATTGAAATACAACCGTTATTTACTAACTTACTATTACTACTAAAAAATTCAGCCCTATATCATTCGAAAGGATATTTAATGTAGTTTGATTACATACCAAACAACCCTTAATTAGTTTAGTAGTTAGTGAATTATTAGCGATAACGTAGTTTTTGTTAAACTAATATTTCAATTGAAATACAACCGTTATTTACTAACTTACTATTACTACTAAAAAATTCAGCCCTATATCATTCGAAAGGATATTTAATGTAGTTTGATTACATACCAAACAACCCTTAATTAGTTTAGTAGTTAGTGAATTATTAGCGATAACGTAGTTTTTGTTAAACTAATATTTCAATTGAAATACAACCGTTATTTACTAACTTACTATTACTACTACAAAATTCAGCCCTACATCATTCAAAAGGATATTTAATGTAGGTTGATTACATATCAAACAACCCTTAATTAGTTTAGTAGTTAGTGAATTATTAGCGATAACGTAGTTTTTGTTAAACTAATATTTCAATTGAAATACAACCGTTATTTACTAACTTACTATTACTACTAAAAAATTCAGCCCTATATCATTCGAAAGGATATTTAATGTAGTTTGATTACATACCAAACAACCCTTAATTAGTTTAGTAGTTAGTGAATTATTAGCGATAACGTAGTTTTTGTTAAACTAATATTTCAATTGAAATACAACCGTTATTTACTAACTTACTATTACTACTAAAAAATTCAGCGCTATATCATTCGAAAGGATATTTTATGTAGTTTGATTACATATCAAACAACCCTTAATTAGTTTAGTAGTTAGTGAATTATTAGCGATAACGTAGTTTTTGTTAAACTAATATTTCAATTGAAATACAACCGTTATTTACTAACTTACTATTACTACTAAAAAATTCAGCCCTATATCATTCGAAAGGATATTTAATGTAGTTTGATTACATATCAAACAACCCTTAATTAGTTTAGTAGTTAGTGAATTATTAGCGATAACGTAGTTTTTGTTAAACTAATATTTCAATTGAAATACAACCGTTATTTACTAACTTACTATTACTACTAAAAAATTCAGCCCTATATCATTCGAAAGGATATTTAATGTAGTTTGATTACATACCAAACAACCCTTAATTAGTTTAGTAGTTAGTGAATTATTAGCGATAACGTAGTTTTTGTTAAACTAATATTTCAATTGAAATACAACCGTTATTTACTAACTTATTATTACTACTTCAAAATTCAACGCTATATCATTCAAAAGGATATTTAATGTAGTTTGATTGCATACCAAACAACCCTTAATTAGTTTAGTAGTTAGTGAATTATTAGGGATAACGTAGTTTTTGTTAAACTAATATTTCAATTGAAATACAACCGTTATTTACTAACTTATTATTACTACTTCAAAATTCAACGCTATATCATTCAAAAGGATATTTAATGTAGTTTGATTGCATACCAAACAACCCTTAATTAGTTTAGTAGTTAGTGAATTATTAGGGATAACGTAGTTTTTGTTAAACTAATATTTCAATTGAAATACAACCGTTATTTACTAACTTATTATTACTACTTCAAAATTCAACGCTATATCATTCAAAAGGATATTTAATGTAGTTTGATTGCATACCAAACAACCCTTAATTAGTTTAGTAGTTAGTGAATTATTAGCGATAACGTAGTTTTTGTTAAACTAATATTTCAATTGAAATACAACCGTTATTTACTAACTTATTATTACTACTTCAAAATTAAGCCCTACATCATTCAAAAGGATATTTAATGTAGTTTGATTACATATCAAACAACCCTTAATTAGTTTAGTAGTTAGTGAATTATTAGCGATAACGTAGTTTTGTTAAACTAATATTTCAATTGAAATACAACCGTTATTTACTAACTTATTATTACTACTTCAAAATTCAACGCTATATCATTCAAAAGGATATTTAATGTAGTTTGATTGCATACCAAACAACCCTTAATTAGTTTAGTAGTTAGTGAATTATTAGCGATAACGTAGTTTTTGTTAAACTAATATTTCAATTGAAATACAACCGTTATTTACTAACTTACTATTACTACTAAAAAATTCAGCCCTATATCATTCGAAAGGATATTTAATGTAGTTTGATTACATATCAAACAACCCTTAATTAGTTTAGTAGTTAGTGAATTATTAGGGATAACGTAGTTTTTGTTAAACTAATATTTCAATTGAAATACAACCGTTATTTACTAACTTATTATTACTACTTCAAAATTCAACGCTATATCATTCAAAAGGATATTTAATGTAGTTTGATTGCATACCAAACAACCCTTAATTAGTTTAGTAGTTAGTGAATTATTAGCGATAACGTAGTTTTTGTTAAACTAATATTTCAATTGAAATACAACCGTTATTTACTAACTTACTATTACTACTAAAAAATTCAGCCCTATATCATTCGAAAGGATATTTAATGTAGTTTGATTACATATCAAACAACCCTTAATTAGTTTAGTAGTTAGTGAATTATTAGGGATAACGTAGTTTTTGTTAAACTAATATTTCAATTGAAATACAACCGTTATTTACTAACTTACTATTACTACTACAAAATTCAGCCCTACATCATTCAAAAGGATATTTAATGTAGTTTGATTACATATCAAACAACCCTTAATTAGTTTAGTAGTTAGTGAATTATTAGGGATAACGTAGTTTTTGTTAAACTAATATTTCAATTGAAATACAACCGTTATTTACTAACTTATTATTACTACTTCAAAATTCAACGCTATATCATTCAAAAGGATATTAAATGTAGTTTGATTACATATCAAACAACCCTTAATTAGTTTAGTAGTTAGTGAATTATTAGGGATAACGTAGTTTTTGTTAAACTAATATTTCAATTGAAATACAACCGTTATTTACTAACTTATTATTACTACTTCAAAATTCAACGCTATATCATTCAAAAGGATATTTAATGTAGTTTGATTGCATACCAAACAACCCTTAATTAGTTTAGTAGTTAGTGAATTATTAGCGATAACGTAGTTTTTGTTAAACTAATATTTCAATTGAAATACAACCGTTATTTACTAACTTACTATTACTACTACAAAATTCAGCCCTACATCATTCAAAAGGATATTTAATGTAGTTTGATTACATATCAAACAACCCTTAATTAGTTTAGTAGTTAGTGAATTATTAGCGATAACGTAGTTTTTGTTAAACTAATATTTCAATTGAAATACAACCGTTATTTACTAACTTACTATTACTACTAAAAAATTCAGCCCTATATCATTCGAAAGGATATTTAATGTAGTTTGATTACATACCAAACAACCCTTAATTAGTTTAGTAGTTAGTGAATTATTAGCGATAACGTAGTTTTTGTTAAACTAATATTTCAATTGAAATACAACCGTTATTTACTAACTTACTATTACTACTACAAAATTCAGCCTTACATCATTCAAAAGGATATTTAATGTAGGTTGATTACATATCAAACAACCCTTAATTAGTTTAGTAGTTAGTGAATTATTAGCGATAACGTAGTTTTTGTTAAACTAATATTTCAATTGAAATACAACCGTTATTTACTAACTTACTATTACTACTACAAAATTCAGCCCTACATCATTCAAAAGGATATTTAATGTAGTTTGATTACATATCAAACAACCCTTAATTAGTTTAGTAGTTAGTGAATTATTAGCGATAACGTAGTTTTTGTTAAACTAATATTTCAATTGAAACACAACCGTTATTTACTAACTTACTATTACTACTACAAAATTCAGCCCTACATCATTCAAAAGGATATTTAATGTAGGTTGATTACATATCAAACAACCCTTAATTAGTTTAGTAGTTAGTGAATTATTAGGGATAACGTAGTTTTTGTTAAACTAATATTTCAATTGAAATACAACCGTTATTTACTAACTTATTATTACTACTTCAAAATTCAGCCCTACATCATTCAAAAGGATATTTAATGTAGTTTGATTACATATCAAACAACCCTTAATTAGTTTAGTAGTTAGTGAATTATTAGCGATAACGTAGTTTTTGTTAAACTAATATTTCAATTGAAATACAACCGTTATTTACTAACTTACTATTACTACTAAAAAATTCAGCCCTATACCATTCGAAAGGATATTTAATGTAGTTTGATTACATATCAAACAACCCTTAATTAGTTTAGTAGTTAGAGAATTATTAGCGTTAGCGCATAATATTTGCATTATAAACGTAAATGGTTAGAAAATTGTTTACACATTATATTACAGGAATATTAAATTATAAATAACATTAGAAACATTCCATCAATATTGATACATTATTTGTCGTCAGTTTTGTATAATTTTATACTGTACAACTAGAGTTATAACACGCGATGAATAATTTTCCCGCCAAAATATATTTAAATTTGACATTCACAGTTGAGGTGTAATTTAAGTTGCCTATAGTCAAAATTTCCCTGGTTGTGTGGTTGTCTATGGTATGAACGCAATTTGAAGCCAATTCGTAACCAACTTCACAGTTGTTGATTTTCTTCTCATGGCAATTGTGTCAATCATTGTTTTTCTATTTTCGTTGACCGAAAAACCAGCCTCGACTTATCCATAGTCGCAGGTAGTTACTCAAGACCTCAATTTAATTACTCAGACTTTTATGGTCACACAAACATGGTAAGTTTAATTTAATAAGTTAGGTTAACTTCATATGTTTCAAGATTACTTATTACTAACTTAGTTTCTCAATATATCCTGACTTTACAGTCAATAATTCTCGATATATATATATATTAAATTCAATCAGTAGAGCCTAATAAATTGAGACTATGATCATTAATTTTCATATCTTTCATTGTCTCATTGATTCTCAAATATATCTTACTATCCTCATTGATTCCCAAATATATCTAGAGCTTGCTCTTTCATTATAAATATATCTTGACCTTACTCATTCTTTCTCAATATATCTTGGCTTTCTTTCTTGCCACATCTTGACTTAAATGAATAATTCTCAATATATCTTAAATTCACTGATGAGCGCTCTATAAAATATAACTATGTTCAATAATTTTGTATATATATATTTTCTTGCCTCATTGATTCTCAATATATCTTGACTTGTTTCTCAACATATCTTGACTTTTTCACCTTCAATAATTCTGTATATATCTTTAATTCATTCATGACAACTCAATCAAATTAGACTATGATAATTGATTTTCTATATATCTTTATATATACATTTTCTTCTATCATTGATTATATCTAAACTTGTCTCATTGAATCTAAATATATCTTTTTACCCTAAATAATTCTCTATAAATCTTAAATTCACTCATGAGGACTCAGTAAAATGAGACTACATTAATTGATTTACTATATATCTTTACTTTCTTCATTATTTCTCAATATATCTTGATTTGTCTCATTGATTCTCAATATATGTTGACATTTTACCCTTAATAATTCTCTATAAATCTTAAATTCACTCATGAGGACTCTGTAAAATGAGACTACATTAATTGATTTTCTAAATATCTTTACTTTCTTCATTAATTCTCAATATATCTTGATTTGTCTCATTGATTCTCAATATAGTTTGACATTTTACCCTCAATAATTCTCTATATATCTTGAATTCACTCATGAGTACTAAAAAAAAATAGGTTTGTTTTGTATATATCTTTTGGTATTGACCTTGCAGGCAACAGGTGCAACAATTAAAACAGACTGGTACCAAACTGAGTCAGCAGTGGTAGTCACTGTCATGGTGAAAAACCTGAAACCAGACCAACTCACCACCAGCTTCACTGAAGACCACCTGTTTGTGAACATCCGGCTGTCCGATGAGGATGAGCACAACCTCCAATTCCGGCTGGCCCACAAAATTGTACCCGACAGCTGCAGCTACAAAATCATGTCCACAAAGGTAACTAGTTAGCTATAAATTGTAGCTGATTTATACTTTATATTGCCTGCAGGTTGAGATCAAGCTGAAGAAGTTGGATGGCATTCGGTGGACTGCACTGGAGGTGAAGGATGATGATGAGGTTGTGCTGAAGACTATCCCACAAAGTAGGTTGTTATTGAGTAGGTGTGGTTGTTACAGTTATTGCCTTTTGTAGGTTCAGACAGTACATCTGATAAACCTCCCACCTATCCAACCTCAAAAGGCACCAACTGGTCAGCTGTTGAGAAGGAAATCACTGAGCAGGAGGCTAAGGAGAAGCCTGAGGGTGAAGATGCTCTAAATAAACTTTTCCAGGAAATCTATGGGAAGGGTAGTGATGAAGTCAAGAAAGCTATGAATAAAAGTTATGTGAGTATATACAGATGGCTTATATATTGAGTCATGACCTACTTATATCATATATTTCATAGATTAAGTTGGAATATTTGTAACTTAAATATATAGATGTTATAGATGAAGTTGGTGTAGTTGCAATTTAAATTCATAGCTGCTATAAATGAAGTTGGCATATTTGCAACTTAAATTCATATTTGTTATAAATGAAGTTGGCATATTTACAACTTAAATTCATAGCTGTTATAAATGAAGTTGGCGTTTTTACAACTTAAATTCATAGCTGTTATAGATGAAGTTGGCATATTTGCAACTTAAATTCATAGCTGTTATAAATGAAGTTGGCATTTTTGCAACTTAAATTCATAGCTGTTTTTAGGTGAAGTTGGCGATGATTAAACTGAATTATATTAAATTGGCATCTTAATGCTTGTGATTCTAGATGGAATCTGGTGGCACCGTGTTGAGCACGAATTGGAACGAAATCGCCGCGAAAAAGGTTGACGTAAAGCCACCCGATGGCATGGAGTGGAAAAAATGGGATGAATGAATATTTTTTGTACATAAAATTCATTTAATATCTACATTTTGCTTTAATCGCCCAGCCAACGATTACAATTGCACCCTTATCCACTTGCATTGTGTTGAATAAATATTTTCGGAATTGCATATCACAATTTACTTTTTAATAAAATACAAATTTACAGGATAGTAGTTAAATGCATCTACTTTTAAAATGTTAAATACTTACAATGTTACACACCATACGTTTTTCAAGGTTACATTGTATAGCAATCGACTAGTTCAAATCGCTTTTGATATCATTGTTATTACAAAAACGCCGCCTATCACCGCGACTATTGTTGCAAGTGTAAGCTCACGTTGACGTTCAACAATTGCTTCCGCAATGCTTATCTGCATGATCTGATCACAAGACAGTGAATGAATACTGTTTGGATCATTAGAGATTGAACTAAAGTATCTCTTAACTCTGGACCAAATATCTGTGTTTCCATCACTATAATACTCCACTCTGGACACTTTCCTCTGCCCGCTTACATGATCGTACACGTAATCCAGCTTGCGGCCGTTACCGCGCATGCCCTCTAGCAGCGGCGCACTGCAAGCGCGCATCTCATTCGTCACCAGCTTCTTGAGGTCGTGTGTGCGCATGCTCGTGATAATATACGACGCTAGGCTGCCAATCACGCCGATCAAAAGCCCCCAATACTTGGCGTATTCCAGGCGCGTGCGCTGTCGCTCTTGAGAATCGCGGATGGCATTGGTGAATGCTGTGAAAATCTCGCGCTCCAAACGGTCCTGCTCTTGGAATTGCTGGTTCACTACTTTTTCACGTTTTAATACCTAAAACAATTATTACAAACATTCCTACCTGCTATATAACACTATCATAACATTGAAATCACTTCTATGGTACCTGTACCATAAACATGATAGGAGTGTTATACTAATATACCATAATGTCCAACAGTGAATGATATGTCAAACTTAATGTGATGGATATGTCAAATATGACATAACTGTCATGTCAGGTTTGACATAAATGTAATGTCAAGTTTAGCATAGCTGTCATGTTAGGTTGAACATATCATTCATGTAAGATTACCTCTGTTTCATCCCTCATTAAATCCAGAAACTTCTGCAAGTTCTCCTGCCTCTGTGTCTTCTGCAGTTCATCCTGTAGCTCATTTGATTGCTTGCGCAAGTCACTTAGCTGATACCCAATTTGTCTGCGTTTCTCCTGAGCTGTCAGCAATTGGTCCTAGAAAAGGACTATTAAAATATTTCTCACAGTCACAATTGTGATATTTCAATTATTTCATACTAACACCTCCCAATTTTACATGTATGTATGAATTTTAAATCTAACTAATTTATTCATATACAATTTTGTTGTATATTTCATAGAAATTACACTTTACCTGAACATAAAGACACATTTTGTAAAAGCGTTGCAGGTAAAGTTAATGATTGGTAAAAGATATAATAAAATTTTATTAAAATAATCTCTTTAGAATTTAAAATCATGAGTCCATGCAGCAGCTCAATTAAAATTTCGTTTATAATATTTGTAAGTCACAATTGTGATGTTTCAATTATTTCTCGAAACACCTCCAAATTTTACATGTATGTATGATTTTTAAACCTAACTAATTTATTCATATACAATTTTGTTGTATATTTTATAGACATTACACTTTACCTGAACATAAAACACACATTTTGTAAAAATTATTACATGTAAAGTTGCTGACTGGTAGGATCACAATAATTTTATCGAAATTATAAGACTACCCACAAATAATCATTACAATGTTAATTCTAATCAAATATTGTTAGTATCATCAGGAAATCAAAACGAGATTATAGTTTTTGAAACTCACCTGTAAAGATGTTACCCGAGTCTGATACTTATCCAGTTCATCAATCCCAGTGAACTTTTTATAGGAATCATTCACAGCATAGGCATGTTTTACAATAAAATCCCTTACATCAATATGATTGTACCGTGGCACCCTTATCAAGCCTAACCTTAAAACATCCCGTAGCTGCAGTAATACTTGAGGTTGCATGCTCTTGAGTTTCATTAACACTTTAAGTTGCATGTTGCTGATGAGCCCCATTTCGTACCTGTTTGCAATCAAACCACAACCTTTTTGGCATGAGAATTACCGGCGTTGTACGGACTTTACTCGACATGAAGGCCACGTACGCCATACGATGCAAATGATGAAATTATACACCACACATATTGTGTTTTATAGAAGCTAATCTATAAGTAAACGTATAGTAACATTTTTATCAATACTAACAGTTTTTTTAAGTAATGACAGTAATATTGTGATTGTTGTATAACTTCACTCGCACCATGTTTATATGCAAAACACTTTCGATGTGCAACAATGTTTGATAATAGCTAAACAAATTAAACCAACCTACAATATATTAATAAAATAAATCATCCCCATCAATTCCCAATAATTTCTTTAATAACTAGAAATTATTTACATTAAAAATAATTTGTTTTTATAATTATAACAACTGAACATTCGATGTACCGAAATTTTGCAGCTGTCAATAATATTCGCCGCAGCGATTGAGGTTAGGCAACCAAACTTGTGTGTTTTGCGAAATATATACACTATTTTTCCGCTAATTTGAGTGCAGCATTATAGTCAGGGCGCAGATAACGTTGCAGTGCGATAAACAGTGCTCCCCTACAAGAATTTGTGCAGCTGCTACTGGCCACAGTGAGTATCCTTTGTTATTGTTTTATTATATTGGTTTTTATGAGCTGTATGCAAACCATTATTGCTATTTGTATGTTTTTGCGGCTATATGTAAGTTATTCTTGAATATATTGCGCTGCGCGGCAGCCGAATGGATTGATCTGTGTGTTGCGGGGGGTTGACCTACTGACCCACTGGTTGGGCATACAACAAGTAGATGACGTGCGCGGGGCGCTAAACAGTGGGGCTCTAGATGTGAAATCTATATAATCGATAGATATCTAATACTGTAAACAGCTGTTAATTCTCTTTCAAGGACAGGGATATTTTGTCGGCTTCGCCGAACTTTGTTCGTCCTTTTACTTACCATAAGACGTAAGAAATAAAGTCGTAAGTCAGAGATTATTTCTTACGTCTTGACTTGACAAAAATGTGTCCTTATGATAATTTCTTATCAAGTAAAATTTTGTCATCTACATGTCTATTCGACAGCTACCGGTCTATTTTAACAGATTCCGTGGATTTAACAGCTACCTATTTGACAGTTGCACCTGTATTTGACAGCTCCCTGTCTATTTTACAGCTACCTGTCTATTTCGCAGCTACATGTCTAATTAAAAGATACCTGTCTATGTGACAGCTACTCGCCTATTTGACAGCTGTCGATTTGACAGCTTTATATTTATTGGACAGCTACACGTCTACTTGACATTTACAAATATCACAATTGTGACATACAAATATTTTAACGAAACTTTAATTGAGCTGTTGCATGGACTCATGATTTTAGATTCTAAAGAGATTATTTTAAAAAAAAATTATTGTATCTTTTACCAATCATTAACTTTACCTGCAACATTTTTACAAAATGTGTCTTTATGTTCAGGTAAAGTAGATTTTCTATGAAATATACAACAAAATTGTATTTGAATAAATTAGTTAGGTCTAAAAATCATACATATGTGTAAAATTTGAAGGTGTTTCGAGAAATAATTGGAATATCACAATTGTGACTTACTAATATTCTATCGAAATTTTAATTGAGCTTCTGCACGGACTCATGATATTAGATTCTGAAGAGATTATTTTAATAAAATTTTATTGTATCTTTTACCAATCATCAACTTTACCTGTAACATTTTCACAAAATATGCCTATATGTTCAGGTAAAGTGTAATTTGTATGAATAATACAACAAAATTGTATTATAATAAATTAGTTATGTTTAAAAATCATACATATGTGTAAAATTTGGAGGTGTTTCGAAAAATAATTGAAATATCACAATTGTGACAAATATTTTAACGAAATTTTAATTGAGCTTCTGCTTGGACCCATGATTTTAGATTCTAAAGATATTATTTTAATAAAATTTTATTGTATCTTTTACCAATCATGAACTTTACCTGTAACATTTTTACAAAATGTGTCTTTATGTTCAGGTAAAGTGGATTTTCTATGAAATATACAACAAAATTTTATTTCAATAAATTAGTAAGGTTTAAAAATTATTCAAATGTGTAAAATTTGGAGGTGTTTCGAGAAATAATTGAAATATCACAATTGTGACTTACAAATATTTTAACGAAATTTTAATTAAGCTGTTGCTAAAGAGATTATTTTAATAAAATTTTATTGTATCTTTTACCAATCATCAACTTTACCTGTAACATTTTTACAAAATGTGAATATATGTTCAGGTAAAGTATAATTTGTATGAAAAATACAACAATATTTTATTTGAATAAATTAGTTAGGTTTAAAAATCATAGACATGTGTCAAATTTGGAGGTGTTTTGAGAAATAATTGAATTATCACAATTGTGACTTACTAATATTTAATTAAGATAACTATACTATAGCTACCCGGCAATTTGACAGTTACCCATCTATACTACAGCTACCCGGCATTTTGACAGCTAACATTATTTGACATATGTCATTATTTGACACTCTTATTAATCATATAAAAGTTGAAAAGGCTATCTATCAAAACCAATAAGAAACAATTTCTTTCTCTTTTAATACAAGTTTGTTGTTATTATCAATATTGCTGATTGGTAATTAAACCTAAGTTATCAATCGCGTGACCTTTTTTGACCTATCCGATTTTGATTATTAATAAATAATCATATGTATTAATAATTTAAGAATTTTAATGAGTCAAAATGTTCAAAATTCTATATTTACATTAGAAACATTGAAATGACTGAATACTTAATACATTTATTTTTTATTTTTGCTTCTCCAGTTTCTAGCGTAATCATTTTTACTCCATTATGATCCTCAATAATGAGGGTATCACCAGAAACTAACAATACTCTCTAAAAATATCAGGAAGTGCCCTCTAAAGTTAATTTCGATACCGTGCATTGATTTGGTTAGGATTTTAGGTTCAGTAAAACAATATTTTTTGAAATACTTGCTGAGTAATCGTAACTATTTTAACGATATCATAATCCTCAATGATGAGGTTATCTTTGAAAACCAACATCACGTGCTTAAAATATCAGGAAGTGGTCTATAAATTAAATTCAAACATCGTATATTCATTTAGTTATTTTCTTGGGTGCATTACAACAATAATTTTTCAAAAACTTGAACTCATCAAGTTTTTGAAATATTATTGTTTATTTATTATATATTATTTATTTATTATTGTTTATTATAATAACATCATGATAATAACATCAAAATATTTATGATTAATCAAATCTTAAATATTTCTATGTTATTATCATGATGTAATTGTAAAGATACCCTCATCATTGAGGATCAATGATGAGGATATCTTTGAAAATAAAAAATACTGATTAATCAAATCATAAATATTTTGATGTTATTATCATGATGTAATTATAAAGATACCCTCATCATTGAGGATCAGTGATGAGGGTATCTTTGAAAATCAAAAATACTTACTTCAAACATCAAGAAGTGCTCTATAAACTAAATTTAAACATTATGCATCAATTTAGTGGGAAATGCAGTATATTTTTTTGTTGTATATAAAAAAACATATAAACACACGTAAACATCTTTATAATTAATCATTGCATGGTACAAATTAAAACGAAGTTATAGAAAACTAGAAAATCAGTCAAAAATAAATAATTTCACACACATATTGAACACCACACGACTCGGCACGATGTGCAGTAAACGCTGACTATTATTCAATATATAGATTCGATACAAGAAATAGTCGTGCGCGCGCCGGTTTTACCCGAAGCTCATGCTCTTGTAGCTGTTGTCAAAAAACGCGGTGAAGTGACTTTCGTTCGTGTTGGGGAAGTGGCACGTCTGATAGACGCGGTACTCGTGGGAACGCTCCAATTTGTCACTTTGACTGGCGGCGGCTGTGACACCAGTTGTTCCAGTTGTTCTATTTGATCCAGTTGTCTTGGTTGCTCTAGTTGTTTTAGTTGTTCCGGTTGGTCTGGTTACACGATCTGATCTGACTGCTTCAGTTGCTTTGGTTGCTACAGTTGCTCTTGTTAGTACCATTGTTGATCCAATACCTCTGGCATCACCCGTTATCCCCGTTTTTTCGGCATCACCCGTTTCTTTGGCTTCTAAAGTTTTTCTAGCTTCGCCAGTTTCTTTGACTGTTAAAGTGTCTGTAGCTTCTCCAGTTTCTTTAACATCTTCAATTGCTTGGGTTTCTTTGGCTTCTCCAGTTGTTCTGGTAGAACCAGTTGTTTCTTTGGCTTCTTTAGCTTCTATGCCTTCTCCAGTTGTTCTGGTAGAACCAGTTGTTCTGCTCGATCCTCTTGTTTCTTTGGCTTCTTTAGCTTCTATGCCTTGTCCAGTTATTCTGGTAGAACTAGTTGTGCTGGTAGAACCAGTTGTGCTGCTTGATCCAGTTGTTCTAGTTGCACTAGTTGTTCTAATTGCTTCAATGGCTGCTTTGGTTGATCCAGTAGCATACGTTTTTGTGTTTGTATAATTTACACCAGTTGATCTGGTGGATCCAATTACTATGGCCGCTTTAGTAGTTGCTCTGGTTACTCCAGTTAGTCTGGTAGCATCAGTTACTGTAGTTTCAATGATTATTTCGGTTAAACCAGTTGGTTTGGTAACACTACTTGCTCCAGTTGACCTGGTGGTTCTTGTAGGATCAGTTACTGTAGTTTCAATAATTTCTTCGGTTAAATCACTCGGTCTGGTACTTCTCAAAACTTCCTGGCATGCGTTGTTTGCTCCAATACAACCAAACACCTCCTGAGAGGCGTAGGTGACGTAGAGGAAGCCATCAGGCCCTGCGTACTCCGTGTACACTTCCGCAAGGGTGGCAGAAAGGCTAATCATGGAACGGTTGTTCACCAATAAGTAGAGGGCTTGTGTCGAACCAATTCGCATTCTATTTCTAAAACAAAACTACACATTAAACCCAAACAAATTTTAGACAATAATTACAGTTGTCATTGTAAAAAACAAACAAATAACGGTTATACCGGTCACATTTGACTTGTTTGATAGTTTCAAAGTGAAAAGTCTGTCAATTAGTTGTCATTTTAAAAATAAACATATAAACGTCATACGTGACATGTTTGACAGTTAGTTGTAGCTTTAAAACATAAATATATAAAAACCAAACGTGATATGTCCAGCAATTTGTTGTTATTTTAAACTATAAACAAATAAATGTCACCCGTGACTTGTTTGACAGTTAGATGTCTCTTTAAAACAAAATGAAATCAACGTCAAACGTGATAAGTATGTCAAATAGTTGTCATTGTAAAAATAAACAAATAAACGTCATGCGTGATATGTTTGACAGTTTGTTGTCGCTTTAAAACATAAATATATTAAAACTAAACGTGATATTTCCAGCAATTTGTTGTCATTTAAAACTATAAACAAATAAACGTCACTCGTGACTTGTTTACTACTTTAAAGCATATTGGAATTAACGTCAAACGTGATAAGTCTGTCAGTTAGTTATCATTGTAAAAACAAATAAATAAACGTCATACGTAATATGTTTGACAGTTAGTTGTCGCTTTAAAACATAAATATATAAAAATCAAACGTGATATGTCCAGCAATATGTTGTCATTTTAAACCATGAACAAATAAGTGTCACTCGTGACTTGTTTGACAGTTAGATATCACTTTAAAGCAAAATGAAATCAACATCAAATGTTATAAGTCTGTCTATTAGTTGTCATTTTAAAACATATATATATATATATATATATATATATATATATATATATATATATAAACCAAACGTGATATGTCCAGCAGTTTGTTGTCATTTTAAACAATAAGCAAATACACGTCAAACGTGATAAGTCTGTCAATTAGTTGTCATTGTAAAAATAAACAAATTAACGTCATGCATGATATTTTTGACAGTTATATGTCACTTTAAAACAAAATAGAATCAACGTCAAACGTGATAAGTCTGTCAATTAGTTGTCATTGTAAAAATAAACATATAAACGTCATATGTGATATGTTTGACAGTTAGTTGTCGCTTTAAAACATACATATATGACAACCAAACGTGATATATCGAGCAATTAGTTGTTATTTTAAACTATACACAAATAATCGTCACTCGTGACTTGTTTGACAGTTAGATGTCACTTTAAAACAAAAAGAAATCAACGTCAAACGTGATGTCAATTAGTTGTCATTGTAAAACTAAACAAATAAACGTCATACGTGATATGTTTGACAGTTAGTTGTGGCTTTAAAACATAAATATATAAAACCCAAACGTGATATGTCCAGCAATTTGTTGTCATTTTAAAACATAAGCAAATACACGTCACTGGTGACTTGTTTGATAGTTAGTTGTCACTGTACAACAAATGTCAAACGTGATAAGTCTGTCAGTTAGTTGTCATTGTAAAAATAAACAAATAAACATCATACGTGATATGTTTGACAGTTAGTTGTCGCTTTAGAACATAAATATATAAAAACCAAACGTGATATGTCCAGCATTTTGTTGTCATTTTAAACCATGAACAAATAAACGTCACTTGTAACTTGTTTGACAGTTAGATATCACTTTAAAACAAAATGGAATCAACGTCAAACGTGATGTCTGTCAATTAGTTTTCATTGTAAAAATAAACAAATAAACGTCATATGTGACATGTTTGACAGTTAGTTGTCGCTTTAAAACATAAATATATAAATAATATATATATATAATACTCGTGACTTGTTTGACAGTTAGATGTCACTTTAAAACAAAATGAAATCAACGTCAAACGTGATAAGTCTGTCAGTTAGTTGTCATTGTAAAAATAAACAAATAAACGTCATACGTGACATGTTTGACAGTTAGTTGTTGTTTTAAAACATAAATATATAAAAACCAAACGTGATATATCGAGCAATTTGTTGTCATTTTAAATTATACACAAATAATCGTCACTGGTGACTGTTTGACAGTTAGATGTCACTTTAAAACAAAATGGAATCAATGTCAAACGTAATAAGCCTGTCAAATAGTTGTCATTGTAAAAATAAACAAATAAACGTCATGCGTGATATGTTTGACAGTTAGTTATTGTTTTAAAACATAAATATATAAAAACCAAACGTGATATGTTCAGCATTTGTTGTCATTTTAAATCATAAGTAAATAAACGTCACTCGTGACTTGTTTGACAGTTAGCTATCACTTTAAAACAAAATGGAATCAACGTCAAACGTGTCAGTTATTTATCATTGTAAAACCTAAATCAATCAACATGACACGTGATAAGTTTGACAACTAACTGTTAAACATGTCATATGCAACTACATAGCAATGCTGTGCTGTCAATTACCTTATAATTGTCAAAAACTGGGACATAGTTATTTCTTGCGGCACTAGGAACTTGGACTTATCTAATTGGGGCAGGTTGGATTCTTTGGTGAACCTCTGGACGATGATCTGAAAACATACAGGGTTTCAAAACGCTGTACAAGTAAAAACAACGGTGATACTAGATTTTTATTAACGATATTTGATGTCGATGATCGTTAACTGTCTTCCGAGAAAACTTTCAAACTACATAAACAGCATGATTTTAGTCCTGATTAAAGTGTGTTTCTACTGAGTACAAATTATATACTGAGTAAAATTGTTATTTTACTCTCTAGGGCGGAAAAGTGCTGATTTACTCTCTAGTGTGTAAAACATATGTTTACTCCCTAATGACTTAAAATTCAGTTTTACTGCCACGTTACTTAAAAGATCGTTAACTGTCCACTGGGAAAGCTTTAAAAGTCTATAAAAAGCATGATTTTACTCCTGATTACAGTGTGTTTCTACTGAGTACAAGTGTTATATAATTATATTCTGAATAAAACTATTATTTTACTCTCTAGGGCGGAAAACTCCTGATTTACTCACTAGTATGCAATAAACATATTTTTACTCCTTAGTGACTAAAAATTCAGTTTTACTGGCACGTGACTAAAGTTGGTATTACATTCTCTAGGCTGAATAAGATCTATACTACTCTCGTATGGAGTAATAGTGTAATTATCCGCTCGTAATATGTAAACGTGTTATTTTACGCCCTAGTGACTAAAAATTTAGTTTTACTACCAAGTGACTAAAGTTGGTATTATGTTCTCTAGACTGAGCAAGTTACGTATTACTCTTTTATGGAGTAATAGTGTAATTATCCGTTCCTAGTGAGTAAATGTATTATTTTACTCTCTAGTGACTAAAAATTCAGTTTTTAGCCATCGGCTTAAGTCTGCTATTATACTGTATATGTTGGAAAAGTGCTATATTATTATCGTCCGACGTAATGATAATATAATCGCTTTGTGCGTAAAGCAGCTATTTTACTCCCTAGTGACAATTTTTGTTTTATTGATGAGTGACTAAAGGTGATATTGTAATCGCTAGGCTGCAAAATTGTTATATTACTGTCGTACGATGTAATGATGAAATTTTCGCTTTGTGAATAAAGGTACTATTTACTATTAGCGAGTAAAGGTACTATTTTACTCCCTAGTGACAAAAAAAATCAATTTTATTGCTAAGTGACTGAAAGTGGTATTTTAGTCGCTAGGTTGCCAAAGTGTTATATTACTATCGCACGACCTAATGATGAATTTTTCTATTAGCGAGTAAAGGTACTATTTTACTCCCTAGTGACAAAAAAAAAACAATTTTATTGCTAAGTGACTGAAAGTGGTATTTTAGTCGCTAGGTTGAAAAAGTGTTATATTACTATCGCACGACGTAATGATGAATTTTTCTATTAGCGAGTAAAGGTACTATTTTACTCCCTAGTGATAAAAAATCAATTTTATTGCTGAGCGACTAAAGGTGGTAACTTAGTCGCTAGGTTGGAAAAGTGCTATATTACTATCGCACGACGTAATGATGACATTTTCTATTAGCGAGTTAAGGTACTATTTTACTCCCTAGTGACAAAATAATGAATTGTATTGCTGAGTGACTAAAGGTGGTATTTAAGTCGCTAGGTTGGAAAAGTGCTATATTACTATCACACGACGTAATAATGAAATTTTCTATCAGCGAGTAAAGGTACTATTTTACTCCCTAGTGACAAAAAAAATCAATTTTATTGCTGAGTGACTGAAGGTGGTATTTTAGTCGCTAGGTTGGAAAAGTGCTATATTACTGTCGTACGACATAATGATGAAAATTTCGCTTTGTGAGTAAAGGTACTATTTTAGTCCCTAGTGACAAAAACATTAATTTTATTGCTGTGTGACTAATGGTGGTATTGTAGTCGCTAGGTTGAAAAAGTGCTATACTACTGTCGTACGATGTAATGATGAAATTTTCTATTAGCGAGTAAAGGTACTATTTTACACCCTAGTGATAAAAAATCAATTTTATTGCTGAGCGACTAAAAATGGTAACTTAGTCGCTAGGTTCGAAAAGTGCTATATTACTATCGCACGACGTAATGATGAAATTTTCTATTAGCGAGTAAAGCTACTATTTTACTCCCTAGTGACAAAATAATCAATTTTATTGCTGAGTGACTAAAGGTGATTTTAGTCGCTAGGTTGGAAAAGTGCTATATTTCTATCGCATGACGTAATAATGAAATTTTCTATTAGCAAGTAAAGGTACTATTTTAGTCCTTAGTGACAAACGAAATGAATTTTATTGCTGACTAAAGGTGGTTCTGTAGTCGCTAGCCTGAAAAAGTGCTATAGTACTGTCGTACAGAGCAATGCTATAATTTTACTTCCTAGTGAGTACTATTTTATATAGACTAAAAATTAATTTTTCCTGCAAAATGATTAAAGGTGATATTTTACTGTCTATGATACGTTTTCATCATTAATATTATTATTATGTATTTATATACGTGTAACGTTCATACGTTGATTAACGTTAATTTTACTCCCTAGGGAATAAACAAGCAATTTTACTCTATATCAAATAAAATAGCTGCATAGAGGCCTTCTACTCTTTATAAATTCTATAGTGGACGTAAAATGCTTCCAATTTTCTTCTGTAATATTAAATTTCTATATTACTTTCATATTTATAACACAATATAACATCCAACATAAGTTTGTAACTCGGCCTTATCTATAAATAACCTAGGGCAATAATATAAACAAGTGCAGCCTTGCAGATACGATCTTTTTTTATGAAGCATGGGAGTCGCGTTGAAAACAACTTGGTATTGATTTTTGTATCGGAAAATTCATTGAGAAATACGAAAATAATGTCACGCGTCATTATTTTTATTGGACACTCATTTTAAAACCCAAACAAACAAAATACTGACTCAACAGAGATGATTGTTGATTGCATAAATATGTCAAGAATAGTTTTATAGATACCTTATACCACTTACACTAGATTGTGGTAGAAAAGGCAAGCGGATATATATATATATATAGAGATATATATATATATATATATATATATATATATATATATATATATATATATATATATATATATATATAGTAAGGCGCTTGTAAGGAAAATAACTACCAATAGATTAGTTCTAACAATAGAGCATTGTTTTTATTTTAAATCAATATCGGCAACGAGTAAATCAATTCTTTGTCCGCGAGAGCCTAGCGCGATAAACTGCGAAAACAATGGGCTATAGATTTTATTACATATTAATATGCAACTGTATCTTCTAATATTGAACACTCACCGGGATTTTTGTAGGAAAACGATTTCTAATGGCCATCAGCTCCTCTTTCTTCACTTCTGCAAAACATAAAAGAAAATTAACGTCTTTCTGAGGGTTTCAATTCATTTAAAAAAATACTTTTACCAGATTTATATGATATTACAAGTCATTTGTTAATAAAAATAGTAACATTATATTTAAAACAGAGAAATAAATACAATATTACTTTATAATCAGCAGTAATAAGTTATTACTCACTGCTGGGGTGTAATAAGTAATTTCTTACCACTCGGGAGTAATAAGTAATTTCTCACCGTTCGGGTTTAATAAGTAATTTTTCACCGCTTGAGGGTAATAAGTAATTTCTCACCACTGGACTGTAATAAGTTATTTCTCACCGCTCGGGAGTAATAATTTATTACTCACTGATAGGACAAGATATGAATCTTATCCATAATCAAGTAACATATGCATAACATTTGTTTTATTCAATAACGACAACATTGCTTTATTAAAAAGTTCAATTCTAAGGAAACCGTGCAACGTACGAATAATATGATTGGTGCATTTTTTTTAGTAAATTTCATGCACAATACAAAGCTTTTTGAATTTTGATCGTACGACAATCCGTTCATTAAAAAACTGCTATAATACAAGAAGGAAATTCAAGTTTGAATAAACTGTACATTACTTTAAGGTGTATTGGCTTGATTTCTGGGATAACCCTGTCATGTATGAAAAATATGTATAGGAGATTTGTTTTAGTAAATTTCATGCACAATACAAATCTTTCTGAATTTTGATCATATGACAATCCCTTCTTTAGAAAACTGCTATAATACAAGAAGGAAATTCAAGTTTGAATAAACTGTACATTTCTTTAAGGTGTATTGGCTTGATTTCTGGGATAACCCTGTCATGTATGAAAAATATGTATAGGAGATTTGTCTTAGTAAATTTCATGCACAATACAAATCTTTCTGAATTTTGATCATACGACAATCCGTTCTTTAGAAAACTGCTATAATACAAGAAGGAAATTCAAGTTTGAATAAACTGTACATTTCTTTTAGGTGTATTGGCTTGATTTCTGGGATAATCGTGTCATGTATGAAAAATATGTATAGAACATTTGTTTTAGTAAATTTCATGCACAATACAAATCTTTTTTAATTTTGATCATACAACAATCCATTCATTAGAAAACTGTTATCATACAAAAAGCAAATTCAAGTTTGAATAAACTGTACATTTCTATAACGTGTATTGGCTTGATTTCTGGGAACTTACCTATCGTTTTTCCTTTACGCGTGCCACTGTTGTTGCTGTTGATGTCCTTCTTGGTGCTCTTCTTAATTTCCAAATTGAAGTTCATAATTTCGGCTAGCGTGCAGTTTCTCTTCTCACGCATGCAGTTGCAGACGCACAGTTTCGTCGGCGTGGCTTTCGAAAACATTTAAACACGACGGCCCGGGTTGGTTGGTAACACGTTTCTCAATCTACAAATAATTGAAAAATAAAAACGTGCAAATATGTAGCTTTGTAATCACATCACACATGATAGTACAGTGAATCAGCCGCATTTTATAGATATTGGTTTTTGGTTAGACGATTACGAAATATGTGTAATAAGTGAGACTGTCAGTTTATTAATTTTTTTCCTGTTAATAGTTTGTATACAGATAAAAGAATTGATAGACATTTGTAGATTTATTATTTGTGATGAGATTTTATACGAACTTGTTTTTTGTAACTGTCTTAACAAGAAAGTTATGACAAAATTATTAAATGTTAGCTTTTTTCAAAATTTTCATTTTACAGCCGTTATTTTTGAAAATCCGTATAAACATTCCAATACAAACTTGCAGCTAGTCTTTTTGCGATACGATTTCATATATTAAGATTTTTTGTAGATAGTTTAATAAGAAAGTTATGACACGCATAGTGATCGGATGCTAGAAATATAACATTTTCAAAATTTCGATTTTACAGTCGTTATTTTTGAAAATCCGTATTAACATCCAAATACAAATTTATAGCGAGCCTCTTTGTGATGAGTTTTCATTAATTAATATTTTCTGTAGATAGTTTAATAAGAAAGTTATGACACACATAGCTATCGAACACTAGTAATATAACATTTTTCAAAATTTTGTTTTTACAACCGTTATTTTTGAAAATCCGTATTAACATCCAAATACAAACTTATAGCAAGCTTCTTTGTGATGGTATTTCATATATTAATATTTTCTGTAGATAGTTTCATAAGAAAGTTATGACACACATAGTGATCGAATACTAGAAATATAACAATTTTCAAAATTTCGATTTTACAACCGTTATTTTTGAAAATACGCATTAACATCCAAATACAAATTTGTAGCAAGCTTCTTTGTGATGCCATTTCATATATTAATATTATCTGTAGATAGTTTATTAAGAAAGTTATGACATACATAGTGACCGAATACTAAAATATAACAATTTTCAAAATTTCGATTTTACAACCGTTATATTTGAAAATCCGTATTAACATCCAAATACACATTTATAGCATGCTTCTTTGTAATGCGATTTCATATATTAAGGTTTTTTGTAGATAGTTTAATAAGAAAGTTATGACATACATAGTGATCGAACATTAGAAATATAACATTTTTCAAAATTTCGATTTTACAGCTGTTATTTTTGAAAATCCGTATTAACATCCATATACAAATTTATAGCAAGCTTCTCTGTGATGCGATTTCATATATTAAGATTTTTTGTAGATAGTATAATAAGAAAGTTATGACACGCATAGTGATCGAATGCTAAAAATATAACATTTTCAAAATTTCGATTTTACAGCCGTTATTTTTAAAAATCCGTATTAATATCCAAATACAAATTTATAGCGAGCCCCTTTGTGATGAGTTTTCATATATTAATATTTTCTGTAGATAGTTTAATAATAAAGTTATGACACACATAGCTATCGAACACTAGAAATATAACATTTTTCAAAATTTCGATTTTACAACCGTTATTTTTGAAAATACGCATTAACATCCAAATACAAATTTGTAGCAAGCTTCTTTGTGATGCCATTTCATATATTAATATTTTCTGTAGATAGTTTAGTAAGAAAGTTATGACACACATAGTGATCGAATACTAGAAATACAACATTTTTCAAAATTATGATTTTACAACCGTTATTTTTGAAAATCCGTATTAACATTCGAATATAAATTCATAGCAAGCTTCATTGTGAAGCGATTTCATATAATAACATTTTCTGTAGATAGTTTAATAAGAATGCTATGACATACATAGTGATCGAATACTAGAAATATAACATTTTTCAAAAATTCGATTTTACAGCCGTTATTTTTGAAAAACCATAATAACATCCAAATACAAATTTAGCAAGCAAGCTTCTTTGTGACGCTATTTCATATATTAATATTTTCTGTAGATAGTTTCATAAGAAAGTTATGACATACATAGTGATCGAATACTAGAAATATAACATTTTTCAAAATTTCGATTTTACAACCGTTATTTTTGAAAATCCGTATTAACATCCAAATACAAATTTATAGCAAGCTTCTTTGTGATGAGATTTCATATAATAACATTTTCTGTAGATAGTTTAATAAGAAAGCTATAACATACATATTGATCGAATACTAGAAATATAACATTTTTCAAAAATTCGATTTTACAGCCGTTATTTTTGAAAAACCATAATAACATCCAAATACAAATTTATAGCAAGCTTCTTTGTGATGCTATTTCATATATTAATATTTTCTGTAGATAGTTTCATAAGAAAGTTATGACATACATAGTGATCGAATACTAGAAATATAACATTTTTCAAAATTTCGATTTTACAACCGTTATTTTTGAAAATCCGTATTAACATCCAAATACAAATTTATAGCAAGCTTCTTTGTGATGAGATTTCATATAATAACATTTTCTGTAGATAGTTTAATAAGAAAGCTATAACATACATATTGATCGAATACTAGAAATATAACATTTTTCAAAAATTCGATTTTACAGCCGTTATTTTTGAAAAACCATAATAACATCCAAATACAAATTTATAGCAAGCTTCTTTGTGATGCTATTTCATATATTAATATTTTCTGTAGATAGTTTCATAAGAAAGTTATGACATACATAGTGATCGAATACTAGAAATATAACATTTTTCAAAATTTCGATTTTACAACCGTTATTTTTGAAAATCCGTATTAACATCCAAATACAAATTTATAGCAAGCTTCTTTGTGATGAGATTTCATATAATAACATTTTCTGTAGATAGTTTAATAAGAAAGCTATAACATACATATTGATCGAATACTAGAAATATAACATTTTTCAAAAATTCGATTTTACAGCCGTTATTTTTGAAAAACCATAATAACATCCAAATACAAATTTATAGCAAGCTTCTTTGTGATGCTATTTCATATATTAATATTTTCTGTAGATAGTTTCATAAGAAAGTTATGACATACATAGTGATCGAATACTAGAAATATAACATTTTTCAAAATTTCGATTTTACAACCGTTATTTTTGAAAATCCGTATTAACATCCAAATACAAATTTATAGCAAGCTTCTTTGTGATGAGATTTCATATATTAATATTTTCTGTAGATATTTTAATAAGAAAGTTATGACATACATAGTGATCGAATACTAAAAATATAACATTTTTGAAAATTTCGATTTTACAACCGTTATTTTTGAAAATTCGTATTAACATCCAAATACAAATTTATAGCAAACTTCTTTGTGATGCGATTTCATGTATTAATATTTTCTGTAGATAGTTTAATAAGAAAGTTATGACACACATAGTGATCGAATACTAAAAATATAACATTTTTGAAAATTTCGATTTTTCAGCCGATATTTTTGAAAATCCATATTAATATCCAAATACAAACTTGTGGCTAGCTTCTTTGTGGTGCAATTTCATATATAAAAATTATCTGTATCCACCTTAGTAAGAAAGTTATGACACACAATGATATCGAACTCTAAAATGATTCAGTTTCTGAATATTTCAGTTTCTCGCCATTATTTTCCATAATCCGTTAAAATCATAAGAATGCAAATTTGTAACTAAATTAATTACGAAATGAATTAGTGCATAAAGTTTTTGTTTTTTTACTAATTTACGTAAGTTTTTGAGTTTCAAATGATTGATTATATAATTCATATTTTCTGGAATTTGTATTACCTTAATTTATTAATCTTCTTATAGTTCCCATTAATTTGAACACTCGCGAACTATAAAACACTTGCTGGGGTTAGTTTGACGGAACTAAACGTTACTTTTACTAAAAACTATTATCACAATGGACTAGAACACAATTCACACACTTGTCACCACTCGAGCCGTTCCTAAGCGGCCTAATTACAGTTGACCGATTATATACAGTGGAAGACACTAAACGCCCCCCCTCCCGGTCAGTGGGCAGTGATTTGAACGGATCTTAAGTCATTAGAGGGGAGGCTTATCGCTAATCCGCAAACAATGATGATGTTTGTGAATAATAACAAACAACGAGGATTCGATTATGGGCTTTGAAATTAAATAATAATAATGTGTGTTTATAAATATTAAAACTCGGCTATAGTTTATAGTATATATATATAAATTACTATAACCTATATATTGTATGATTGATGTTTTAAAAATTCGCCAAAAATTGAATTTGATAGTTATATTTTTGAAAATATTATGGTTTATATCATAAAAGTATTCTAAACGTGCTTTGTGAGTTTTGTTCTAATTGCTCCGTCATTACTCGAGTTATACTCTAAAAACATACACCTGTATTAGAGATATTGCTAGTTGCTGTTTTAAAAATTCGTCAAAAATTGAAAATATTGTGGTTTATATCACAAAAGTATTCTGAATGTGCTGTGTGAGTTTTGTTGTGATTGCTCTGTTATTACTCGAGTTATACTCTTAAAACATACACCTTTGTGAGGGATATTACTAGTTGTTGTTTTAAAAATTCGACAAAAATTCAATTTAACAGATATGTTTTTGAAAATATTGTGGTTTATATCACTAACATATTCTAAACGTGCTGTACGAGTTTTTTTTTGATTCGTCTTCCATTACTCGAGTTATACACTAATAACTTAAGTGTGTATAAGAGGAAATTAGTAGCCGTTGTTTTAAAAATTCGTCAAAAATTCATTTTGACAGTTACAATTTTAAAAATTTGTGGTTTACATTATGAAAGTATACTAAAAGTGTTGCCTGAGTTTTGTTTTATTTGGTTGACTATTACTGGAGATATTTGGTAAAATATATGTATGAACAGAAAAGCGCAAGTTGATGGTTAAAAATTCACCAAAAATTCAATTTTAATTTTATTGTTATAAAACTTTACAACTATTATTCTGAATATTTTTTAAAGATATTGTGTGAATTTGATCGATTTTGTTCGGCCACAACTTGAGTTATCGTGAATACAAACATTACGAGTTCTATGTGTTTTTCAAAAAAAATCTCCAATCTCAAAATTTAATTATTTATCAAGCCAAAACATAATTATCAGCTAAATTAACATGCATTAGCAAGACTGGTTAATTATAAGTCGCTAATTAATGTTATATAACCATATTATTTCTGCTGCATTAATTGAATGCATTGATTAAGTGTTTCGCCCAAACAAACCACCTTAATCAGCCCAATTTTAAAACAACAATCAAAATATTTTTGTTTGTGCGAACTTGGTGAATCAGTATAAACAAATTCCAGACGAATTTTCAAGTGATTACTTCATTTTTAATCATCATACAAAATACGTGAATGTAATTTTTATATAGAGTTCTAGCTGTGTTAATTATATTCATATTTTCCATAGGTAGATTTATATATATATATATATATATATATATATATATATATATATATATATATATTCTCATACACATAGGTATAGTTAGTATAATAAATTCTATGTATAAATTTCTAAACAAATAATAAAATAAATTAATAATTTGGACACAAACTAATTCAATTTGTCATTGTTATTACTTTTGTGGGTTTATAAATAAAACAAGCAACCCATACAACAACAAAAAACGATCTGACGTTTCCCTCAATTATAACCTGCTTTGCAATAATTAAATTAGCAAATTACATATAGAATTATTGTATACAGTCTTGATATCTAACTACAACTGATTTTATATGCTATAAATCTATTAGCACTTACCCTATCGCTAACATAGATAACGCAGATCATTAACTTGTTGCACTAGTGTCTGCCAGCCAATAAACTTTTAACTCGATACTATTGTTTTTATTTATATTTTCTTAAATGACACTCTTGGTTTTACAAAATGAAATACTCGAAATCGCGTCTGGCGTGTTTTGCACTCAACGGTAATGTGATATGGACACAATGTGCTCGTGACTTTATCGCTGCGACCGGGCAATAAAATTGATAAACGCAGAGAGACTTGGAACTGGACTTTTTTTTGATATTCTTGTCGCAAAAAGCGGATTTTGTATATGTTGAACGCAACAACATTAATAATAATTGCTAATCGAATGTGTACAGATTAAATTATATGTGAGTTTATTTGTAAATTACTTTTTTTTTTAAAGCGAACTGCATTTATATTGCATACAGATGGGTTATTTGTGATAATTCGTGAAAATGTTTTATATATAAAGTTGTAGCTGTGTTAATTTTGATTTGATTTGGTTTACTAAATTTTTTTGTAACTGTCATAATAAGGACGTTGTGATACAAAATGGCGCTCGTGAGGCTTTTTCAAAAATTAGTTCGTACAGGCTTTATTTGCAATAATTCGTGAATATATTTTATATATAAAGTTATAGCTGTGTTAATTTTGATTTGATTTGGTCTACTAGATTTTTTCGTAATTGTCATAATAAGGACGTTGTGTTACAAAATGGCGCCCGTGAGGCTTTTTCAAAAATTAGTCCGCATAGGCTTTATTTGTGAAAATTTGTAAGAATATTGTAATACAAAGCTATAGATCAGTAAATTTTGGTGGGATTACATACTAAAATACTTTTTGTAACTGCTAGAATAAAAAAGTTATATGGCTCAAACATGTTGGACATATGTAGCTACGTTTTTTTAAATTAATTATGTTATTTTAGAAAACCCGTGATTATTTTCTTATCAAATATTGTTAAATAACTCATCCTGATGTTTTATGTTATATAACTATCTTCTCTAGCTAGTATTGTAAAGAATTTATGAAGTAAAATGTCACTAGCGACCTTTTTTCAAAAAATAGTCCATAGTGACGTTATTTGTACAAATTTGTAAAAACATCTAAATCGAAAGTTGTAGATCAGTAAATTTCGGTGTGATTACATACTAAAATATTTTCTGTAGCTGTTATAATAAAAAAGTTATATGGCTCAAACAAGTTGAACATATGTAGTTTCACTCAAAAAAAAATCGACTTGTTATTTTTGACAAACCGTGATTATCTTTTTATAAAATATTGTTAAATAGCTCATCATGATGCTTTATGTTTTATAACTATTTTCTCTAGCTAGTATTATAATGATAATAATGATAATTATGACGTAAAATGTAACTAGCGACCTTTTTTCAAAAAATAGTCCATAATGACGTTATTTGTACAAGTTTATAAAAACATCTAAATACAAAATTGTAGATCAGTAAATTTCGGTGTAATTACATACTAAAATATTTTCTGTAACTGCTATAATAAAAAAGTTATATGGCTCAAACATGTTGGCCATATGTAGTTGACTTTTAAAAAAATCGATTGTTTTATTTATGACAAACCGTAAATATTTTCTTAAAAAATATGGTTCATTAATTCATCACGATGCTTTATATTCTATAACTATCATTTCTAGCTAGAATTATAGAGAAATTATGAAATAAAATAGCACTTGCGACCTATTTTCAAAAAATTGTCCATACATGAGTTATTTTTGGAAATTCATAAAAACATCCTAATAGTAATTTATAGTTCACATAAATGCTGTCCAAAAACATCTTAAAATATTTTACGTAACTACTATAATAAAGAAGATATTCAACAAAATGGCGGTCAGGTGATGTTTTCATACATTTGTTCATATTGACCTTATTTGATTAAATCCGTGAAAAACACCCGTATACAAATTTAAAGCTACATTAATTGCGATCCGAAAATGTCTTAAAATATTTCCCGTAGCTCCTATAATAAACAAGTTATCAGCAATCCAAATCCGTGTTATACTGCTCAAGTTATTTTCATACAATTTTTACTTGCATTAATCAAAATATTATTGACATAGGTCAGAAAATAACTTGCCTTATCCAAATCACACGCCAGGTTATCATTTTTTTGATAAGGTCTTGCTTTTTACAACGCAGTTAAGTCTAATCAGAATTAATTTCCATTTATGTTTTTTTTATGGTTGAGTGTATCCGTATTGTCATGTTTATTTGTACACACGTGCTGATTGTACTGTGTACTGTATGTGTATGCCCCAGCGGGTGGGGGGACAGAATACACCCGCTGCTCACTCAGCAGGTCGTAAGAGGCGACCATTGAGTCATAGTTTTGATTGTTATTAAAATTTGATTAGTTCAATATATTGGTAATATCAATTATAAACTATAGTGTCTTATAAATTATGCAGATATACAGTTCAGTTCAAATAAATATGTACACACATATTTATTTGAGTCACAATTGTTAGACACGAATGTAACTGAATTAAATAAGATTGAATTACAGTGAAACTGATTATAGATTTTTTTATCTTTCTGGCGACTGAAGGTCTGGAAGATATTCCAGCAAACATATTTTTTCACACATTATGATTAATTTATATTTATTTTCTGATTCACTAAAATTTGTTTTAAAAACGGTTTTCAGCATACAATAACATTTTGCTGAGCACGTTTGTTATTATAGGTCTCACATGGAATATTGCTAGATGATTTTGTACCATAATGAAAACAGCTACAATATTGTATTTGTGTAAATTGACGGTTTTCCAAAAATGTCGTCTATAAAGTCAAGTTTAGTAAACCTGAAATTTTTATCTTCCTACAGGCATTTTACGTCATAACTTTTTTTCTATACTATATACAAGAAAACTTTGTACATGAATTTACATTGCAAAAGACCATTCTGCGATTCTATATTCGGATGTTTTTACAAATTTTCAAAATTAACGCTTCTGGAGACGATTTTTCAACGGATGAGTATGAGACGTCTAAAATACTACAGAGTTCTACTTTGTCATAACTACCTTACTATACTAGCTACAAGAAAACTTTGCATATGAATTTCTATCGCAAGAGAGTACTGTTCAATTTTATATTGGGATATTTTTACAAATTTATAAAAATAACGCTTCTGGAGACGACTTTTCAAAGAATGAGTATGAGACGTCTAAAATACTACATTGTTCTACTTTATGTCAGAACTACCTTACTATAATAGCTACAACAAAACTTTGTATATAGAGTTACATCACAAGAGAGTATTGTTCAATTCTATATTCGGATATTTTTACAAATTTTCAAAAATCACGCTTCTAGAAACGAATTCTTAAGGTATGAGCGTGACACGTCCAAAATACTACTTTATGTCATAATTACCTTACTATACTAGCTACAAAAACACTTTCTATATGAATTTACATCGCAAGAGAGTACTGTTCAAATCTATATTCGGATGTTTTTACGAATTATCAAAAATAACGCTTCTGGAGATGAATTTTCAAGGTATGAGCATGCGAAGTCTACAAAACTATAGTTTTCTACTTTATGTCATAACTACCTTACTATACTAGCTATAAGAAAATTTTGTATATCAATTAACATCACAAGAGAGTAGTGATCAATTCTATTTTCGGTTGTTTTTACATATTATCAAAAATTACGCTTCTGGAGACGACTTTTCAAGAACCATGAGCATGAGACGTCCAAAACACTACTTTATGTCATAACTACCATACTATACTAGCTACAAAAAAACGTTTGATATAAATTTACATCGCAAGAGAGTTCAATTCTATATTGAGAAGTTTTTATAAATTTTCAAAAATAACGCGTCTGAAGACGACTTTTCAAGGCAAGGGCATGAGACATCTAAAATACTACAATGTTCTACTTTATGTTATAACTACCTTAATATACTAGTTACAAAAAAACTTTGTATGTGAATTTACATCGCAAGAGAGTACTGTTCAAATCTGTATTCGGATGTTTTTACGAATTATCAAAAATAACGCTTCTGGAGCCGACTTATCAGGGTATGAGCATGAGACGTCTAAAATACTATAGTTTTCAACTTTATGTCATAACTACCTTACTATACTAGCCACAAGAAAACTTTGTACATGAATTTAAACCGCAGGAGAGTACTGTTCAAATCTATATTCGGATGTTTTTACGAATTATCAAAAATAACGCTTCTGGAGACGACTTTTTAAGGTATGAGCATGAGACGTCTAAAATAATACAGTTTTTTACTTAATGTCATAACTACCTTACTATACTAGCTACAATAAAACTTTGCTTATAAATTTACATCGCAAGATAGTAGTGTTCAATTCTATATTCGGTGGTTTTTACAAATTTTCAAAAATAACGCGTCTGAAGACGACTTTTCAAGGAAAGGACATGAGACATCTAAAATACTACAGTTTTCTACTTTATGTCATAACTACCTTACTATACTAGTTACAAAAAGCTTTGTATATGATTTTACCTCGCAAGAGAGTACTGTTCAAATCTATATTCGGATGTTTTTACGAATTATCAAAAATAACGCTTCTGGAGACGACTTTTCAAGGAATGAGCACGAGACGTCTAAAATACTACAGTTTTCTATTTTATGTCATAACTACCTTACTATACTAGCTACAAAAAAACTTTGTATATGAATTTACATCGCAAAAGAGTACTGTTCAAATATATATTCGGATGTTTTTACGAATTATCAAAAATAACGCTTCTGGAGAAGACTTTTCAAGGTATGAGCATGAGACGTCTAAAATACTACCGTTTTCTACTTTATGTCATAAATACCTTAGCTACTATACTAGCTACAAAACAACTTTGTATATAAATTTACATCGCAAGAGAGTAGTGTTCAATTTTATATTCAGAAGTTTTTACAAATTTTCTAAAATAACGCGTCTGGAGACGGCTTATCAAGGGATGAGTAGGAGACGTCTAAAATACAGCAGTGTTCTACTGTATGTCATAACTACCTTACTAACTACAAGAAATTTTTGTATATTAATTTACATCGCAAGAGAGTACTGTTCAATATATACACTCAAGTAGATACATATATCATCATAATTATCTATAAAACTTTCATCGAATTCTATTTTTCGGTCTATCGCCGGGCCACAAACACACGAGACTTCGCCGTACGCGCGTCAGGCGTTTGCTCGAGTAAACATTGCACCGATATGGAATTATATTTAAATTTGTTGTTGTTGTCGTTCGCTTGGCAACAGCAGCGACAGCGCGAATGTGGAACGGGGCCTGCAGTTCTTGCCCCCCTCGGCCACTGCTGGTGGCTAGATATTGATAAGACCGGACAAGGCCCGGCCGTGTTTGCGGAAGATCTGCAATTGTGTTATTTAATATTGACACCCCACAACCCCTTATTCTATATATCTTCGACTATACAAAAGTTTGAAAAATATTGAGGGATAGGATGATATAGGCTTAATGATATTATTTGAGGATAGAAATAGACAAACTGATAACTGACTTACGATAAAAAATACTGTCTAAAATTATCTGTCAGTGATTTTAACTGTAACTATTTGATTAAAAAGCTGGTTTAAGATAAAATTAGCTATTTAAAATTTAAATTTTTTTTTTGGCCATATTGGTTACTTAGTGTCGATCATTTTCAGATGAACGAAAAAATTCTTACCTATGATCGATGTGCTTAATGATTTTTTTTGTGAAGGCCTTATGTTCTAGGATCATAATAGCATTCAAATTTTTTCGATCCATAACGTAGTTTTTGAAATATGAATTTTCAAGCACCAGTTGACACATTTTGTTTAGAAAAAACTTCATCATGTTCATCAGGTTATAACTTCTGAAATAGCATATCTATTCGAATATAATTTTATGGTTTTCAATAAGAAATAATGACGTTATAAATCTATCTAACTGGTTTGTTTCAGAAAGTTGAGATAACATTTTTACATGGCTCTAAAAATAGTAAAAGTGTTGAACTTTTTTTATTAATAAAAAAAACTTTACTAAAGTTATTAAATATTTATGTAACTGTTCTGAATGTTTCTAAATGGTCTTAATATCACCTATAAAATATATTTATAGCCGTAAACGTGTTTAAATTTTTAAATTTTTGTTTACTTATTTCACTTAACACCTTTGAACAACAAAAAAAATACTTATCAATTATTGATTTCCATCATGATTTTTTTTATAAAAGCCTCATATTTTAGGAAGACAATAACGTTAAAATTATTTCGATACATAACCTAGTTTTTGAAATATTAATTTTCAAGCACCAGTTGACACATTTTGTTTAGAAAAAACTTCATCATGTTCTTCAGCTTATAACTTATGAAATAGCATATCTATTCGAATATAATTTTATGGTTTTCAATAAGAAATAATCATGTTATAAATCTATGTAACTCTAAAAATAGTAAACGTGTTGAACTTTTTTTTTATTAATAAAAAAACTTCAGTAAAGTTATTAAATATTTATGTAACTGTTCTGAATGTTTCTAAATGGTCTTAATATCACCTATAAAATATATTTATTGTCGTAAAAGTTTTTTAATTTTCAAATTTTATTTACTTATGTTGCATAACAACTTTCAACAATTTTCGGAACGACAAAAAAAGTACTTATACAACTATTGATTTCCATCATGATTTTTTTTATGAAAGCCTTATATTTTAGGAAGACAATAACGTTAAAATTATTTCGATCCATAACGTAGTTTTTGAAATATGAATTTTCAAGCAGCAGTTGACATATTTTGTTTAGAAAAAACTTCATCATGTTCATCAGCTTATAACTTCGAAAATAGCATATCTATTTGAATATAATTTTATGGTTTTTAATGAGAAATAATGACGTTATAAATCTATCTAACTGGTTTGTTTCAGAAATTTGAGATAACATTTTTACAGGGCTCCAAAAATCGTAAAAGTGTTGAACTTTTTTTATTAATAAAAAAAAACTTAACTAAAGTTATTAAATATTTATGTAACTGTTCTGAATGTTTCTAGCTGGTCTTAATATCACCTATAAAATATATTTATAGCCGTAAACGTGTTTAAATTTTTAAATTTTTGTTTACTTATTTCACTTAACACCTTTGAACAATTTTCGGAACGACAAAAAAAATACTTATCAATTATTGATGTCCATCATGAATTTTTTTATAAAAGCCTCATATTTTAGGAAGACAATAGCGTTAAAATTATTTCGATACATAACCTTGTTTTTGAAATATTGATTTTCAAGCGCCAGTTGACACATTTTGTTTAGAAAAAACTTCATCATGTTCATCAGCTTATAACTTCTGAAATAACATATCTATTCGACTATAATTTTATGTTTCTCAATGAGGAATATTGACGTTATAAATCTATGTACCTGGTTTGTTTCAGGAAATTGAGATAACATTTTTACAGGGCTCTAAAAATAGTAAAAGTGTTGAACTTTTTTTTATTAATAAAAAAACTTCACTAAAGTTATTAAATGTCTATGTAACTGTTCTGAATGTTTCTAAATGGTCTTAGTATCATCTATAAAATATATTTATAGCCGTAAACGTATTTAAATTTTTAAATTTTTGTTCACTTATTTCGCTTAACAACTTTGAACAATTTTCGGAACGACAAAAAAAAATACTTATCAACTATTGACTTCCATCATGATTTTTGTTATAAAAGCCTCATATTTTAGGAAGACAATAGCGTTAAAATTATTTCGATACATAACCTAGTTTTTGAAATATTAATTTTCAAGCACCAGTTGACACATTTTGTTTAGAAAAAACTTCATCATGTTCTTCAGCTTATAACTTCTGAAATAGCATATCTATTGGACTATAATTTTATGTTTTTCAATGAGGAATATTGACGTTATAAATCTATGTACCTGGTTTGTTTCAGGAAATTAAGATAACATTTGTACAGGGCTCTAAAAATAGTAAAAGTGTTGAACTTTTTTTTATTTATAACAAAACTTCACTAAAGTTATTAAATGTTTATGTAACTGTTCTGAATGTTTCTAAATGGTCTTAGTATCACCTATAAAATATATTTATAGCCGTAAACGTATTTAAATTTTTAAATTTTTATTCACTTATTTCGCACAACAACTTTGAACAATTTTCGGAACGACAAAAAAAATACTTATTAATTATTGATATCTATCATGATTTTTTTATAGAAGCCTCATATTTTAGGAAGACAATAACGTTAAAATTATTTGGATCCATAACGTTGTTTTAGAAAAATTTATTTTCAAGCACCAGTTGGCACATTTTGTTTAGAAAAAACTCCATCATGTTCTTCAGCTTATAACTTGTGAAATAGCATATCTATTCGAATATAATTTTATGGTTTTCAATAAGAAATAATCAGGTTATAAATCTATGTAACTGGTTTGTTTCAGAATGTTCAGATAACATTTTTACAGGGCTCTAAAAATAGTAAAAGTGTTGAACTTTTTTTTATTAATAAAAAATCTTCACTAAAGTATTAATATTTATGTTACTATTCTGAATGTTTCTAACTGGTGATAATATGACCTATAAAATATATTAATCGCCATAAACGTTTTTAAATTTTTAAATTTTATTTACATATTTTGCTTAACAACTTTGAACAATTTTTGGAACGACACAAAAAATACTTATCAACCATTGATTACCATCGTGATTTTTTATATGAAAGCCTAATATTTTAGGAAGACAATAGCGTTAAAATTATTTCAAGCCATAACCTAGTTTTCGAAATATTAATTTTCAAGCACCAGTTAACACAATTTGTTTAAAAAAAACTTCATCTTGTTCTTCAGCTTATAACTTCTGAAATACAATATCTATTTGAATACAACTTTATATTTTTCAATGGGAAATAATTATGCTGGAAATATATGTTCGTGGTTTGTTTAAAAAATTGAGAAAATATTTTTACAGGGCTGTACAAATAGCAAAAGATTTTTGATTTTATTTTATTAATAAAAAAACTTCACTAAAATTATTAAATATGTATGTAACTATGCTAAATGTTTCTAAATGGAGTTAAAGTCACCTATAAAATATATTTATAGCCGTAAAGGTTTTTTTTTTTTTTTTTAGTTATTTCACTTAACAACTTTGACCAATTTTCTGGACAACAAAAAAATACTTATCGACTATTGATTATCCTTATAATTTTTTTGGTGAACGCCTCATGTTTTAGGATCACAATAGCGTTAAAATTATTTCGATCGGTAACGTAGTTTTTGAAACATTAATTTTCAAGCATCAGTTTACAACTTTCGTTGGGAAAAAAGTTCATCCTGCTCTTCAGCCTATAACTTTTGAAATACAATATCTATGCGAATACAACTTAATGTATTTTATTGAGGACATATGATGTTATACACGTATGTATTGGGTAGGTTTCAGAAAAATTTCAACACATTTTTACAGGGTTCTAAAAATGCGAGTAGTGTTGAACTTTTTTTTATTAATAATAAAACTTCACAAAGGTTGCTACAAATTTATGTGGCTATTCTATATGCTATCAATTGCTCTTAAACTTATCTATATAATATATTTATAGTCGTGGACTTAAAAAGATAACTATCTATTACTATTGTTTTAAAATACATCAATTTTACAAAGATAACTACCTATTACTATTGTTTTAAAATACATCAATTTTAAAACAATAATAATAAAACGGATAATAAGGGTATTATTATTATTGTTTTAAAATACATCAATTTTATAAAGATAACTACCTATTACTATTGTAGTATTTTAACATCAATTTTAAAAACATAATAATAATACGGATAATAAGGGTATTATTATTATTGTTTTAAAATTGATGTATTTTAAAACAATAATAATAGGTAGTTTTCTTTTTAAGTCCACAGGTAAACTAGAGCTGTTTTCGTTTATCTTCGGGAGCTGTTATGGGCTGATTGTCTCTTGTTTGTTTAAACGTGCGAGCTGCTCCTCGAACGCATGATGTTACCTTGTTTGTTGTAATTCGACGACGAGTACGAACCGTACGAGACAGAAACACGATAAACAAAAACAGCTTTAATGTAAGTACAAGTAATATAAAATAATGTTAACTTTTAAAAACATATTTTTACTTAACTTACTTACAATTTAACTTATATCTCTAATGGTTTTATATATCATATCCCTTTTATTTATGTATATTGTCTTTGTCTTCTTAATCTTGTATCTTCTATATCTTCTTTAACTTCAATTTTCTCTGGATTTTTTGCATCCTTGTTTTCTTGAACGTTTTTCCACATTTTATCCGTGTCATAAGTCTTCTCGTCACGTACTTCAACCTTTATCCACCCTCTACCCTTTTCAATCTTTATTGTCTCTATTTTCCCTTCATTCTGCTCTTGTTTAGCGCATAAACTACCCTTGTTTACTCTCTCTACATTTGGTTGACCAGTTTCATTACTCAAGCCATTAAATGCTTTCATACCAAAAGATCTGTTTAGGTGACTTTTATTACTAGCTAATTCTTTATTAGTTTCTTCATTGCGATCCCTTTTGGTCCTCTTGTTTATTTGGCTATTGTAAACCAGTGTCGGCTCTTCAGGTCCACCCAAATCTACCCACATAGCTTCATCAGCTTTATTTCCAGTCATTTTGGTACGACGTAGTCCAGTTTTTTGTCCAGCACTGCTTTCATCATCTATAATTTCTTCACTAGAATACTCTGTTTCTCCATCCTCATTAGATTCTTTATTATTACCACTATAATCTGCTAACTGTGGTCTCTTTTTTGCTCTATCTGGTTCCTGTACGTTCTTTCGCTTAAGTATATCTACATTAGAGACATCTGATGGTCGACGTCCTCTACCTATTCTCCCGGATTTTCTTTTAACTGAAGCTTCACTCGTCAGTCCGTCTTGCGTTGTGTTAAGGTTATCTTCATCGTCTTCTTCGCCTATGGCTTCAAAATCTGGCGGATTGTCATTTATAAAAGGAATATTTACATCCGCTGTTGATTTTCTAGAAGATTGTTCTCCAACCTCTGATGGTTCTACTTCTGAGTCTGTTTCTACTTCTGATTCTGTTTCTACTTCTGATTCTGTTTCTACTTCTGATTCTGTTTCTAATTCTGATTCTGTTTCTACTTCTGATTCTGTTTCTACTTTAGAGTCTGATTCTATTTCCGACTCTGTTTCTGCTTCCAACCCTGTTTCTACTTCCGACTCTGCCTCTACTTGCGACTCTTCATTTACTTTCGGCTGTGCATCGACTTCTGACTCTGTCTGTACCTTCGAATCTATTTCAGACTCTGTTTCTTTTTCACTTACAAATGCTGATCTTCTCTCACTAGAAGTTTCTGTTGCCTGATCGCGTTCTTCTTTACCTGACTTATTATCGTCTACCTTCATGTTTCCAGTTTTTTTCATATCTACTGATGTTGATCTTCTTCTCGCATCAGGGTTTTTTGATTCCTCATCACTTTCTTTGTCAAATGTTTTATCGTCTTCATCAATAGTTGATCGCCTTTTCATTATTGTGTCTTCTGGGTCTTCATGTTCTGAGTCTGTTTCTACTTCTGGGTCTGTTTCAACTTTCGAGTCTGATTCTACTTCGGACTCTGTTTCTGCTTCTAACTCTGTTTCTACTTCGGACTCTGTTTCTGCTTCTAACTCTGTTTCTACTTCAGACTCTGCCTCTACTTGCGATTCTTTGTTTACGTCCGGGTCTACATCTACTTTCGACTCGGTTTCTACTTCTGACTCTACGTCTACTTCCGACTCTGTTTCTACTTCCGGCTCTACATCTACGTCCGACTCGGTATCTACTTCCGACTCTGTTTCTACTTCCGACTCTGTTTCTACTTCCGACTCTGTTTCTACTTCCGACTCTGTTTCTACTTCCGACTCCGGCTCTATTTGCGACGCATTTTTTACTTCCGGTTCTACATCTATTTCCGACTCTCTTTCTTTTTCAGAGTCCAGTTCTTTGTCTTGAGTAATACCTTTTCGCCGTTGTAACGGTCCTGCTGGATTATGTAACTTTATGTTTTCTGAGTCTTCTTTATTTACTGCAGTGCTCGCCTTTGGGGTGACAACTTCTTCATCACTAGCTGATGTTTTTCTTGCACCGCCAGCTTCATTCTCAACTGATTCTAGTTTTTCAGTACCCTCTTCATCGGTATTATCAATACCAGGGGTTTTTTCGTCTTCATTCTTGTTGCTGTCCTTATCATCATCTTCATTATCTTGCCCACTAACTATTTCATCTTCATCATCATTGCCATCACCATTTTCATGGCCATCGTTGTTATCATCTTCTTGACCATCGTTGTTATCATCTTCTTGACCATCGTTGTTATCATCTTCTTGACCATGTTTTTCTCCAGTTTCATCATCATCTCTGGTACTTTTTGCTTGAACACCTCCTCCTACAGTTGTTTTATCATCTTTTTCACCATTCATTCCTGACCTTCTTTTCGTACTCCCTTCCATTATTTTCTCATCACCATCTTCTCCATCTACAATATCTCCGTGGGTTGTTGCTTTATCATCTACTTCAATATTATGTCCTGACTTTCTTTTCATATACGTTGCAGATTTGGAAGGACCCTCTGTTTCTTCTGTCCCTTCTATGGCATCTCTTTGTTCTCTATCACCATCCTCTGTACTTTCAATCTCCTCATCAGAAGATTTTGTATCATCTACTTGAACTTCTCTAACAGTTTCTTCCATCTCATGTCGTTCATCATCAATATCTCTATCTGAGGTTGTTTTTCGTGTTACTGCTACTTCTGACTTCTCATTACTTCCCTGTAAATCTGTTATTGTCTTACTCAAACCCGATCTTCTCTGCAATCCACCGCCCAAGCCGCTTCTTCTTTGTATTTCACTACCCGAACCACTTCTTCTTTGCAATTCAACTGCTTCTGACCCCTCGTCACTTCCTTGTTGTATTCCCTCACCTAATCCTGATCTTCTCTGCATTCCACCACTCAAACCGCTCCTTCTTTGTATTCCATCACTCAAGCCGCTTCTTCTTTGCATTCCACCACTAGATTCGGAAACTTCTGATCGCTCACTTGCATCCTCCTCACTGGACTCATATCGGTCTTCAGACCCTGATTGCGTTTTTACATCGCCCATGTCTACTAACCCTGATTTTCTTCTCGTATTAGAAATTTCTGATTCCTCATCACTTGTTGCTGCACTATCAGAATCTCCACTCTCCACGTCTGTTTGTGGTTTTATTTGTGTACGAACAGATGTTGGTCTTCCCATCTCAGCAGTTTGTAATTTCTCATCACTTGCTTCACTACTGGTATCAGATCTGCTATCAAATCCTGATTGGGTTTTCCCATTGCTAGTTTTTGTGTTACCTACAAATGCTGATCTTCTCATACTGGTAGTTTTTGATGCCTGATCGCTTTCTTCTTCACCCGACTCGTCATTTTCTTCGTTCGTAGCTGATTGGGCTATTGCATTTCTAGTTTTTTTCATATCCACTGATGCTGATCTTCTCGCATCTGAGTTTTCTGATTCCTCATCACTTTCTTCTTCGGTTTCCTCATCGTCCTCACCGTTCATAGCTGATTGCGTTATTGTATCACTAGTTTCCTTCATATCTACTAATGTTGATCTTCTTTTCACATCAGGTTTGTCTGATTTCTCATCACTTTCTGCTCCAATATCATGATAGTTATCAATTTCGCCTGATTGTGTTTTTATATCTCCAGTTTTTTTCGAGACAGCCGATTTCGTTCCTTCTCTCACGTCAGAATTTTGTGATTTCTCTTCACTTTCTTCACTACTGGAATCCAATATGCTATCAAATCCTGATTGGGTTTTCCCATTGCCTACTAATCCCGATCTTCTCGCACTGGCAGTTTCTGATGCCTCATCACTTTCTTCTTCACCCGTGTCATCATCTTCATCCTTCATGACCGATTGCGTTATTGTATCTCCAGTTTTCTTCATATCTACTAATGCTGACCTTCTCGCGTTAGGAATATCTGATTCCTCATCACTTTCCTCATCGCCCTTCTCATCATCATCGCCCTTCATGGCCGATTGCGCTATTGCATCTCCAGTTTTCTTCGAATCTACTATTGTTGATCTTCTCGCATTAGGCATATCTAATTCTTCATCACTTTCTTCATCGTCCTTCATGGCCGATTGCGCTATTGCATCTCCAGTTTTCTTCGTATCAACTAATGTTGATCTTCTCGCATTAGGAATGTCTGATTCCTCATCACTTTCTTCCTCACCCGTCTCATCACTTTCTCCCTTCATGACATTTACTTCTGATTGGGTTCTCCCATCGCCAGTTTTTTTGTTACCTACAAATGCTGATCTTCTTGCATTGGCAGTTTCTGATGCCTGACCGCTATCTTCTTCACTCGTCTCATCATCTTCATTCTTCATGCCCGATTGCATTATTGTATCTTGTGAATTCTGACCACTACTAGCACCAAACAACCTTGATTGGGCTTTTCCATTACCAGTTTCTCCAACTGCTGCGTCAGTAGTGTATGATTCTTCATCACTATCTTTCTCATTACTGGAATCATCGCGTGATTGTTTTTTTATAATACTAGTACCTTCTTGTCCTGATTTTGGCATATAGGCTGTATTACCAGCTTTCTCTTCCTCCTCAACATTAGATGTCATTTTTACATCTCCATTATTTCTTCTGATTACTATCGCTGATTTTGTTGCACTATTAGTTAAAAATTCTTCATCATCTTCCTCGTTAATATCTAATTGCAATTCATCAAAATTTGGCGTGCCTTCAGGTTTAGACCAATATTTACCTCTTCTGTTATGTTCACCCTCAACGACTGGTGATATTTTACCATCGTTTTCTACATTTGTTTGTATCGACCCGGTCCCATAAGGTAAATGAGATTTTCTTTGGTCACCTGTAACCTTACTATTAGTCCATTGCAAATGCGGTTTTTCATTTAAATCAGGCCCAATTAGCTCATCATCCGTTAAAATGTACTCGTCTTCTTCTTTTGCCATATCTAAACCAGGTGTATCATCATTCTCAAGAGCAGCAATCATTTTATCAATCTCTGCATTTTTATTATTCCTACCATTTGAACCCGGGCGGGTCTTATCAAATCCTACGTCGTAATCGTAATCAGAAATTCGAGTTCTTACATTACTGGGATAATCAGCCAACTGTCTTTTAACTTTGCTTGAGTTTTTGGGCAGCAACGACCAGTCAGCGCCTTTTTCAAGTGTAATTTTCAAAGGAGGATTTATTTTTGGGGCGTTTTCGGCCACAATTGGCGGCCAGAAAATTACGCACGCGAGCACTAGCAAGGTTCGCATGATTATAATGAAGTTTTCCACACATTTCAAGCCGTTTCCGGGTAATCGCGTGGAACAATTAACAATTAAATTATATCGTCATTTTTATGGTGCATTGTGCCATTTGTTTTGGATTAATTTGATTAATTGTGTGAAATCGCGTTTAGTGCTGCACACTTCAAAAATATTGCAAATCTATTTCTACATACATTGGGTTGAGTTTTACCTAAGTAATATAAAACACATGTGCCAACTGCCATGATTTAAAAATTGTATTTTTGGCAATTTTTCAAATAGCTGACATGATTTTTATAGGCTGTATGAGAAAAACAACTGCAACTCGAAATAGGGCTGTTCAATTTTTATGAATTTTTCTTAAATAATATAGAATACGTGTACCAACCGGTAAACAACATACAGAAACATAATTTGAAAAATTGAATTTTTGGCAATTTTTCAAATAACCGATAAGATTTTTATAAGTTGTATGAGAAAAACAGCTACAACTCGAAATGGGGTTGTTCAATTTTTGTGAATTTTACTTAAATAATATAAAACGCATATACCAACTGGTAAACAATGTATAAAAACATAATTTTAAAAATTGTATTTTTTGTAATTTTTAAAATAGTCGACATGATTTTTATAAGTTGTATGAGAAAATCAGCTACAACTCGAGATGGGGTTGTTTAATTTTTGTGAATTTTGCTTAGATAATATAAAACAAATGTGCCAACTGGTAAACAACATATAAAAACATAATTTCATAAATTGTATTTTTGGCAATTTTTTAAATAGCCGACATGATTTTTATAAGCTGTTTGAGAAAAACAGCTACAACTCGAAATGGGGTTGTTTAAGTTTTGTGAATTTTGCTTAGATAATATGAAACAAATGTGCCAACTGGTAAACAACATATAAAAACATAATTTTAAAAATTGTATTTTTGGAAATTTTTCAAATAGCCGACATGATTTTAATAAGCTGTATGAGAGAAACAGCTACAACTCGAAATGGGGTTGTTTAATTTTTGTGAATTTTGCTTAGATAATATAAAACAAATGTGCCAACTGGTAAACAACATATAGAAACATAATTTTAAAAATTGTATTTTTGGCAATTTTTTAAATAACCGACATGATTTTCATAAGCTGTTTGAGAAAATCAGCTACAACTCGAAATGGGGTTGTTCAATATTTGTGAATTTTACTTAAATAATATAAAACACATGTGCCAACTGGTAAACAATATAAAAAAACGTAATTTAAAAATTTGTATTTTTGGCAATTTTTCAAATAGCCGACATAATGTTTGTAAGTTGTATGAGAAAAACAGCTTCAACTCGAAACGGGTTTGCTCAATTTCTGAGAATTGTGCTTAAATAATATAAAACACATGCGGCATCTAACAAACAACATATTGAAACATAATTTCAAAAATTGTATTTTTGGCAATTTTGCAAAAAGACGACATGATTTTTATAAGTTGTATGTGAAAAACAGCTACAACTCGAAATGGGGTTGTTCAATTTTTGTGAATTTTGCTTAAATGATATAAAACACATGTGCCAACTGGTAAACAACATATAGAAACATAATTTCAAAAATTGTATTTTTGGCATTTTTTCAAATAGCCGACATGATTTTTATAAGTTGTCTGAGAAAATCAGCTACAACTCGAAATGGGGTTGCTCAATTTTTATGATTTTTTCTTAAATGATATAGAACACGTGTACCAATTGGTAAACAATGTATAGAAACATAATTTCAAAAATTGTATTTTTGGTAATTTTTCAAATAGCCGACATGATTTTTATAAATTGTATAAGAAAAACAGCTACAACTCGAAATGGGGTTGTTCAATTTTTATGAATTTTTCTTAAATAATATAAAACACATGTACCAACTGGTAAACAACATATAAAAAGATAATTTGAAGAAATGTATTTTTGGCAATTTTTCAAATAACAGACATGATTTTTTGAAGTTGTATGCGAAAAACAGCTACAGCTCAAAATCTGGTTGTTCAATTTTTGTGAATGTTGCTTAAATAAGATAAAACACATGTGCCAACTGGTAAACAACATATAAAAACATTATTTGAAAAATTGTATTTTTGAGAATCTTTCAAATAGCCGACATGAATTTTATAAGATGTTTGAGAAAATCAGCTACAACTCGAAATGGGGCTGTTTAATTTTTGTGAATTTTACGTAAATAATATAAAACACATGTGCCAACTGGTAAATAATATAAAAAAGCATAATTTCAAAATTTGTATTTTTGGCAATTTTTCAAATAGCCGACATAATTTTTGTAAGTTGTATGAGAAAAACAGCTACAACTCGAAACGTATTTGCTCAATTTCTGTGAATTTTGCTTAAATAATATAAAACACATGTGGCATCTAACAAACAGCATATTGAAACATAATTTCAAAAATTGTATTTTTGGCAATTTTGCAAATAGCCTACATGATTTTTATAAGTTGTATAAGAAAAACAGCTACAACTCGAAATGTGGTTGTTCAATTTTCATTAATTTTGCTTAAATTATATAAAACACATGTGCCAACTGGTAAACAACATATAAAAACATAATTTCAAAAATTATATTTTTGGCAATTTTTCAAATCGCCGACATAATTTTATAAGTTGTATAAGAAAAACAACTATAACTCAAATGGGGTTGTTCAATTTTTGTAAATTTTGCTTAAATAATATAAAACACATGTACCAACTGGTAAGCAACATATAAAAAGATAATTTGAAAAATTGTATTTTTGGCAATTTTTCAAATAGCAGACATGATTTTTTGACGTTGTATGAGAAAAACAGCTACAGCTCAAAATCTGGTTGTTCAATGATTGTGAATTTTGCTTAAATAAGATAAAACACATGTGCCAACTAGCAAACAACATATAAAAACATAATTTGAAAAATTGTATTTTTGAGAATCTTTCAAATAGCCGACATGAATTTTATAAGATGTTTGAGAAAATCAGCTACAACTCGAAATGGGGCTGTTCAATTTTTGTGAATTTTACTTAAATAATATAAAACACATGTGCCAACTGGTAAACAATATAAAAAACATAATTTCAAAATTTGTATTTTTGGCAATTTTTCAAATAGCCGACATAATGTTTGTAAGTTGTATGAGAAGAACAGCTACAACTCGAAACGGGTTTGCTCAATTTCTGAGAATTGTGCTTAAATAATATAAAACACATGTGGCATCTAACAAACAACATATTGAAACATAATTTCAAAAATTGTATTTTTTACAATTTTTCAAATAGCCGACATGATTTTTATAAGTTGTATAAGAAAAATAGCTACAACTCGAAATGGGGTTGTTCAATTTTTATGAATTTAGCTTAAATTATATAAAATACATGTACCAACTGGTAAACAACATATAAAAACATAATTTCAAAAATTGTATTTTTGGCAATTTTTCAAATCGCCGACATGATTTTTATAAGTTGTATAAGAAAAACAACTATAACTCGAAATGGGGTTGTTCAATTTTTGTAAATTTTGCTTAAATAATATAAAACACATGTACCAACTGGTAAGCAATATATAAAAATATAATTTGAAAAATTGTATTTTTGGCAATTTTTCAAATAGCAGACATGATTTTTTGAAGTTGTATGAGAAAAACAGCTACAGCTCAAAATCTGGTTGTTCAATTTTTGTGAATTTTGCTTAAATAAGATAAAACACATGTACCAACTGGTACGCAACATATAAAAACATAATTTGAAAAATTGTATTTTTGAGAATCTTTCAAATAGCCGTCATGAATTTTATAAGATGTTTGAGAAAATCAGCTACAACTCGAAATGGGGTTGTTCAATTTTGATTAAGTTTGCTTAAATAATATAAAACACATGTGCCAACTGGTAAACAACATATAAAAACATAATTTCAAAAATTGTATTTTTGGCAATTTTTAAATGGCCGACATGATTTATATAAGTTGTATGAGAAAAACAGCTACAATTCGAAATGGGGTTGTTGAATTTTTGTGAATTTTTCTTGAATAATATGAAACACTTGTGCCAATTAGTAAACAACATATAGATACATAATTTGAAAAATTGTATTTTTGGCAATTTTTTAAATAGCCGACTTGATTTTTATAAGCTATATGATAAAAACAGCTACAACTCGAAATGGGATTTTTCAATTTTGGTAAATTTTGCTTAAATAATATAAAACAGATTTGCCAATTGGTGAACAACATATAAAAACATAATTTAGAAAATTGTATTTTTGGCAATTTTTCAAAGAGCCGTCAGGAGTTTTATAAATAAGTTTTATGCAAAAACAGCTACAACTTGAAATGGGGTTGTTCAATTTTTGTGAATTTTACTTAGATTATAAAAATCACGTGTACCAACTGATAAACAACATTCAGAAACTTATTAAGGTTATATTTAAACACATACATATTGCTATTTTGTTTATATTTATTTAAGTTACAATAATTTTTATACCAATGTTATCTATTATAGTAAAACTACACACTCTAATCTAGAAAGAACTATAACTATCACCTCCAATAGTATAAAACAAGAATATTTTAGCTATTCAATCAATCAAACACTATTTTATGATATTCTTTTCTGGTTGGTCATCCTCCCTTCTCTGTCCTTCTCTGCCCGTCTCTGCCTACCTCTGCTCTTCTCGGCTTTTTCTGTCTTCTCTGCCCCCCCCTCATTTCTTTACTTCCATTCTTCGCCTCAAAAGCTTTCATCCTTTACATTAATTCCTCTCATCTCGTTGCTGTCGGACCTCTGATCTTATAGTTTCATCTTAATTTCTAATTTCTACGCCTCGATTCTTTCAATTTTTTCGACTCGATTCTTTTCATGAGTATGCCTAGATCTTAATTATAGCTTCAATTCCTTACATCCTTCCCACGCGTCCATCTCTTGTCTTATTACTACTGGAGGTGATTGAATATCTTTAAACTTTAGTGCCGCCTCCGTTCCTTAAATCCCCCCCGCAATCGCCGCCTCTCCCGCTGATTCTCCCTCATCAAATCATTCTGTTCGATGACCACCTCAGGCCCCATCTCGCCAGCAGCCTCATTATCAGTAGAATGATCATCATACGAATAATCCGGGCTCGTAGTCTCCTCATTAGTCTCATCACTGCCGGCTTTTGTAGTTTTTGTACCAACGGGATTCATCGTGGCACCCTTTTTGTCCGCCGTATCTTCATCGGCGTCGTCATCATCAAACCGAATCTCCTTATCGTCATCATCATCTTCGGTATGCAATCTGGCTTTTGTAGTTGTAGTTGCATGCGAGTCAGTTATTGATGCTGGAGGCTTGTGAGTGGGAGTCTTATTTGTGGCGTTTTCTGCGGTGGTGGATGGATTTATAAAATCCTCTTCGTCCTCCTCATCACCCTCTTCGTCTCTTCTATTTCGATTTAATGGTTCCCGACTTATTCGGACAGTTTCCAAAGTATCTGGCTTTGTTGAATGTACTTTCTCGCCACGTTTTAATATCGTGCCCCAATTATCTGGCTTTTTGGAATGTACTTTCTCACCACGTTTTAACATCGTATGATTTCTGTGTGGTGGGTGTCGAGCTGCAACTCTTACTTTTTGAGCAGCCATTGGTTTTGTTGCTGGCGGTTGTTTAGGATGGTGACTGCGATTCTCATCTCGAGTTAAGTTTTTATTGAATCTAAGTGACTCTCTATAAGTCCCCCGGTGCCTGTTTGGAGCATTTTTAGTTTTGAATCCAATTTCAGAATCGTCATCATATTCGTAATCCTCATCACTATCTTCTTGCTCATGAAGCTTCCTGTTTGGACCATAGTTAGATGGTGGTTTAAATTCGTGACCATTCTGGACTATGATGAACGTATCACCTTCGTCGTCATCTTGAAAACCTTTATTATTGTCTTTGTGTTGTCGCATTGGATTCACAGCAAATTTAGATTGATATGTGTGGTAATTATGACTTCGAATTTGTTTTTGATTGATCGTATTGTTAGAATTGTGATCATTACCATATTCTTGAATATTTGAGTAATCTTCTTGAATGCGACTCTGGTTTAAAGCAGCAGTAGTTTTTGAGTTGGTAAGGTTGTGATTGCTTTTATCTTCTTGAATGCGCTTCTGGTTTAGAGCAGGAGTGGCTTTAGTTTGACTACGGTTGTGACTTCCAATTTGGTTATGATTGTTTTTTAGAGTATTTTGATCACTGTAATTTGCTGGAAGATGATTTTCTTGAAGAGGCTTATTAATTGAAGAAACAGATGCTTTAGGTACCAAAACATTGTGACCTCCAGTATGATTGTTGGTTCCACTGTAGGAATTTTGTGTGCCATTATATTCTTGAGATTGGGCTTTCTGAATCGGCTTCTCGGTTGAAGCTACTGTTAGTTTAGGTGTCACAAGATTATAAACGGATGATTTAGGTACATTGTGACCTTCAACATGATTATTGGTTCCACTGTTGGAATTTTGTTTACCATTATATTTTTCAACATATTCGGATTGAGATTTCTGAATAGGCTTCTCAGTTGAAACAAGTGTAGGCTTAGGTAGCACAAGTTTATGGCCTTCAACATGTTTTTGATTGTTTTTGATTCGAATGCGGTGGTTTTTAGTGTTGGTACGATCCTGAACACTCTTCACATTACTTTCTTGATGAGATTTCGTTGTAGGATGACTATTGATGCCTTCAACCTTACTGTTTGGATTTTGATGATTGTCCTCGTTGCTCGAATGATATTTCTGAATAAGTTTTCTATTTGAAGCAGTAGTGTTATTAGGTATAAGACTATTAACATCTTTTTGAAGATTTTTGGCTTCGTTGTGGTGATTTGGATCATTGTTATCAGCTTTACCACTTACCAAGTGAGTTTCCTGATGAACCTTCTCACTTGGGCCTGAAGTAGATGTAGGTGCATGACCATTACCAACTTCAAATTGTTTTTGATCATTTTTGTGGGAGTTTATATCAGTGTGACCGTTTTGATGATTGTAGCCGTTCTCACTACGTTGCAAATGGTATTTTTGAATAAGTTTTTTGTTGGTACCAGTAGTGCTCTTAGGTATAAGACTATTAACATCTTTTTGAAGTTTTTTGCCATCGTTGTGGTGATTTAGATCATTGTTATCATCTTTGCCACTTACCAAGTGAGTTTCCTGTAGAGCCTTCTCACTTGGGCCTAAAGTAGTATGACCATTGCCATCCTCAATATTTGTTTGATCATTTATGTGGGAGTTTATATCAGTATGACCGTCTGGAACACCTCTTGAATGATTTTCATCAAAAGGCTTTTTGGGTAGAGCATTTTGGAACTGATTTGGACTTCTATAACTATTTTCAACACCTCTTGAATGATCTTCCTCAGCAGGTTTTTTGTTTAGAGCATTTTGGAACCGATTTGGACTCCTATAACTACTTTGAACATCTCTTGAATGATCTTCCTCGGCAGGCTTTTCGTTTAGAGCATTTTGGAACTGATTTCGACTCCTATAACCATTTTGAACACCTCCTGAATGATCTTCTTTGGCAGGCTTTTCGTTTAGAGCATTTTGGAACTGATTTGGACTCCTATAACCATTTTGAACACCTCCTGAATGATCTTCCTCAGCAGGCTTTTCTTTTAGAGCATTTTGGAACTGATTTGGACTCCTATAACCATTTTGAATACCTCTTGAATGATCTTCCTCAGCATGCTTTTCGTTTAGAGCATTTTGAAACTGATTTGGACTTCTATAACCATTTTGAACATCTCTTGAATGATCTTCTTCAGCAGGCTTCTTATTTAGAGCAGTTTGGAACCGATTTGAACTCCTATAACTACTTTGAACATCTCTTGAATGATCTTCTTCGGCAGGCTTCTTATTTAGAGCAATTTGAAACGTATGTGGACTCCTATAACCATTTTGAACATCTCTTGAATGATCTTCTTCAGCAGGCTTCTTATTTAGAGCAGTCTGGAACTGATTTGGACTCCTATAACCATTTTGAACACCTCTTGAATGATCTTCCTCAGCAGGCTTCTTATTTAGAGCAGTTTGGAACTGATTTGGATTTCTATAACCATTTTGCACACCTCTTGTATAATCTTCCTCAGCAGGGATTTCGTTTAGAGCATTTTGGAAATGATTTGGACTCTTATAACCATTTTGAACACCTCTTGAATTATCTTCCTCAGAAGGTTCCTTATTTTGGAACTGATTTGGATTCCTATAACCATTTTGCACACCTCTTGTATAATCTTCCTCAGCAGGCTTTTCGTTTAGAGCATTTTGGAACCGATTTGGACTCTCATAACCATTCTGAACACTTCTTGAATGATCTTCCTCAGACGGATTCTTATTTAAAGCAGTTTGGAACTGATTTGGACTCCTATAACCATTTTGAACACCTCTTGAAACATCTTCCTCAGCAGGCTTCTTATTTAGAGCAGTTTGGAACCGATTTGGACTCCTATAACCATTTTGAACACCTCTTGAATGATCTTCCTCAGCAGGTTTCTTATTTAGAACATTTTGGAACTGATTTTGTGTCCTATAACCATTCTGAACACTATTTGAATGTTCTAACGTAATAGACTTCATGTTTGTTGTAGTATTGGTATGTCTTCCTGCAATTTGATCTTTTTGAACACCTCCCTGACTACCAGACGTTGTTTTTGGAATAGCAGATTGATCACCAATATGTTGTTTTGGAATTATTACGGTTTGATCTTCTTGGATATTTTTTGGTGCAACACTAGAACTGTTTAGTCTTTTTCGCTCGAGAGTTCCTTGTCCATTTTCTCTCATTAGAACTGCTACTTGTGAATATAATTCATCTTTATATTTGGATGGGTTTGTTGTTTTCGAAGCTACTCCAACTTGATCTGCCTTCTGAGGAGAATTAGTCATGCCAGTATAATGAACTGGAGCATTCTCTGGACTAGTAGATTGAGTATTATATGTATTAGATTCTTCTTCATATGAAATAGATGTAGTACCATCAAATTTAAATTTCCCAACTTGTTCAACTTTCTTCAGAGGAGAATTAGTTGATTTATTTAGGTTAGATCCTCTAACTTTTTCTTCGTCTTTTCCAACTTTCTCTGTCTTCTGAGGAGAATTGACCATATCAGTATAATGAACTGGAACATTCTCTAGACTAGTAGATTCAGTAGTATATTTATTAGATTCTCTAACTTCTTCTTCATATGAAATAGATGTAGTACCATCAAATTTAAATCTCCCAACTTGTTCAACTTTCTTTACAGGAGAATTTATTGGTTTATAGGTATAAAGTTTGGGTCTTGCAGCAGGTCTCTCCAGATTAGTTTCAGTATGTACTCTAATTTCTTCTCCAGGTGTTGTTGGATTTATTCGATTACTTTTTTGATAGTATGATGGTTTATCCTTAACTCTGATTGGAGCAGCAGTTATTCCGAAGAGATGGGGATACATTTCACGAATAAGATTTTGAATCTTTGCATGTAGTTCTGTAATGCGTCTTGATTCTTCTACACCAATACCACTGTCTTCTTGCTCTCCCTGTATTGATTCTATTTTTCCTACGCTTTTCGATTCGTTTTCTTCTGCAACCGGTGTTGCTTCATTTTCTCCTCCAATGTCTTTCGAATTTACTTCCCCATCCACGAGTGTGTGTTCTTTTTCATTTCCATTGTGTTTAGCTTCTTTTTCTTCTATGGATTTTGATTCAGGTTCTTCAGCGCGTGTTGATTCATCGTCGGCTTCAATATGTTTCGTTTCTGCTTCTTCAGCGTGTTTGGATTCTTCTTCAGTTTCAATGGCTTCTCCATAAGGTTTCGACTTTTCTTTTAGTGTTACTTTATTTGTATGTTCTTCTCCAATATGTTTCGATTCTTGATCTTCTCCAATATATTTCGATTGTTGATCATCTCCAATATGTTTCGATTCTTGATCTTCTCCAATATGTTTCGATTCTTGATCTTCTCCAATATGTTTCGATTCTTGATCATCTTCAATATGTTTCGATTCTTGATCTTCTCCAATATGTTTCGATTCTTGATCTTCTCCAATATGTTTCGATTCTTGATCTTCTCCAATATGTTTCGATTCTTGATCTTCTCCAATATGTTTCGATTCTTGATATTCTCCAATATGTTTAGATTCTTGATCTTCTCCAATATGTTTCGATTCTTGATCTTCTCCAATATGTTTCGATTCTTGATCATCTTCAATATGTTTCGATTCTTGATCTTCTCCAATATGTTTCGATTCTTGATCTTCTCCAATATGTTTCGATTCTTGCTCTTCTCCGGTAATTTCTCCAGGGTATTTTATTTCCTCTTCATCAATAAGTTCAGTCTGATGTTCTCCAACGTGATTTGATTCTTCGATGTCAATCAGCCCTATCTGTCCTTCTATAATGTGTTTTGATTCTTCTCCTCCTGCAATGCGTTTGTTTTCTTGTTCTCCTCCATTTTGTTTATATTCTTTTTCGCTCGCTTCTACATCTCCAACATGTTTCAATCCTGAATTTACTGTAGCGAGTTTTTTTTCTCCACTTCCTTCAATGTGTGTTGATGCTTCTTCTCTTCCCATGACTTTTGATTGCTTAATGTTTCCATCGTCTTCTTTTCCTTTCAGTATCGTTTGTACTTCTTGTCCTTCTGAATTAAATTTTGATTCACTTTCTCCTCCATAGTCTTTCGAATCTACTTCTCCATCTACGTAATCGTTTTCTTTTTCATCTCCAATGTGTTTAGCCTCCTCTTCTTCCGTGTATTTTGATTCTGCTTCACCAGCGAGTTCAGATCCTGGTTCTTCTCCATTATGGAAAGAGAAATGGGACTTCGTTTTTCTACCTCTTCCTTTATGCTTCGAATCTTCTTTCCCAATGTCTTTTGATACATTTTTCCTATTGTTTGTTGATATTTCTTGTCCACTTTTGGCTAATGGTTCATGCCCAGTTTTGGATTTTCCTTCATTCGTATTTTCTTTTGATACTTCTTTGTCAGTTTCTGTTAATACTTCTTTTCCCGTTCCAGTTTGTAGTTCTTTCCCAGTTTCTGCTAGTACTTTGCCAGGCTCTTGTGGTTCTACATTTCCAGTTTCTATAAATTCTTTTTTGTCAGTTTCTGTTTTTACTTCTTTCCCAGTGTCTGTTGATTTATCATTTCCAGTGTCTGTTGGTACTTCTTTCGCAGTGTCTGTTAATACTTCTTTTCCCGTTTCTGCTAATACTCTGCCAGTCTCTTGTGGGTCTTCATTGCCAGTTTCTATAAATACTTTTTTCCCAGTTTCTGTTTTTACTTCCTTTCCAGTCTCTGTTGGTTTATCATTTCCAGTTTCTATTGGTACTTCTTTCTCAGTGTCTATTAATACTTCTTTTCCCGTTTCTGTTTGTATTTCTTTCCCATTTGCTGTTAATACTCCATCAGTCTCTTGTGATTCTTCATTTCCAGTTTCTATAAATACTTTTTTCCCAATTTCTGGTTTTACCTCTTTCCCAGTCTCTGTTGATTTATGATTTCCAGTTTCTGTTGATACTTGTGTCTCAGTTTCTGTTGATACTTCTTTCCCAGTTTCTGTTAATACTTCTTTTCCCGTTTCTATTTCTATTTCTTTCCCAGTTGCTGTTAATACTCTTCCAGCCTCTTGTGGTTCTCCATTTCCAGTTTCTATAAATTCTTTTTTCCCAGTTTCTGTTTCTAATTCTTGCACAGTTTCTGATGATTTATCATTTCCAGTCTGTTTCGATTCTTCTTTCCCAGTCTCTGATGATTTATCATTTCCAGTTTCTGTTGATACTTCTTTCCCAGTCTCTGATGTTTTATCATTTCCAGTCTCTGTCGATATTTCTTTCCCAGTCTCTGATGTTTTATCATTTCCAGTCTCTGTCGATACTTCTTTCCCAGTCTCTGACGATTTATCATTTCCAGTTTCTGTTGATACTTCTTTCTCAGCTTCTGTAAATACTTCTGTTCCCGTTTCTGTTTGTATTTCTTTCCCAGTTGCTGTTAATACTCTGCCAGTCTCTTGTGAATCTTCATTTGCAGCTTCTATAAATTCTTTTTTCCCAGTTTCTGTTTCTACTTCTTCCACTGTCTCTGGTGATTTATCATTCCCAGTTTCTGTTGGTACTTCTTTCTCAGTGTCTGTTAAAACTTCTTTACCCGTTTCTGTTTGTATTTCTTTCCCGCTTACTCTATCATTCTCTTGTGATTCTTCATTTCCAGTCTCTATCGATACTTCTTTATTTCCAGTTTCTATTAGGACGTCTTTCCCAGATTCTTTATATACTTCTTTCCCTGGTTCTGTTAGCACTTCTTTTTCAGTTGGTTTTTCAATGCTGGTTCCTGTTGACCCTTCTTTTCCAGTTTCGTTTAATACTTCTTGCACCGTGTTTGTTGATTCTTCATTTCCAGTCTCTTTCGATACTTCTTTCCCTGTTTTCGTAAATACTTCATTACCAGTTGCAGTTGATAATTCTTTCCCAGTTTCTGTTAGATCATCTTCCCTAGATTCTTTCTCCGCTTCTGTTGGTAACTTTTCCCCAGTATCTTTTAATACTTCTTGTTCTGCATTATGTTTCGATGCTGCTTCTTTAAAGCGTTTCTGTTCTTCGATATTCTGTCTGCGCTCTTCTTCATCAATGAATTTCTCTGCTTCCTCTATAACTTGTTTATACTTTTCTTCTTTTGATAACTGTTTATATTGGTCTTCTTCACTGGATTTCGATTGGTTGTCGTCCACACCCGTTCGTTTCGATACATCTTCTTGAGTGCCCTTCAATACTTCTCCATTTGCGGTGTTTTTTTCCAATTTTGATTCTTCTTGTGCAATATGATTTAATTCTTCTTCTAGCCCGATCAGCTTCCATTCTTTTTCTCCACCAATGAATTCCGAATCTGTTTCTTCTCCAGTGTGTTTCATGACATCTGACAGTCGTGAATTTTCTTCTTGATCTTCCTCAGTGGGCTTCAATTCTTGACCAGTTTCTGTTGTTTCTTCTTTTCCATTACCTGATGATACTTCTTTCCCATTACTTGATGATACTTCTTTACCAGTTTCTGTTGATATTTCTTTGCCAATATCATCTACACTGTGTTTGTATTCTTTCTTTTCTTTAATAGGTTTCGTATTTTCTTCATGTACAACATTTTTGATATGTGCACCAGCGTTCCTTTTATGAACAGAATTATTACTTATGAGCCGTTTGTTCATATTCTCTTCAAGAAGCTCTGAAATTTTAGCTCTGATTGACTCTAATACTGAGGCTGTAGGTTTATCATTTGAAGATATGGCAGCTCTATATGCTCTTATTGTTTTATTCATCATATTTTTCGAAACATGTATGTTTGGGTTATTGTTATTATCAGTTTTATCACTTAAATCTCTTTTGGTTAACCTATAGTTGAAGAGAATATCTGTAAAAGCATTCCGTCTTGATCTAAGTAGAAGATCTGTGGATAACCATTTTGGACTTTCCTCATTTTCATGAATAGCATCTTTAACCTCTACGTTCACATCAAATACATCCATGTTGTTTTCATCTGTTTTGGTATCAGAATCTTTGTTTGGGTTTACTATCTCAACTGTTTTATTTCTCATATTTGTATCGTAGTAGTATACTCTTGATGTTTTATTCCTCACAGATTTATTCATAAAAGCATGTCTTCGGATATCAGGTTTGTCATCATCCTCTAAATCGTAATTCTCTTCAGGATTCTTGTTCACCGTAAAATTTTGAATTTGAGTTTCTTTATAACTATTCAACTCGTATCCATCTAGCTTCATATCATCATCAAATTCTTTGTTTTGTTTTTGTTGATCAACATCTCTTTTGACGACTTGAGTTGTTTCCTCTCCAAGTAGCGCATCAAGCATTTCTTTTTCTTCATTATTATTCATATCGGTTCCTTCTTGATTCGTGTGTTCATCCAGTGTATCTTTGATTTCAGCTTCTGTAGCTTCGGCTTCCTGACCACCTTGTTTTTGGTAATCTTCTCCAAAGACGACATCTTTATTATTGTTCATTTCGATTTCATTTCGTTTAATATCATCACCAGTTAAATAATCAGCCAACTCTTTGTTAATCTTTTCAAAACCCTCTTCGTCAACACCTCTTTTGAGGTTGGTTGGTGTGTCTTCTTTCAACCAAGCCTCATTACCACCGTCGATTTTGATTTCATATTCATCAGGATTCATATCATTATCGGTTAATTCTTTGTTTATATTTTTTAATTGATTGAGTCCATCTGTTTTTAAGTTAATTGGTTTATCTTGTTCTAAACCATAATTCTCTTCTTTGTCGTTTGATTCGGATCCACCTTGCTTATTCTCGCTGGATCTATATAGAGCTTCTATATCATCCTCAATCATTTCATTTATATCTCCAAAGCTATGATGATTAACATCTCTTTTGCCACCACCTGACCTGTCTTCTCCCAACAGGTCATTATTTTCTTTGTAGTTGTATCCTTTTCGCTGCACATCATTGCTCCTCAGTTCTTTGTTTATATTTTCAATGATATAGTGCTCAACATCTCTTTTGAGATCAACTAATTTACTTTCTCCCAACTCTTTAAAACCATCATTCTCTTGTTTATCTGATCTATATAGATTTATATCATCTTTGTTTATATTTTCGAAGCCAAGCTGATTCACATGTCTTTTAACATCACCTAACGATTTATCTTCTATCGCCTCTTCAAATCTATCATCATCTTTTTTGTAGATGTTATTCTTGTATGCGTCTTGCTTCACATCATTATAAATCAAATCATCAGTCAATTCTTTGTTTAAATTTTCAATGATATAATTGTCAACATCTCTTTTGAAGTCACCTGCCAACTCTTTCATCGCGCCATTTTCTTCTTGGATGTTATCATTCTTTTCATCATGATCGATGATAGAAAATCCATATTGGTCAACATCTCTTTTGGCATGGGCTGAAGTGTATTCTTCTTTATTATTGTTCTTTTCGTTTGTATATACATTTATATCATCATCAGTCATTTTTTTGTTTATACTTCTAATTCCATGCCTATTAACATCTCTTTTTACATCGAATGATTCATCATCAGCTAAATCTTTGTTTTTATCTTCAATATCTCCCTGGACGTTGTATAAATTGCCTTCTCTCAAGTCTTCAGTATTTTCTTTGTAGCTCATTTCGGGCCCATCTGTCTTCATATAGTCATCAGTCAATTCTTGGTTGTCATTTTGCTGGTCAACATGTCTCTTGTATGCGATGGATTTTCGTTCCCTCAACCCTGCAATTCCTTCATTGTCTTCTTTGTTTATTTCAGATCCATCATGCTTCATATCTTCATCAGCTATATCATCAACTAATTCTTTGTTTTCATTTGATTGGACTGATTTGCCTACTTCCAAATCCTCGCCATCATTATAATCTTTGTTGTTAATTTCGGATCCATCTCTTTTTATATAATTATAACTCAAATATTCAGTTGATTCTTCATTATTATTTCCAAAGTCAATATCTCTTTTGAATACTGACTTGCCTTCTCTCAATCTTTCAATCCCTTTATTCTCTTCGTTATTAATTTCAGTTCCATCCTGTTCTATTTCTTCATCAATAAATTCTTCGTTTCTGTTTGCAACATCTCCCTCGAAATCAATTGATTTGTCTACCGGCAAATCTTCCCATCTTCTAATTTCTTTATTCTCTTCCTTGGTAAGTCCAGCCCGATTTATATCTTCACCACTAAATTCTTCATTTTTATTTTCAACATCTCTCTTGAAATCAACTGTTTTTCCTACTTGTAAGTGTTCGCCATCATTTCTTTTGAATCCGATGGAATTTTGTTCTCTTAACTTTGCTAATCCTTCATCATCATCTTTGTTTATTTCAGACCCATCACGCTTCATATCTTCATCAGCTATATCATCAACTAATTCTTTGTTTTCATTTGATAGGGCTAATTTGCCTACTTCCAAATCCTCGCCATCATTATATTCTTTGTAGTTAATTTCGGATCCATCTCTTTTTATATAATTATGACTCGAATGTCCAGTTAATTCTTTATTATTATTTCCAAAGTCAATATCTCTTTTGAATACAGACTTGCCTTCTCTCAATCTTTCAATCCCTTTATTCTCTTCGTTATTAATTTCAGTTCCATCCTGTTTTATTTCTTCATCAATAAATTCTTCGTTTCTGTGTGCAACATCTCCCTCGAAATCAACTGATTTGTCTACCGGCAAATCTTCCCATCTTCTAATTTCTTTATTCTCTTCCTTGGTAAGTCCAGCCCGATTTATATCTTCACCACTAAATTCTTCATTTTTATTTTCAACATCTCTCTTGAAATCAACTGTTTTTCCTACTTGTAAGTGTTCGCCATCATTTCTTTTGAATCCGATGGAATTTTGTTCTCTTAACTTTGCTAATCCTTCATCATCATCTTTGTTTATTTCAGACCCATCACGCTTCATATCTTCATCAGCTATATCATCAACTAATTCTTTGTTTTCATTTGATTGGGCTAATTTGCCTACTTCCAAATCCTCGCCATCATTATATTCTTTGTAGTTAATTTCGGATCCATCTCTTTTTATATAATTATGACTCGAATGTCCAGTTAATTCTTTATTATTATTTCCAAAGTCAATATCTCTTTTGAATACAGACTTGCCTTCTCTCAATCTTTCAATCCCTTTATTCTCTTCGTTATTAATTTCAGTTCCATCCTGTTTTATTTCTTCATCAATAAATTCTTCGTTTCTGTGTGCAACATCTCCCTCGAAATCAACTGATTTGTCTACCGGCAAATCTTCCCATCTTCTAATTTCTTTATTCTCTTCCTTGGTAAGTCCAGCCCGATTTATATCTTCACCACTAAATTCTTCATTTTTATTTTCAACATCTCTCTTGAAATCAACTGTTTTTCCTATTTGTAAGTGTTCGCCATCATTTCTTTTGAATCCGATGGAATTTTGTTCTCTTAATTTTGCTAATCCTTCATCATCTTCTTTGTTTATTTCAGATCCATCTTGCTTCATATCTTCATCATCTACATCATCAGTCAATTCTTTGTTTTCATCTGATTGGGCTGATTTACCTTTTTCCAAGTCTTCGCCATCATTATATTCTTTGTAGTTAATTTCGGATCCATCTCTTTTCATAAAATTATGAGTCAAATGTTCAGTTAATTCTTTGTTCGTTTCTCTTTTGAATCCATCTAATTTGCCTTCTCTCAATCTCAACCTTTCAGAACCTTCATTCTCTTCTTTATTTAATTCAGATCCATCTCGTTTCATATTTTTATCAGTTACATCTTCAATCAACTCTTTGTTTTCATTTTCAAGATCTTTATTAAAATCTACTGATCCCCAGCCGTCATTATCTTCTTTGTTGATCATTTTGGATCCATCTCTCTTCATATAATCATTCGTCAAATGTTCAATTAATTCATTTTGAAACTCATTCTGCTCAACATCTCCTTCGAAGTCGACTGATTTATCTTCCTCCATTCCAAGACCTTCTTTGTTGTTGGTCGTTTCGAGTTCAGCTAGTTTGATGTCATAATCTTTGGGTTCGGCTTCAATTTCTGACGCATCTCTGTTGACATCAAATAATTTGTCATTGCCCCTATCTTTGTATGTATCATCCATATCATGATCTTTGGGTTTGGCTTCAATTTCTGACGCTTCTCTGTTGATATCAAATGATTTGTCATTGCCCCTCTTATTGTATGTGTCATCCATATCATGATCTTTAGGTTTGCCTTCAATTTCTGATGCATCTCTGTTGATATCAAATGATTTATCATTACCCCTCTTATTGTATATGTCCTCTATATCAGGATCTTTAGTTTTGCCTTTAATTTCTGACGCATCTTTGTTGATATCAAATGATTTTTCATTACCCCTCTCTTTATATGTGTCATCCATATCATGATCTTTGGGTTTGTCTTCAATTTCTGACGCATCTTTGTTGATATCAAATGATTTGTCATTACCCCTCTCTTTGTATATGTCATCCATATCATGATCTTTGGTTTTGCCTTCAATTTCTGACGCTTCTCTGTTGATATCAAATGATTTGTCATTACCCATCTCTTTGTTTGTGTCATCCATATCATGATCTTTGGTTTTGCCTTCTATTTCTGATGCATCTCTGTTGATATCAAATGATTTGTCATCACCCCTCTCTTTGTACGAGTCATCGTACAGCTCTTCATTCTTTTCATTCAAGTCTCTCTTGTTATACCTACCCCGCCCTTTATGGTTGCCTCTATACCTATAACCGCTAAAGGTACGTCTTTTGGGCAAATCATCTTCAAAATCAATATTGTCTGAGAGAGAGTTACCTTTTCTAGTGCCCTCGAAATCTTCTATTTGATCGCTGTTTAAATTTAGCGACAATTTTTTCTTATGATTCTCCACTGGCCTTCTATCATCAAAATCGGTTTTGATGTCATCATCGTCTGCTCCAATATTTTGTTTGTCTTCATCAAACTCAACTCTTCCGATTCTATAATGGTCCATCACTTCGGGTTTTTGACGAGGGTAATGAGTTCTATACAAATTTCTTTTGATTTCAGTTTTGATTCCAGTTTCATCTCCTGATGTATCATGATTAGAAGTGGGTTGATTGTTTAACTTTACATCTAGTTTCTGATTCATATTTAAGGCATCTCTTCGGTTCCTATGATTTATGAGAGCTTCGTATTCCTTATCAGTGTTTTGATTAGCTTCCTCTCTTCGGGCCCTATGATTAATCATTGTTTCCAAATTCGTTTCAGGGTTTTGATTTGCTTCATCTCTTCGAGTCTTATGATTTGTGATTGCTTCGAGCTTCGTATCAGGGTTTTGATTAGCTTCATCTCTCCGATGTCTATGACTGGTGATCGCTTGGAGCTTGGTATCAAGATTTTGATTTACTTCATCTCTTCGGATCCTATGCCTGGTGCTTGTTGTGAACTCTGAATCAAGATTTTGATTACCTTCACTTCTTCGATTCCTATGATTTCTGACTTCTTCGCGCTTCATATCAGGGTTTTGATTAATTTCATCTCTTCGATTCATATGATTTATGATAGCTTCTAACTTCGTATCAGGGTTTTGATTGGCTTCATCTCTCCGATTTCTATGACTGGTGATTGTTTGGAGCTTGGTATCAAGATTTTGTTTTACTTCTTCTCTTCGGATCCTATGACTGGTGCTTGTTTTGAACTCTGAATCAAGATTTTGATTACCTTCATTTTTTCGATTCCTATGATTTCTAATTTCTTCGCGCTTCATGTCAGGGGTTTTATTAACTTCATCTCTTCGATTCCTATGATTCGTGATTGTTTCTAACTTTGTATCCGGAGTTTGATTAACTTCTTCTCTCATGCTTCTATGACTGCTGATTGTTTGGAGCTTAGATTCAGGATTAAGATTTACTTCATTTCTTCGGATTCTATGATTGGTGCTTGTTGTGAACTTTGAATCAAGATTTTGATTACCTTCATTTCTTCGATTCCTATGATTTCTGATTTCTTCGCGCTTCATATCAGGGTTTTGATTAACTTCATCTCTTCGATTCCTATGATTTGTAATTGTTAATTTCGTATCAATGTTTTGATTAGTTTTATCTCTCCGGTTTCTATGACTAGTGATTATTTGGAGCTTAGTATCAGGATTAAGATTTACTTCATCTCTTCGGATTCTATGATTGGTGCTTGTTGTGAACTCTGAATCAAGATTTTGATTACCTTCATTTCTTCGATTCCTATCATATGTGATTTCTCCGCGCTTCATATCAGAGTTTTGATTAACTTCATCTCTTCGATTCCTATGATTTGTGATTGCTTCTAACTTCGTATCCGGAGTTTGATTAACTTCATCTCTCAGGTTTCTATGACTGCTGATTGTTTTGAGCTTAGTATCCCGATTTTGATTAACTTCATCTTTTTGGAAACTATGATTGGTGCTTGTTGTGAACTTTGTATCAAGATTTTGATTACCTTCATTTCTTGGATTACTATGATTTATGATTTCTTCGAGCTTCATATCAAGGTTTTTATTAGCTTCTTCGTGCTTCATATCAGGGTTTTTATTAGCTTCTTTGAGTTTCATATCAGATTTTTTATTAGCTTCATCCATTTGAATCGTATGATCACTGATTGTTACCAGATTCGTATCATGGTTTTGATTAGCTTCTCTTAGGTTTTCATCATTTCTGATTGTTTCAGTCTTGATTTCATCTAATTTCTGGTTCCAATTCTTGCTATTTTCTAGATCTCTTCGATTCTCATGACTGTTGATTATTTCGGGCTTGCCATTCAGGTCTTGACTAGTTTCAACCATTAGTTTACCATAATTGTTGACTGTATCTAACTTGCCATCAAGACTTATTATCTTTTTAGCTTCATCTCTTCTGTTCCTATGCATGAGTTTATTTAGAAAGATTCTATCTTCAATGTTGTAGTCATTATCGCGTTTTTCGTCGTTTCTTCTTTCGTTATACGGCACTTGTCTTTTCAGCGGAGTAGTACGTTTTTGGCCATGTCTTCTAATCACATCAGCGACCTGTTTATAAAAGTCATCATCCTCGGGTGGGTTGTTTGATTCTAATACGGGTCTTGTCGGGGTGTTGTAAACCATGTCATTAGGAAAACTGAATTTTCGAGATGCACTTCTATAGTCGTTACGATTGTTATCTTCTTGTTCTTCTTCTATATCTTCAAAAACATGTCTATTATTATTTCTATTTGGAGCAGGCATATCGGTGTTATGGTTGCAATCTTCATGCTCTACTTCTGTAATCTCATAAACACGTCTATTATTGCTTCTATTGGGAGGTGGCATATTATATCTGCTTCTGCCTTTGATATGTTCTATGATATTGGTTTCATCTCTTCTATTAGCTGTATGTTCGTTTGGGATATGATGATGACTTCTCTTTTCTTGTCTACTAGGTTTTGTATGTTCTAAAGTATCGGTTTCTTCAAGACTATAATCTCTATCTTCATTTGGGTTATGATAACGGTTTCTATCTTCTCGTTTACTAGCCCTTACATCTTCTAAAAATTCGTTTTCTTCTCTTTTATGATATTTTTCTTCTGTTGGGTTGTAGTGATGACTTCTCTTTTCACGTCTATTAGGTTTTATATGCTCCAAAATATCGGTGTCTTCTCTTTTTGTAGCTCTCTCTTCTGAAGGATTGTAGTAATGATGTCTACTAGGTTGCACATGCTCCAAAAGATCGGTTTTTTCTCTATTATTAGCCCTATCTTCTTTTGGGTTGTAATATAAACTGTTTTCCCGTCTAATAGTCTTCATATCTTCTAAAAGGCCTTTATATTCTGTTTTATGAGCATTTTCTTCTTTTGGGTTGTAGTAATGAGTTCTTTCTTCTCGTCTACTATCTATGATATCTTTAGATTTATTAGAAACTCTTCTAGTTCCTTTGAAATCATCCATTTCATCTACTGAATCATCTTTGCCATGTAAAAAACCTTTACCTACTCCTTTTCTAGCAGTATCTTCCTCCAGTGCATTAAAATATTTTTTGTTGTCTCGTCTAACATCTTGGTTATCTTTCAAATTTATTGGACTATATTTGAATCCATCCGGAATATGTGTTTTCCTATTTCTACTAGCTCTGTCAACCTTTTGGGTTTCTTTCATGAATTTATCTTCTTCTAATCCATCGAAAATATGTCTCTTTGTTCTATGTTTATCTTCGCGGCTATTGAAACCAGTTCTATTTATTTGGAAATCGATATTCCTCTTAGATCTTTTTCTAGTTGTTCCGTCATCCTCTGCATAGCTTACTTCATCACCTAGGCCATTGAAAATATGTCTATTTCTTCTATGTTTATCTTCGTGGCCATCGAAAACAGTTCTATTCATATGTAAATCGATATTCCTCTTAGATCTTCTACTAGTTGTTCCATCATCCTGTGTATAGGTTACTTCATCATCTAGGCCATTGAAAATATGTCTATTTCTTCTATGTTTATCTTCATGGCCATCGAAAATAGGTCTATTCATTTGTAAATCGATATTCCTCTTAGATCTTCTACTAGTTTTTCTATCATCATGTGCATAGGTTACTTCATCTTTTAGGTTGCGAATACCATTTGTCGATCTTCTTCTACTAAATTTGAGAGCCATATTCCTCTTTGCTCTTCTAGCAGCTTCACTATCATTCGAAATATTAGTTACTTCTCTTCTAGCTTCATCATCTTGACCATAAACAATATTTTTCGGTGCTCTTTTAGTAATTGCTCTTCCACTGTATTTTTCATCATCGTGAATATTGATTACATTACGTCTAGATTCTTTTTCTGGTCCTTCTCTTTTATTAATATGATTCTTAATACTTCTACCAACGTTTTTATGACCATATGTATTGGTTACTTCTCTTCTATCTTCATCTTCTTGGCTATCAATAATATTTAGCTTTTCCATTGTATTAAATCGTATACTACTAGTCTTTCCATTAACCTCTTGCTTAGTTTCATATTCGTGGCTTCTTTTATTAATAGAGTACCTCTCTGCTCTTCTACCCTCATTAGCTACTTTATATCCAGGTATATCTTCTTCTAGGTCATCAAAAATATATTTCTTTTCTCTTTTATTCATTTTGATACCGATATTACTTACGCCTCTATCATCTTGAGTAACTTCTTGTCCAGTTTTATCTTCTATGACTTCAAATATATGTTTCTTTTCTCTTCCATTAACTTTAATACTTATATTTTGCAGTATTCTTTTACTAGTAGAAATTTTTGTTGTATCAGCTTCTCTCTCAGTCGGAGTATTCGTTACAGCTCTTCTTGTTCCATCTTTTTGTAGACTATTTCCATTTTCTCTTGTTATATTGTAGGTACTAATATTGTTATCTACTATTCTACTACCTTTTCCATCATACAGAGTACTAGCTGTGTCTTTACTACCATCAGTTGGTTGAGGTCCAATCAAAATATGTCTTTTTTCAATTTTTAATTGGTCCTGATTTTCCATTCCTCTATTTTGTTTTAGTTTTGCAAGAATATCATGCACTTTGTAGGGAGTAACAACATTCTTCTTCCTATCTGCAGCAGTTAAATGTCCCAACCTATACCAATTCTTTAAGATTTCATTGCTTTCATCGTGCACTACAAAATTATTTCCGTTTTCAGGTTTTTGATCATGTTTTGGAATAAATATGTTGCGTTTACTTTCAAAATTATTTTCATCATGATTCCAATTAGACCGTTTGTTTCTTCTACCTAACCAATATCTCTTGTCGTCTTCATTTAGGACTAATAGTAGACGTTTTCTTCTTTCTTTACTTATGTTGTCGGTATTTTTAATCTTATCAGCAGGATTATTAGTTGTTTGGATATAATTTTCTAGTTTAGTGGAATTCATATATTTTTCTTCAGATACAATATTATCCAATGTTTCACTATCACCTCTCTTACTTCTTGTATGATACACATGATAATTATTGAAATCAGTAGGTTTTCTCTCTAGGCCTTCAGGCCAATCATCTTCAATAGTAGGGTTATCTAAAAAGCCTTGTTCTTCATCTTCTATTTGATGGTGCTTGTATGTTCCTCTTTTGATGCCCTTAAGTTTATTTGCATGTTTTACAACAGAATCATCCATTATGTTACCTCTCTTACCTCTTGAATGATACACATGATAATTATTGATATCACTAGGTTTCCTCTCTAGCCCTTCAGGCCAATCATCCCATTTTGATTCCTTAAAACTAGGGTCATCAATAAAACCTTGTTCATCATCTTCTATTTTATGGTGCTGGTATGTTGCTCTTTTGATGCCCTTATGCCCATTAAAACCACCTATCTTCACATCAAGTTTATTTGTATGTCTTTCTTCTGATATAATAGAATCACCTAATATGTTACCACCACCTCTTCTGTTTCTTGAATGATATACATGGTAATTATTAATATCAGTAGGTTTCCTCTCAAGCCCTTCAGGCCAGTCATCCCATTTGGGTTCGTCCAGAATAGTAGGGTCATCAATAAAGCCTTGTTCATCATCTTCCATTTTATGGTGCTTGTACGTAGCTCTTTTCATGTCTTTATGTTCCTTAAAGTCCTCTATCTTCATATTGAGTTCATCATCATTACGAACAAACATGTCAGTAACTTTATCATCAAAACTATTACCTATGCTTTCATAATTCTTAAGCTGATTCAACTCTAGAGCTTTACGTCTATTCCTTCTTGCAGCCTTGTCATTGATATTGGTATCCTCAGGATTTCGTTGGAGCCCTTCTGGCCAGTTGTCCCATGAGGGTTGAATGTTATCAAGATCTTCTGTATCCTCAATATTTGTTTCATCGGGTGCATCACTTTCGCTCATCTCTTCTTTATAGTTATTAAAGTTTCCTCGTTTCTTTCTTGATGTAGTCTCGTGGAAATGATCGTTATCGTTTGTTAGTCGTTTCAACTCTTCTTTCTTCACATTAACGTTACCTCTCTTCGTTCTTGATGTATTATCAAGGAAATCACTACTTCTTTCTGGCCATTCTTCCCATGAGGGTTCATTATGATCACTATTATCTTCTAAATCATATGTTTCTTGAATATTGCTTGCAGCTCTTTTCATGTGCTTGAACTCCTTTTTATTGTCATCAACGTGTCCTCTCTTATTTCTTGAAGTAGAAGCATGGTAATAATTGTTATGATATTCAAGGTCTTTTAACTCTACATCATCTACATGAGCTCCATCTCTCTTCCTTCTTGGGGTAATGCCATTGAAATTAGTACTTCCCTTTGATGAAGGATCAATAGCTTTTTCTACACCATCATTATTTGTGTATTGATGTGTATCTGTTTGGGCGAGCATATGTTTTGGGTTGGGGTCATTATATTTCTTATGGTTCTTTATGTTACGTGTCTTCCCATTCACTCTATATTTACGACCATACACCCTAAAAAGCTGATCCTCAAAATACCCTTCTGCGCCTGGCTTATTGTTGTACTCTAGGACATCTCTTTTAATGTCCTTATGTTCTTCTCTCTTCATATTAAGTTCTTCTTTATTGTTACCAGATATTGTTGTTAAGTTATCTTCTTGTTTTTTGAAGTTATTATGGTTTTCATTAGGTCTTCTCTTCAACCTTTCATGCCATAACGATTTGCTGTGATCACTGTTATCTTCAAAATCATTTGTATCTTCATAAGGTGTATCTATTTTGATGTTCTTAACATCATTAAAGTCTTCATTATTAACATCAATGATTCCTCTATTCTCTCTTGAAGTTAAAGAATGAAAATGGTCCTTATTTAGGTATTTCAACTCTTCTTTCTTTACATTAGATTCACCTCTTCTCCTTCTTGCAGTATCATATTTAAGATTGATATCAGTGGTACTTTCCTCCAATATGTGGTCATTATCATTAACTTTATCTTCAAAATTCTTATCAATATTATTATAGTACGGTCTATCTCTTTTGATGCCCCTACCTTTTTTGGCATCACCTCTTTTCTTTCTAGAAGCATTGAGTTTAGGTGTTCTCTCCAATCCGTCTGGCCAATCTTCCCATTTGGGCTCTTGATCGTTACTCTTAGCCTCAGCAATCATACCTTCATACATGTTAGGTTTATTGGTTGTATGTTCATCAATTGTATCATCATCACTGTTAGGTTTATTGGTTGCATGTTCATCAACTGTATCTTCATCACTGGTTGCTGCATGAATCGTGGCATCATAAAGCTGAGCTATATTAAGTTTATCTTCATCAAACTTAGGTTTCTCAGTAGTTTCATCTTCAGATTCACTCTTCTCATCTTCACTCTTCTCATTTTCGATGTTTTCGTCCTCATCCTTATCTTCATCACGCTTATAATCAAAAGATATTTCTGCATCATCAATATCATAGTGATGGGGTGTATCTCTTCTCCCTCTAGAAGCATGAGGAGTGGATTGTATCTCCAATCTTTCTAGCCAGTCCCATCTAGACTCATCATCTTCGTTCTTAACTTCATCTTTCTGTTCATCCTTACTCTTCTCATGCTCACCTTTATCATCATCATCATTTTCTTCTATAAAATCCATTTTGTGGTGCTTAGGTTTATATCTTTTACTTCTTGAAGCATGATGGAAATTAGCATTCCTCTCCAATCGCTCTGGCATGTTTTCCCATTTGAGCTCATCTACATCACTCTTATCTTCATCAATGATAGCTTTAAGAATCTTATCTCCATCATTCTTCTCACCATCACTTTTATAATCATCAAAATAGCCTTCTGTATCATATGGATGAGATCTTATATGTTTCTTAAGGTTCTTGAACTCATTAACTTTATCAAACATATCAATAGTTGTATCTTCAAAATTCTCTTCCACACCTTTAATATTTGTGTATTTTATGGAATCTCGTTTGATTTCCTTATGTGCTCCAATGCCATTCAACTCCTCAAATTTGACATTAACTTTATCATCAATCCAACTATACACACCAGCATCTTCTGCACCTTCATTGTTCATAAAATGTCTTTTGATATTCTTAACTATTTGTGACATCTCTTTGTTGATACCAATTTGATGTTTGTTAATATCTTTGAACTCGTCAACATTATCATCAATCCAACCATACACACCAATTGGGGCTTCATTGTTCTTGGACTGGTCTATTTCGATATTGTTAAATTTCTTGGATACTTGATTATTGAAACCAATTGGACCTCTCTTACTTCTTGCAGTATAAACATGTTTATTGATATCATCCAACCCCTCATCCCAATTGTCGTCATCATCAAATTCAGTATTACCATTAGGAGGCATATCAACAAAATAACCTTCTGTTTCTTTAGTTTGGGGGTACTGGGGTGTATCTCTTTTGATACCTTTATGTTTCTTAATGTCATTGAAGTCTTCTCTCTTTACTTTAGGGCCTTTTCTTACATACTCTATGTTAGCATGGGTTTTGGGATCATGTAACTCTTTATCCAAGTTGTCTTTTCTACTACCTTTAGGAGGCATATCAACAAAATAGCCTTCTAATTCTTTAATTTGATGGTTCTGGGGTATATCTCTTTTGTTTCCTTTATGTTTCTTAAAGTCTTCTCTTTTGGTAACAACTTTATTATCTTTTCTGACATATATATCATCTATCTGATCTTCAAAAATACTTTCTGCATTTTTCATATTGTAGGTTATTATTGTATTTCTTTTGATTTCACTATATTTCTCGAACTTCTCTTGAGGTTTATCTTGAGCAATTTGGTCGTCTGCACTTTTATTATTATTCTTGATCTGGTTTGTATTTATATTGATGTAATTGAAGTTCTTGGGATCTTCTTTAGTGAAACCAACTTGACCTCTCCTCTTCCTTGAAGTAGAATCAGGGTTTTTGGAATCATCCAACTTCTCATCCGAGTTGTCGTCATCATCATAATCTTCACTGTTACCATTAGCAGGCATATCAATAAAATAGCCTTGTGATTCTTTAATTTCGTGGTGTGGAGGTATATTTCTTTTGATACCTTTATGTTTCTTAAAGTCATCTCTCTTTACTTTATGAGCTTTTCTAAGGAAATCTATGTTATCATTGTTTTTAGGATCATCCAACTCCTCATCCGATTCATCGTTGTTATCATCTTCACTACTACCTTTAGGAGGCATATCAACAAAATAACCTTGTGATTCTTTAATTTGATGGTTCTGGGGTATATCTCTTTTATTTCCTTTATGTTTCTTAAAGTCTTCTCTTTTGGTAACAACTTTATTATATACATCAGCTATGTGTTCTTCAAAATTACTTTCTTCATCTTTCATATTGTAGGTTATTATTGTATTTCTTTTGATTTCGGTATGTTTCTTAATGTCCTTGAGCTTGACATGAAGTTTATCTTCAGCAATTTGATCGTCTGAACTTTGATTACTCTTGTACTGGTTTGCATGTATTTTGATGTAATTGGTATCTCCTTTGGTGAAACCAACTTTACCTCTCTTCCTTCTTGAAGTATAATCAGCGTTTTTAGAATCATCCAACTTCTCATCAGAGCTGTCATCATCATCATCATCTTCACTATCACTATTAGGAGGCATATCAATAAAATAGCCTTGTGGTTCTTTATTTTCGTGGTATGGAGGGATATCTCTTTTGATACCTTTATGTTTCTTAAAGTCATTGAAGTCTTCTCTCTTTACTTTATAAGTTTTTCTAAGATAATCTATGATACCATCGTTTTTGGTATCATCCAACTCTTCATCGGGGTCGTCGTTATTATCATCTTCACTACTACTTTTAGGAGGCATATCAGCGAAATAGCCTTGTGGTTCTTTAATTTCGTGGTATGCAGGTATATCTCTTTTGATACCTTTATGCTTCTTGAAGTCATTAAAGTCTTCTCTCTTTACCGTATGCTTCTTAAAGTCATTGAAGTCTTCTCTCTTTACTTTATGAGATTTTCTAAGAAAATCTATATTACCACCGTTTTTCGGATCATCCAACTCCTCATCCGAGTCGTCATTATCATCATCATGACTACTACCTTTAGGAGGCATATCAACAAAATAACCTTCAGATTCTTTAATTTCGTGGTCCTGAGGTATATATCTTTTGTTACCTTTATGTTTCTGAAAGTCATTAAAGTCTTCTCTCTTTAATTTACGACCTTTGCTACCATAATCATCTATGTGATCTTCAAAATCACTTTCTGCATTGAAGGATTTTGTTTTGTGTTTCCCAATATCATTAAAATCCTCCCTTTTGACAATAATCTTCACATCATCTCTACTATATACATCACGTTCCTCTCTATTCTCATTGTTATCTCCATACACTATTCTGTCGTTGAAAATTATGTCGGACATTAAATTTTGTTCTTCATCTCTTTTATATCTTTCTTCCCACATCGAATTTCTTTTCGCTATAGAATCGAATATACCGTCATCTTTATACCATACATCATTCAGGATTGATTTTGATATTGAGTTTTCAAATTCCTCATCAGTCATCTCATCTGGAGGTACATCATCCGAAACAGTTTCTTCCTCGTTTTCGAAACTCTGTTTCTTGGTTCTTTCGATAGTTTTGTTGTAGCTAGGGGCGTTATTGGTATCTGTTTCATCATCAGGCTCAGCAAGACTCAATTTCTCATCAGTGTCTTCATCAGAATCATCAATTTCGTCATCATCGGGCAGTAGAATCTTCTTGTTGGTGTCATCATTAGGAATATGAATCTTCTTTTTAGTATCGTCAAGAATATGAATCTTCTTTTTAGTGTCATCATCAAGAATATGAATCTTATTTTTATTGTCATCATCAAGACTTTTCTTTTTGGACTCATCTTCATGGACATTAATGTTTCTTTTTCTGTCAATGCAGGGAACTTTAAGCTTCTTTTTGATGTCATCAACAGGAGCTTTAATCTCATTTTTCGTATCTTCATGAACATTAATTTTCGTTTTGGTGTCTTCATCAGAAACATTAATCCTTTTTTTCGTGTCAACATCAGGGACATTAATATTATTTTTGGAATTATCATTAAGAAGATTCATCTTGTTTCTCGTATCATCAGGAGCTTTAATCCTCTTTCTGTTGTCGTCATCACCAACAATAACCTTCATTTTAGTGTCATCATCAGAAACATTAATCTTCTTTTTGGGATCACTAGGAACAATGATTTTCTTTTTGAGGTTCACATCGGGAACATTTATCATTTTCTTAGTGTCACCATTAGTAATGTTAGAGTTATGCTTGGTGTCATCATCAGGAACATTAATCTTCTTTTTAGTGTCATCATTAGAAATATTAATTTTCTTTTTGGGTTCATCATCAGGCACATTAATCTTCTTTTTAATATTCTCATCGAGAACATTGAGCATCTTCTTGGTGTCTTCGTCAGCAACGTTTATTGTATGCTTGGTGTCACCATCATGAACATTAATCTTCTTTTCTCTGTCACCATTAAAAACATTGAACTTATTTTTGGAGTCATCATCAGGCACATTAATCTTCTTTTTGATATTCTCATCGAGAACATTGTTCATCTTCTTGGTGTCTTCGTCAGCAACGTTAATTTTATGCTTGGTGTCACCATCATGAAGATTAATCTTCTTTTCTCTGTCATCATTAAAAACATGAAACTTATTTTTGGAGTCATTGTCAGGAACGTTAATCTTCTTTATTTTGTCGTCATTCGAAACATTAATCTTCTTTTTGGGATCGTCATCAGGAACATTAATCTTCTTTTTCGGATCGTCATCAGGAACATTAATCTTCTTTGTGGTATACTGATCGGGAACATTGATCATCTTCTTGGTGTCATCATCAGCAGCGTTAAATGTTTGCTTGGTGTCACGATCATGAACATTAATCTTTTTTGTGTTATCATTAGAAACATTAATCTTCTTTTTGGGATCATCATCAGGAACATTATTTTTCTTTTTGTTATACTCATCGTGAACATTAAGAACATTGATCATCTGCTTGGTGTCACCATCAGCAATGTTAATTTTATTCTTGGTGGCATCAATCTTCTTTTTTGTATCACCCTCAGAAAGATGAATCTTTGTTTTGGTGTCAACATCAAGAATATTGATCATCTTTTTGTTCTCCTCATCAGTCTTATTTTTGATACCTTTATCAGAAACATTGATTGTACCAGCATTGGGAACACTTAAATTTTCTTCATGACCTTCATCAGTAGCTTTGATCTTCCCTATTGTACTAGCATTGGGAACATTGAACTTTTCTTCATGGCCCTCATGAGTAGCTTTGATCTTCACTATTGTACTAGCACTGGGAACATTTAAATTTTCTTCATGACCTTCATGAGTAGCTTTGATCTTCTCTATTACGGCAGGTTCTTTTAGTTTATTTTTCCCCATTTGGTTAACATCAGGAACATTAAACTTATTGTTCGTGTCATCACCCGGCATATTAATTTTTCTGATTTTGTCAACATCAAGAACATTAATCTTCTTATTAGCACCATTATCAGCAACATTTCTGATCCGTATTACATCAGTCTCATGAACATTAATCATCCCATTTACACCATTTTTAGAAACAAATTTGTCAGCATCAGGAACATTAATCTTCTCTTTAGAAACAATAACCTTCCCCATTGTATTTGCATCAACAATATTCTTTGATTGTTTTGTTGATATTTTGAGGTTGTTAGAATTGGCTTCCATCTTTATTTTTCCTGCTGGTGTAGGTTTTTGCCTTTTATGTTCATTTATGTCTTTATGATCATCAGGAATATTGCGCTTTTGCTTTTCAATTTTCAACAATATTGGTTGTACATTACGCTTACCATTTTCTTCATCTCCGAGCATATAACGATTATAGACTTCTTCATCCACAATCATATCATGTTTGTCAATTTCTTCATCCCCAAACATACCAAATTTCTCGTTTTCTTCATCCGAAAACAATGTGTGGACTCCACGTTTATTTCTTGCCTTTTTATTGACATTATTCACTTCGTTCTCGCTAGACATTTTGAAGACATTCTCTTCTTCTTGGTTATTCATAACTTCACCCATATCACGCATATCTTTTTCTTCATCCAAATACAGTTTATGGGCATCATGTTTGTTCTCTTCTTCATCATGCACATCCCGTTTATACACTTTATTTCCAAGCAATGTTTGTATTTCCCTTTGCTCCAGCCATTCTTCATATTGAGGACCATCAGCATTTTCCACCGCATTGCCATCACCCAATCGAAATTGTTTGGATTCATGTCTATTTATAAGTGGCCTCACGCGCTGTTGCAGCTCATGATGTTCCAACCAAGCCTCATATTCGGGTCCATCAGCATTCTCCACCGCTATATCTTCTTTCGACCAGTACATGTTGCTTCTTTTCTGTCTATTTCCATTAAGAGGTGTCATGATTGTTGTAACGGCTTCATTTTGCGGTTCATATTCTTCTCGAAACTCCAGGTCGTAGTTTTCTATATTCAAAATATTTCGTTTTTTGTGGTTGTTTTGTCCGTTTTCTGTGGTCTTGGCTTCACCAACAACTGTCCTCATGTCCTTATCAGTTTTGATCATTTTTGGCTCCTTATTGTTACCCAAATCTTGAAGTTGGCTAGCTAATCTCGTATCTTTTGTTCCACCAAGAGTTTCTGTGGTCTGGTCTTCAAACAAAATTTTCCTCAATTCGTTGTTATTAATTTTGACCGTTTTTGGCCCATCGTGATTGTCCAAATCATGATTTATGCTACCCACGTTTTCATCCTTGATTCTCTCTGTGGTCCCATCAGTGTCAACCTTTTTAGTGGTCTGGCTTTCACCCAAAACGTTACTTATATCTTTGTTGTTAGTTTTGACCGTTTTTGGCTCATCATTGTTGTATACATCTCTATGAGGACTAGATAAGTTTGTTCTCGCTGTGTTGCCAATAGTGTCCAATCCTTTTTCCGTAGTCTGGCCTTGATTCTCTCTTTCTGTTGTCCTGCTTTCATCAAAAACGTTTTTCATTTCTTTGTTATTAGTTTTGACTGTTTTTGATCCATCAAGATTGTCCAAATCTCTATGTTGACTAGATAAGTTTTCATCGTTTGTTTTCTCTGTGCTACCAATAGTGTCCAATCCTTTTTCTGTAGTTTGGCCTTGAGTATCTCTTTCTGTGCTGTGGCTTTCAACAAAAATGTTTTTGTTATTAGATTTTACCCATTTTGTAGCATCATGGTTGTCCAAATCTCTATGTTGGCTTAACAAGTTTCCATCTTTTGTTCTCTCTGTGTCCAATTCTTTTTCCATAGTCTGACCTTGACTCGGAACATTAAGTTTGAAATCAATTTCTATATACCTTCTGCCTATTTTGGTTTTGAGCAACTCACTAGGAGCATCAAACTTCTCATCAACATCAATTATGTGCCCATCTGCTCCATTTCTGTTACCCAAATCTTCATCCTTTTTCTTTGCAGTGGTTAAATCAATTTCAGTGGACTTCTCAGTGTTCAAATCAATTTTATCTTCATTCATTCGTTTTCCAGTGATTAAATCAATATCTGCAGATTTGTCTTCCTCCAAAATATTTCGAAATTTCCGAGGTAAAGATTTGTCATCCAAAAACACAATATGTTGTTCAGCCCAATCCTCCCAGTTAGGTCCATCATAGTGTTTAAAAACCAGCCCTCTGCCCTGCTGATCATCAAAATAGAAATCTTCGAAGCTATCTCTTTTATCTCTGTAGTCACTATCTTTATGATCTATAGTAATCTTGTTTGACGGTTTTCCATCATTAGGAATCTTGCTGACAATGTTGGTACTATCATTTTTATCATCAGATAGCTTACTTGTGACTTTAATATCTTCAGAAATCTTTCTTGTATTTTTGTCTTCATTGAGTTGCTTACTACTGTCTTTTTTATCATCAGATAGCTTACTTGTGACTTTGATATCTTCAGAAAGCTTTCTTGTGTTTTTGTCGTCTATACCAGAAACCATGGTTGTACCTTTGCCATCATCAGAATTCTTTTTTGTATCTATATGAACTTTAGATATTTGTCTTGAATCTTTGCCATCATCAAGAAGCTTGTTTTTGTCTTTGTCTTCATTTAGATACTTGCTACTATCTTTTTTATCATCAGATAGCTTATTTGTGACTTTATTATCTTCAGATAGCTTACTTGTGACTTTATTATCTTCAGAAATCTTTGTTGTCTCTTTGTCTTCAAACTCAGAAGGCTTGGTTGTATTCTTGCCATCCTCAGAATTCTTTTTTGTGTCTGTATGATTTTTAGAAATTTTTCTTGAGTCTTTGCCATCGTCAATAAGCTTGTTTTTGTTTTTGTCTTCATTAAGATACTTGCTACTGTCTTTTTTATTATCAGATAGCTCATTTGTGACTTTATTATCTTCAGAAATCTTTGTTGTCCATTTGTCTTCAAACTCAGAAGACCTGGTTATATTTTTGCCATCAACAGAATGCTTTGTTATGTCTTTAGCATGTTCAGAATTCTGCTTAATATCCTCTCCATCATCAGTATGCTTGCTTTTGTCTGTGTGTTCATTGCCGTACTTGCTGGTTTCTTTTTTATCATCAGAGTACTTGCTTGGAATTTTAATAACTTCAGAAATCTGTATTGTGTCTTTGGGATTAATATCAGAAACCATGATAGTATCTTTGCCATCATCAAAATTATTTTTTGTGTCTTTATGAACGCTAGAAACTTGTCTTGAGTCATTTTCATTATCAAAAAGCTTGCTTTTGTCTTTGTGTTCATTAAGATACTTGCTACTGTCTTTTTTATCATCAGATAGCTTACTTGCAACTTTATTATCTTCAGATAGCCTACTGGTGACTTTATTATCTTCAGAAATCTTTCTTGTCTCTTTGTTTTCAACATCAGAAGTTTTGGCTGTATTTATTTCATCATGATAATGCTTTTTTGAGTCTTTATAGTCTTCAGAGATCTTGTTTGAGTTTTTAACATCATCAGAAAGCTTGTTTACGTCTTTGACTTCATTGGGATTCTTGTTACTACCTTTGTTAACATCAGATACCTTACTTGTGACTTTAATATCTTCAGAAATCTTTTGTGTTTCTTCAGGCTTACCTATAACTCTAATATCTTTAGAAATCTTTTTTGTATCTTTATAATTAATTTGTTGCTTTCTTATCTCTTTCTCATCATCAGGAAGATGTAATCTTACGTCTTTGTACTCATCAGGATGATTGATTGTATTTTTCGTATGGTAGGAAAACGTGTTTATGTCTTTAACACCTCCAGAAATCTTCTTATTTTCTTTTTCATCAACAGTTTGCATGGTAGTAACTTTGTCTTCATTAGTATGATAGTTTATATCCTTGGCATCTCCAAAAATCTTTCTTTTGTCTTTAGCAACATCATCTAGATGCTTGCTTATGTCCTTTAAATTATTCTCATATTCTTTTGTGCCTTTGGCATCATCAGGGTGCTTGTTTACGTCTTTACCATCCACAGATATCTTGCTTGGTCCTTTGCCATCATCAGGATGTTTGTTTATATCTTTACCATCTTCAGAAACCATGTTGGTTTCTTTATCATCATCAGGATGCTTGTTTATACCTTTACCATTTTCAGGAACCATTATTGATCCTTTACCTTCATCTGGATGCTTGTTTATATCTTTACTATCTTCAGAAACCATACGTGATCCTTTACCATCATCAGGATGCGTGTTTATATCTTTACCATCTTCAGAAACTATGCTTGATCTTGTAGCATCATCAGGATGCTTTTTTATACCTTTACTATCTTCAGAAACTATGATTGATCCTTTACCTTCATCTGGATGCTTGTTTATATCTTTATAATCTTCAGAAACTATGCTTGATCTTGTAGCATCATCAGGATGCTTGTTTATACCTTTACTGTCTTCAGAAACTATACTTGATCCTTTACTATCATCAGGATGCTTGTTTATATCTTTACCATCTTCAGAAACTATGATTGATCTTGTAGCATCATCAGGATGCTTGTTTATACCTTTACCATCTTCAGAAACCATGATTGATCCTTTACCTTCATCTGGATGCTTGTTTATATCTTTACCATCTTCAGAAACTATGCTTGATCTTGTAGCATCATCAGGATGCTTGTTTATACCTTTACCATCTTCAGAAACCATGCTCAATCCTTTACTTTCATCTGGATTCTTGTTTATAACTTTACCGACTTCAGAAACCATGCTTGATCTAGTAGCATCATCAGGATGCTTGTTTATACCTTTATCATCTACAGAAAGCATGCTTGATCCTTTACCTTCATCTGGATGCTTGTTTATATCTTTACCATCTTCAGAAACTATGATTGATCTTGTAGCATCATCAGGATGCTTGTTTATATCTTTAGCATCTTCAGAAACCATGCTCAATCTTTTACTTTCATCTGGATGCTTGTTTATAACTTTATTGTCTTCAGAAATCATGCTTGATCTAGTAGCATCATCAGGATACTTGTTTATACCTTTACCGTCTTCAGAAAGCATGATTGTTCCTTTACCTTCATCTGGATGCTTGTTTATATCTTTACCAACTTCCGAAACCTTGCTTGACACTTCACTATCATCAAGATGCTTGTTGATATCTTCACCATCATCAGAAACCAAACCTAATTCTTTATCATCATCAAGATCTTCGTTTGATTCGTTATCATCGTCAGTATTCTTAATTGTGTTCTTGTTATCATCAGCCTGCTCAATTATTTCTTTAATGTCTTCAAAATTCATGTCTGAGTCTTTTTCATCACTTTCATCGTCGTTTGGGTCTTCCTCATCATCGCAAATCTTTATTGAGACTAACTCCAAACCATCCAAAACGTTATGAACAGTAATTTCTTCCATAATATTTCTCTTTTTTCTACCACCATAAGGTTTATTCTTTTTCGACGAGTTAAGACCTAAAGACCACTCCTCCCAGTACGGTCCATCCGCTAAATCTACCGGTACATCCTCTTCGTCAGATTCATCCGTGTCATCCAGTCTTTTTTCGCGACGCTCATTTATTTCTGGAGACTCTTCAAAAGGCGTTATAATTTTTTCTGTATGGTCCTCGAATACATCAATTTCTACTGCATATTCAGAAGGAGCTGTAACTTGTCTTATGTCTCTGTGGTTATGAAAAGTCTTGCTCTTGCCGGGTCTAATCTCTTCTAAATTGCTTCTCTTAATTTTAACAATATCTGGGGTTCTGGTTCTGGTCGAATGAACATCAAATCCATCATCGAATTGCGTGTCAATATTTCCATAAGTTTCGTCATTGGTATTTTGATTTCCTCCTTTATGGTCTTCATGGGTGTACACATGATATATATCATGATCATCGAAAATACTTGATTTTTCATCATGGTCGTGAGAGATGTTTGTTTTTTCATCATGGTCATCAGATATGTTTGTTTGTTCATCATGGTCATTAGAGAATTTTGTGTTTTCATCATGGTTATCCGAAATACCTGATTTTTCGTTATAGTCATGATAGATGTTTGTTTTTTCATCATGGTAATCAGAGAATTTTGTGTTTTCATCATGGTCATCCGAAATACTTGATTTTTCATTATGGTCATGAGAGATGTTGGTTTTTTCATCATGGTCATCAGAATTGTTTGTTTTTTCATCATTTTCATCAAAGATATTTGTTTTTTCATCATGGTCATAAACAAATTTGGTTTTTTCTTCATGGTCATTAAAGATGTGTGTTGGTTCATCATGGTCATCAGAGCTATACGTTTTTTCATCATGGTCATCAGGGATATTAATATTTTTATCACATTTGTTAGAATTCCTATGTTCTTCTCTTTGGTGAAGTTTACTATTTTCTCTTTCATTTTTCTCTCTATGGTCATCAAAAATCTTCACATTTTTACCTTGTACATCAGATCTCACATTGTTTTCTCCATGTTTATCAAAACTTTTAATTTCTCCTACATAGTGAGGTTCTGTTTTTTCCTTATGATCATCAGAATTCCAAGATTGTCCTTCATGAGCTTTAAAGCTTTCAACAGTTTTTCCATGGGCATCAGGGATGGTAGTTTTTTCTGCATCTTCATCGGGAATCTTATCATGTTTACCTTTATCGTTGGGGATCTCAATTAATCCTCTACGTTTATCAGAATCTCCAGGGTGAGCAGATATTTCTCTAAGTTTATCAGGGTTCTGAATTTTTTGGTCAACAGAAATCTCAGTTTCATTTCTATGTCGAAGTTCAGTTATTCCTAATTGCTCATCAAAATTCTGAGTTTCTCCTTTATGGTCCTCATGGATTTCAACTTCTTTTCTATTGGCACCAAGGCTCACAGAGTTTTCTTTTTGGTCACTAAGAATTTCACCTCTATGGACAACAGGGATCGTATTTCTTTCTGTAGACATACCAACCTTCTTATTATCTTCGTCATGTCTATCATAGTTTTTAATTTGATCCATACTATCATCAGAAATCTGAGTTGTTACTTTATGTTGAGCATAAAGTTCAGTTATTCCTTTTTGTTCATCAAAATTCTGAGTTGTCCCTTTTTGGTCCTCATGGATTTCAATTTCTGTTCTTTGGGCATCAGGGCTCGTTGTTTTATCTTTATGGTCATCAACAATTTTAATTGCTACTCCATAGACAACAGGGATCGTATTTCTTTCAGTAGACACATCAACCATTTTGTTATCTTCACCATGCTCATCAGAATGTTTAATTTGAACATCAGAAGCCTGAGTATCTTTTTTGTGTTGAGTATGAAGTTCAGTTATTCCTATTTGTTTATTAAAGTTCAGAGATTTTTCTTTGTGATCATCAAAAGTCACAATTTCTCCTCTATCTTGAGCATGATGTTTAGTTACTCCTGTTTCTTCATTCAATTTCTCAGGTTTTCCTTTATGGTCGTCATGGATTTCAATTTCTTTCGTATTAGGGATCACATTTTCTTTATGCTCCTCAATAGGTATCACATATTTTTCTGTAGGGACATCAATTTCTTCTTTATGGTCATTCCTGATATCAACTGTAGCTCTCTGCTTATCGTATACTTCGGGTTGTTTATGACTATCAGCATTTTCTTCATGAACATGTTCATATTGGCCTGTTCTATGCTCATCCGATGTCTCAATGTTATGCTCAGTAGTATTATGATCATCAGAATTCATTTTAACATCAGCTATATTGATATTAGGTTCTGTAAGATTTTTAGATAATCCATTTGTACCATTAGCATATCTTTTTGGTTTTCCAGCATCAGAAGGTTTTGTTTTGTAAGCTTTAACACCTTTAGACCACTCCTGCCATGTTAGGCCAACATTGTAGATGTCTAAAACGTTTGGGTGGTGTTCAAAATTATCATATTCATAATCCTTACGTTTTCCTCTTTTCTCATCAGTAATTTTGCTTGTGCTCGCTTCAAATATATACTTTGTATCTTCCTTGGTGGAAGTGGTTTTTTCAACATTATCTGTTTCAAGCTTTTCTTCATGGTGTTTATTAAGGTTTAGCTCCATATCCTTTACAACCACTCTCTCTTCCTTATCTTTATTAAGTTGATTGTCCTTTTGTTTCATATCTATGTCCTTTACAACCACTTTATTATCTATATCATTTAAACTGGTATTTTGTTTTAGGTCTATATCAAATCCTCTAACTGTCTCTTCATTATCTTCATTAGTTTCATTGATGTTTTGTTTCATACCTATATCATCTACAACCCCTATAACTCTCTCTTCATTCTCCTTATGAACTAGACTAGAGTTTTGTTTCATATCTATATCCTTTACAACCACTCTACCCATCTCTTCATTCTCCAAATTAGTTTGATTGTTGGGCAAATAAATTCTGGACCAAATTATGCCTCCATGAGTCTCATTTACGTTATTGCTACGTTTAAGCCTAATTTCTATCCAATCATTTTTCATAGACTTGCCTTCATTCAAATCCTCCGGTACGCTTGTTTCAGAATAAAGGGATCTTTTCTTTTCGGTAAAGAAATCTCCTTCAGACGAATCTTCCCATCGGGGATCACCATATCCAAAAATATCTCTGTATTCATCCACATCACGCAGTTCCAATCTTTTTGTACTCTTTGTATGTTCAATTGAAGAGTTGATCATGGTTATAGCTTCATTTGCGACCCTTGCGGATTTGTTATTATTCTGGATGAACTCATGACCTTCTAATGTTGTGGTATCATCTTGCTTCCTATCTGAAACTGATTTATTTTGACTAGATGCGTCTATTTGTTCATTACTCGTTGGTGTTGCGTTCTGGTAGGACTCTTTTATGGTCTCCTGTTGATTCCTACTATAACCATCTCCATGTAATGTTTGGTTTAGGTTGATATCTGATTCAGTAGCCTTTTCTTGCTTTCTCGTGGAAATAGCTTGATTTTGACTATATTCTCCCCGTGCAACATCATTTCTCAATAGTTTAGCTTGATTTGTGCTTTGATTCAACTCTAGTTTCGTATTAACACCTTCTATCTTTGTAGATATATCTGGTGTTTGAGTTGATTCTTCTTTTGAGTCATAATTTCTCATCTTGTTGGCAGTAGGGACGTTTGGTCCTGACTTTTGAACTTCTATGTTTGTTGTCACAACTTGGTTCTTATCAGATACATCATGCTTCAAACCTTTTTCTTCTTTTGCATCATAATTTCCAACATTAAAGGCCTTAGTCATGTTTTGTCCTAGCTTTTGAGCTTCCAATTGTTTAGCATCACCTTTTTTATCAGAACCAACTTGCTGTACGCTATAATCTTTTATTGCTTGAGTTGTACTTTGATTCAACTCACGGACCTCTAATTTCGTAGTCACATCTTCTTTCCTTGTTGAGATATCTAGTTTTTGAGTTGCTTCTTCTTTTGAGTCATAGTTTCGTATATTATTGACATTAGATACATTTTGTACTGACTTTTGAGCTTCCAGTTTTGTTGCCACATCTTGGTTCTTATCAGATATATCAAGCTTTAACCCATATACTTCTTTTGCTTCATTATTACTCACATTATGGGTCTTAGTCATGTCTTGTTCTAGCTTTTGAGCTTCCAGTTGTTTGGTTTCATCTTGGTTCCTAGTTTGCTTTACGCTATAATCTTTCATTGCTTGAATTGGACTTTGATTGAACTCATTAGCTTCTAATTTCGTAGCCACATCTTCTTTCGTTGTAGATATATCTATTTTTTGGGTTAATTCTTCTTTTGAGTTATAATTTCCTATATTATTGCCTTTAGTTACGTTTTGTCCTGACTTTTGAGCTTCCAATTTTGTTACCTGTTCCATAGTTGAAGCATATTGGTTTTGTATAGCGTCATTAGTTGTCTTCATTTCGGTTTTAGCTACATTTAAACCAAAATCACTTTTTAGTTTGGTAGTATCAGCTGGAATCTCTTTAGAAACATAATCTTTAATAAATCCATCTTTGTTCAACTCACCACCTTCTACTTGTATATATTGATATATCTGGCTAGATTCATCTCTTTTATCGAAATTATGCTCATCTTCCTCTTCATCAGTATCACCATTATCCATTTTTTTGTTAGTGTAAAGTCCTTCAGACCACTCCTCCCATCTAGGTCCATCCATGTTATCCATACCTTCTTCAGGCTCGTCATCATCTTGTGAGTTACTATCCCTTTTGAGGTATATTTGTTTGCTACTAGTTTCTTGTATTGCAGTTTTACCATTATTCACCTGTCTTTTGGTACGTCGTGTATTTGTTTGATCAAAACTATTTGAGATCTCAGTTATCTTTAAATCATCTGCAAGCTGAGTGTTATCGTTTTGTCTTTTAAAACCTGTAACTTGCGCATTTTCATCATCTTCAATTTCGAGATGATTTCGTTTGAAACGTCGATGATCAAAACTATTATCAGTTTCAGCTGTAATCTCAATGTCACTACCAATGGAGTCCAACAACTTCGTTTCTCTTTTGAAACCTCTACGTTTTAAAGCTGCAATTTGTGCTTCCTGATCATCTTCATCATCATTATCATCTAGATTATTAGGCCAGTTACGTTTCGTATGGATTCTATCTTCATTGTCATCAGGATCACTATTACGGTTGTTATGACTACTATGTCCTCTCGCTTCATTAGGGAATCCAAAATTGTTGGATCTTTTAAAACTGATTTTCTCATTAGAGTCCTGATTTCTTCCAATAATATTAGTGAAATCGAAATCATCGCTTTTGTTATGAGCATCCTTTTCATCATCATCATCATCATCATCCAACATGTTTCTGCTAATGCCATTACGTCTGCCATTTTTGTTATCATCAATTAGGTGCTGTTTGTTGCTCCTGCCATCTGTATCATCTTTATCACTGTTCTTGATAATATAAGCAATGTTATCGTCTTTATTTCGATGATATTTGCTGTTTCTATCACTGATGTCACTTGTATCATCTTCATCCAGTTTCTGTCTACTAATGCCTCTATTCCTGCCGCTGCTATCATCTCTAATTCGGTTCTGTCTGCTTCTTATACTAGGTATATCATCGTTGTCATCTTCATCCATGCTCTGTCCGCTTCTGTGACTACTCCTACTAATTGTATCATCTTCATCTATTAAACTATTTCTCCTACCACCGTTATCTTCTTCAATTAGGTGCTGCCTTCTTATAGGAGTTCTGTCATCGTCATCATCTTTATCCAGGTTCTGTCTGCTTAAACCAGTGCTCCTTCCAGCTTTGTCATCATCATCTAGGTCTCTACCACCACGTCTGCTATCGTTATCTTCTTCATTCATGCTTCTATCGCCTGTATCATCATCATCCAGGTTTAGCCTGCTAATATCTCTACCTCTGCCACCATTGTTTCCTTCAATTAGATTATGTCTGTTTTGTACACCACTTCTGCCATCGTTATCATCTTCATACAGGTTCTGTAAGCTTCTATCACTACTCCTACCACTTGTATCATCTTCATCCAGGTTTCGGCTATTAATAGCATTCCTACCACCGTTATCTTCTTCAATTAGGTTATGTCTGTTTTGTACACTACTTCTTTCATCGTTATCATCTTCATCCAGATTTTGTCTGACTTTGCCACTACTCATTCTAGGTCTATCATCACTGTCCCTGTTGAGTATGTCTCTACCATTACTCCTGCCATCGTTATTATCTTCATACAGTCTTCTATCAATACTCCTACCACTTTCATCATCTTCAACCAGGTTTTTACTATGCCGCCCATCGTTATCATCTCCAAATGGGTACATGCTGCTTCTTACATGGCTTCTTACACCATCACTTATGTCATCGTTATCATCTTCATCCAGATTCTGTCTGGCTCTACCACTACTCCTTCCACCGTTATCATCTTCAACCATGTTATGACTATGCCGTTCATCGCTATCTTCTCCAAATGGGTACAGTCTGCTTTTTACACGACTTCTGTTATCAATATCATCTTCATCTAGATTCTGTCTGGCCCTACCACTACTCCTGCCACCATTATCATCTTCATCCAGATTATATCTATTTGTACTATCATTATCATCATTAAAACTCGGTTTGCCTCTACTATCATCCATCATCCTTCTACCCTTACCAGCTTTATCACCGACACTCTCAGCCCACTGCATGTAACTGCTTTCATCCTTGTAGGTGTGCTTTCTTTTGCTTTTAGCATCTTGAGGATCTCCTTCCTCCATCATCTTTCGCTTCATTTTCTCCTCGTTAGTCTCAAGCCCTTCAGCCCACTGGTTGCCACTGTCGTACGGCTCATCTGCATCTCTGTTAGCAAAATTATTGTGTGCGCCTTCATCCTCTTGATATAAGCCGTCTACCAGATGGGAGCGCTTGTGGCGTTGCGGATGTTCATTAGTACGATTGATATGAAGATTGAGTTCTAATGTGTTGTTCTGTGGTTTATCATCATTTGCTAGGTTGTTTAATAACTTATTTTCGTTGTCTTGTGTGACTAACAGTGTTTCTACATTATTTGGTGTGTACTCTTCATGATTTAGCTTGTCTTCATTCTCTTGTGGTGTGATTAAAAGCTTTTCTTCATTATTTATTTTGTTCAGCAGTTTTTCTTCAATAGTTTGCTTGTTTAACGGGCTGTAATTGCTCTCTTGATTCTTTAACAGCATTTCTTCATTATCTGGCTTACTGAGTGGCTTCTCTTCATGATTTGGCTTCTTTAACAACTTACCTTCATTCTCTTGTAGCGTAATTAACAGTTTTTCCTCATTGTCATGATTTTTCAGCTGTTCTTCTTCCTTACCATGACTGATCGGCAGTTTTTCTTCATTGCCGTGGCTGTTTAGAAGTTTTTCTTCATTACCATGACTGATCAGCAGCTTTTCTTCAGTACCATGACTGCTCAGAAGTTTTTCTTCAATAGTTTGCTTGTTTAACGAGCTTGCCTGGCCCTCTTGCTTCTTTAGCGGCGTTTCTTCATGACTTACCTTCCCCAACAGCTTACCTTCATTGCCTTGTGGTGTGATTAGCAGCATGTCTTCATTATTTAGTTTCTTTAGCAGCTTTTCTTCATTCCCTTGTATATTTAGCAACTTGTCTTCATTATTTACCGAGTTTAACACCTTTTCTTCAATCTCTTGTTTGTTAAACAGCTTGCCTTCAATCTCTTGCGTGATTAGTACATTTTCTTCATTACCTTCTCGCTTGGATTGTGTCTGATGGCGTTTCCCAAAAATTTTCGTCCGGACGACCTGCCAAGGGTTTGCTATGCCTTTGGCTACAGCTTGTGCTGACTTACCAATTGGTTTCACAATCGTCACTTCACTTGTATTTAGGTGCACTACCGCCCCTGCAGCATAAGCTAGCAGGTAGCAGGATGTACAAACGATCACCAGTAGGTTGAGCATTGTACTGATTTTTCTCTACGAACTCACTTTTGCAAGAAAACTTTTTGGTACTCTCAGCACATGCGTAGTAGGAGCGAATTGTGATTAGACACAGATAATTACAAGTATGCCCCAAATTATTCACGCGTTTATCTTAGGTAATTAGTGACTAGGATTTTGTGATTAGTGCGAAATGCAATTATTAATTTATTAGTAATGCATATATTAATTTGTAAAGAATGTTTCTCGATTATTTTATAATAATCTAAATAATTATACTATTTTTCATACTTCTCATTAATGACTTGGTGTATTCTGTATAACACTATATTTGAAACTTGTTTCTCTCTGTAAATAAATAGAAAACAGAACGGGGAAAAGGGTCGAAAATGAGCATTACATGAATATAAATAAATCTCTTCATACAGAGCCATAAAGAAAAAGTAATTTCTAACCGTTTTTAGGGTTCAGAAATTACTTTTTCTTTATGGCTCTGTATGAAGAGATTTATTTATATTCATATAATTTTCATTTTCCATCCTTTGCGTTGCTTTTTCTATTTATTTACAAACTTAATGTCATTATTCCTTACAGCTTTACATAAGAAAATTATTTTATTTTAATAATTCAATAGAAATTATTTTTTGTAAATATAATTTATCTCTAATATATTTAAATTTAATATCTGCAAACATTGTGATTAAATTTATCTCATGACTTTTTGTGATAATACATTGAAAAAGTTATCTCAAAACAATGTATTATTCATCGTGAATCAATTGTCTGACTTATATAAAATTCATTTAAATTATCAATATTGAATATTTCCGTTAATCACCGGTGCTACGTGCCAAAATCCTTGTCACCCCTGTGAGTAACCGTATATGCGTAATAAATGTGTTATTTATTTGTAATGATCCCTTGCCAACAGCTCTTAAAATAATTACAATTAACACTTGAATAGTTGAATCAACAGCGAGATAAAATACAATTTTTTCTGTTATAAATATCGCTCACAAGACGTCCGTCCACACAGTGGAAAATTATTATAAATTGTTGTTTGATTTGCTTCATTCGCTCTTATCGCGCCAGTTCAATAACACCCATTTCTAATTACTACTGATTGTTGGTAATTAGTACAACGCGAGGGCTGGCTTGCAAATTGATTCAACCTAAAGACTTTATTTATATTTTATATTAATATTAAAATGTAATAATGGTTTTTCATACAGCTATAATATTTATTATATCTATTAATGATGTATGTATAACGATTTCCTACTAAAATCCTTTTTTTCTTCTTTGTATTTACAGACGGATGTTAGAATGCAATAAGAGTTTTCCATACAGCGATTATGATTCTCACGCTCTATTACATGTTTGCTACAATAGTTCAGTGGCGCCGCTTGAAAGCCCTGCAAAGCAAGCTTAACGGTACCTTAAACCATCAAAATGCGCTCGTTTTGAGCACCAGCAGGACTATAACCGATGATAGAAATAAGCGCTGTTTGGAAAACCTCTTGTTCGAACGCGATGGGCGAGTTGGATGCATCGTAGTGCCTCGAGTAAGTAGTTCAAGAAAACCAAAATCTAATTGGTAAGTCACTTGATTGTTTTTTTAGCAAAAACTTAGCTTAAGCCAGTGGATACTCTTCCCTAAGGACGGTAGATGTTTCCCTATACATATCGGCGCTTCTAGGGGCGCCCTACAGAGTCCTCACCTTCATGTGTTGTTGCAAGCGCAGCTCGACAGTTATTCGCCTCACCAAAGCAACATTATTGAGGCAAGTGGCTGTAATATTGCTACTTCTATTTATAAAAGCCTTGCTAATCATTCTTTCTATCAAACAAACCTTTGCAATCGCAACTGGAGTCGAATAGAGTTAAAAATAAACTCCACAAAACAATCAGGAGTTAATATTCATGAAAAAAGGTTAAACTTAATTTGTTCACTCATAATTATGGGATTAAGTCAGTTAGAGATGTCTTTAAGACATACAATACGGAATATAGAGATAAATAGAAACAGAAGTGCTTCAAAAATCCTGTTTAACTCTTTCCGTCTCATATAATTATATGATTAAAAGATATACATATGTATATACTACAGATATACTACAGATATACTACAGATATACTACAGATATACTACAGATATACTACAGATATTCTACAGATATAATACAGATACAATACAGAATATACAGAAAAACACAAGCAGAAGTGCTTTCTCACATAATTTTGTTATTAAAAGAGTTAAAGGTGTATCTACAAGAGATAATTTCTTCTTTCGCGTACCAACTTTTCAGATTAGATTCAAGATTAATAAGAATCGTCGATGTAATTATTAGAAATCACAGCACCACTGTTTTAGCATATTTTTTACCTACAAACCCAAATATAGGCAAATCTTCCATTAGAGGCCTCTAAAACCGACTGTAATTTATTGTTTCGCGAATCAAATAGTACCATCTTTTCAGATTAGATTCAAGAATAATTTAGAATCGTAGATATAACTATTAGAAATCACAGCACCACTGTTTTAGCATATTTTTCGACCTACAAACGCAAATATAGGCAAATCTTCCATTATAGACCTCTAAAACCAACTGTAATTTATTGTTTCGTGAATCAAATGGTACCATTTTTACAGATTAGATTCAAGAATAATTTAGAATCGTAGATGTAACTATTAGAAATCACAACACCACTGTTTTAGCATATGTTTTGACCTACAAACGCAAATATAGACAAATCTTCCATTAAAGGCCTCTAAAACCGACTGTAATTTATTTTTTAGCAAATCAAATCATACCAACTTTTCAGATTTGATTTAAGAATAATTAAGAATGTTAGATGTAACCATTAGAAATCACAGCACCTCTATTTCAACATATTTTTTTATCTACAAACGCAAATATAGGCAAATCTTCCATTAGAGGCCTCTAAAACCAACTGCAATATGATTTTTCGTGAATCAAATATTACCAACTTTTCAGATTAGATTCAGAATAAGTTAGAATCGTAGATGTAACCATTAGAAATCACAGCACAACTATATCAGCATATTGTTTGACCTCCAAACGCAAATATAAGCAAATCTTCCATTAGAGGCCTCTAAAACCGACTATAATTTATTGTTTCGTGAATCAAATGGTACCATCTTTTCAGATTAGATTCAAGAATAGTTTAGAATCGTAGATGTAACTATTAGAAATCACAGCACCACTGTTTTAGCATATTTTTTGACCTACAAACGCAAATATTGACAAATCTTCCATTAGAGGCCTCTAAAACGAACTGTAATATATTTTTTAGCGAATCAAATCATACCAACATTTCAGATTTGATTCAAGAATAATTAAAATGGTAGATGTAACCATAGGAAATCACAGCACCTCTATTTCAACATATTTTTTGATCTACAAACGCAAATATAGGCAAATCTTCCATTAGAGGCCTCTAAAACCAACTGCAATTTGATTTTTCGTGAATCAAATATTACCAACTTTTCAGATTAGATTCAGAATAAGTTAGGATCGTAGATATAACCATTAGAAATCACAGCACAACTAATTCAGCATATTTTTTGACCTACAAACGCAAATATAAGCAAATCTTCCATTAGATGCCTCTAAAACCGACTGTAATTTATTGATTCGTGAATCAAATGGTACCAACTTTTCAGATCAGATTCAAGAATAATTTAGAATCATAGATGTAACTATTAGAAATCACAACACCAATGTTTTAGCATATTTTTGGACCCACAAATGCAAATATAGACAAATTTTCCACTACAGGCCTCTAAAACCGACTGTAATTTATTTTTTCGCGAATCAAATGGTAACAACTTTTCAGAATAGATTCAAGAATAATTTAGAATCATAGATGTAACTATAAGAAGTCGCAGCATTATTGTTTTATCATATTTTTTGACCTACAAACGCAAATATAGACAAATCTTCCATTATAGGCCTCTAAAACCGATTGTAATTTATTGTTTCGCGAATTATATGGTACCAACTTTTCAGATTAGATTCAAGAATAATTTAGAATCGTAGATGTAACTATTAGAAATCACAGCACCACTGCTTTAGCATATTTTTTGACCTACAAACGCAAATATAGACAAATCATCCGTTAGAGGCCTCTAAAATCGACTGTAATTTATTTTTTCGCGAATTAAATGGTACCAACTTTTTAGATTAGATTCAAGAATAATTTAGAACCATAGATGTAACTATAAGAAATCGCAGCACCATTGTTTTAGCATATTTTTTGACCTAGAAACGCAAATATAGACAAATCATCCGTTAGAGGCCTCTAAAATCGACTGTAATTTATTTTTTCGCGAATTAAATGGTACCAACTTTTCAGATTAGATTCAAGAATAATTTAGAATCGTAGATGTAACTATTAGAAATCACAGCACCACTATTGTAGCATATTTTTTGACCTACAAACGCAAAAATAGGCCAATCTTCCATTATAGGCCTCTAAAACCAACTGTAATTTATTGTTTCGCGAATCAAATAGTACCAACTTTTCAGATTAGATTCAAGAATAATTTAGAATCATAGATGTAACTATAAGAAATCGCAGCACCATTGTTTTAGCATATTTTTTGACCTACAAACGCAAATATAAGCAAATCTTCCATTAGAGGCCTCTAAAACCGACTGTAATTTATTGTTTCCTGAATCAAATGGTACCATCTTTTCAGATTAGATTCAAGAATAATTTACAATCGTAGATGTAACTATTAGAAATCTCAGCACCACTGTTTTAGCATATTTTTTTACCTACAAACTCAACTATAGACAAATCTTCCATTAGAGGCCTCTAAAACTGACTGTAATTTATTGTTTCGGAAATAAAATAGTACCAACTTTTCAGATTAGATTTAACAATAATTTAGAATCGTAGATGTAACTATTAGAAATCACAGCACCTCTGTTTTAGCATATTTTTTGACCTACAAACGCAAATATAGACAAATCTTCCACTATAGGCCTCTAAAACCGACTGTAATTTATTGTTTCGCGAATCGAATGGTAACAACTTTTCAGATTAGATTCAAGAATAATTTAGAATCGTAGATTTAACTATTAGAAATCACAGCACCACTGTTTTAGCATATTTTTTGACCTACAAACGCAAATATAGACAAATCTTCCATTATAAGCCTCTAGAACCGACTGTAATTTATTTTTTCGCGAATCAAATGGTACCAACTTTTCAGAGTAGATTCAAGAATAATTTAGAATCGTAGATGTAACTATTAGAAATCACAGCACCACAATTGTAGCATATTTTTTGACCTACAAACGCAAATATGGGCCAATCTTCCATTATAGGCCTCTAAAACCAACTGTAATTTATTGTTTCACGAATCGAATGGTAACAACTTTTCAGATTAGATTCAAGAATAATTTAGAATCGTAGATATAACTATTAGAAATCACAGCACCACTGTATTAGCATATTTTTTTACCTACAAACGCAAATAAAGGCAAATCTTCCATTATAGGCCTCTAAAACCGACAGTAATTTATTTTGACGGGAATCAAATGGTACCAACTTTTCAGATTAGATTCAAGAATAATTTAGAATCGTAGATTTAACTATTAGAAATCACAGCACCACTGTTTTAGCATATTTTTTGACCTACAAACGCAAATATAGACAAATCTTCCATTAAAGGCCTCTAAAACCGACTGTAATTTGTTTTTTCGCGAATCAAATGTTACCAACTTTTCAGATTAGATTCAAGAATAATTAAGAATCGTAGATATAATCATTAGAAATCACCGTACCTCTATTTCAGCATATTTTTTGATCTACAAACGCAAATATAGACAAATCTTCCATTAGAGGCCTCTAAAACCGACTGTAATTTGTTTTTTCCGTGAATCAAATGTTACCAACTATTCAGATTAGATTCAAGAATAATTAAGAATCGTAGATGTAACCATTAGAAATCACAGTACCTCTATTTCAACATATTTTTTGACCTACAAACGCAAATATAGGCAAATCTTCCATTATAGGCCTCTAAAACCAACTGTCATTTATTGTTTCGCGAATCAAATGGTAGCAACTTTTCAGATTAGTTTCAAGATTAATTAAGAATCGTAAATGTAATCATTAGAAATCACAGCATCCCTTTTTCAGCATCTTTTTTGACCTACAAACGCAAATATAGGCAAATCTTCCATTATAGACCTCTAAAACCGACTGTAATTTGTTTTTTCGTGAATCAAATGTTACCAACTTTTCAGATTAGATTCACGAATAATTGAAATTTGTAGATGTAAAGATTAGAAATCACAGCATCTCTTTTTCAGCATATTTTTTGACCTACAAACACAAATATAGTTAACTCTTCCATTTGAAGCCTTCAGAATCGACTCTAACTTGTATCTTCGTGAATTAAATGTTACCAACATTTCAGAATAAGCTTATAAATAATTATAGTTTATAGTAGTGGCAGTTGTAACATCTTTTATTTTTCTTTTGAAGTTTGGAACGCATAGCGTAAGAACTTCTGAAAATGTTAGTATGTAAAGGACACTATATATCAGTTTTGAAAGATATGTACTAGCTAATAGTGAGATAAAAGAGATATAAATCGGGTTTTCAGTGCTTTAATTAATTATTTATTTAATAATTTTCAACCCAAATAAATACAACTCATAGAAGATTAGCTTCATAAACAGCCTTCCCATGACATCACAAATTGGTGATCTCATACAATCTACCAGTCATAGATTTATCTTCCGCAGCTGCAGCTTCTTCTTCTTCTTCTTTTTCTTTTTCTTTTTCTTTTTCTTTTTCTTTTTCTTTTTCTTTTTCTTTTTCTTTTTCTTTTTCTTTTTCTTTTTCTTTTTCTTTTTCTTTTTCTTTTTCTTTTTCTTTTTCTTTTTCTTTTTCTTTTTCTTTTTCTTTTTCTTTTTCTTTTTCTTTTTCTTTTTCTTTTTCTTTTTCTTTTTCTTTTTCTTTTTCTTTTTCTTTTTCTTTTTCTTTTTCTTTTTCTTTTTCTTTTTCTTTTTCTTTTTCTTTTTCTTCTTTTTCTACTTATTTTTCTCCTTCTTCATCTTCTTTATCTTCTTCTTCTTGTTCTTCTTCTTCTTCTTTTTCTTCTTCTTGTTTTAAGATAAGTCCTCTTATATTTCGAACTAGGCACTAGAAACACAGCAAAGTCCAATGTGATAGTAAAAAAAAATCCTTGTTAATTATTAGCATTCTTTAAGTTTAAAATATAATCACGATAGTGATAATTTTTTAACAACAAGAAAGTATGTAACACAAACATTAATATGGAATAATAACATGTTTGTTTGTTTAATCAGTGGATGAGTAAACTTCGTATTTTAGACCAATAGAAATCTACGTGCACATAATTTAACTATATTTTCAAGCAATTTCTCGGCTTACGATCAAAATCAATATTCACACATACAATCTAGTTAGCTTCACATGTAGTCTGAAGGCTATAGATCTCTAAGAGTCGGTTTCAATCAAATTCTAGTTGATATCTTTACTTTCTCATGTGATATCAAGGCTTTTGATCAAAATTAAACTTCACACATAGAATCTAGTTGGCTTTGCATGTGTCGCCATAGCTATAGACCTTCAACAGTCTGTTTCAATTAACTTATAATTGATATCGTCAGTTTCTCATGTGATATCAAGGCTTTCGATCAAAATTAATCGTTACCCATAGAATCTAGTTGGCTTTGCATGTTTTGCCATATCTATAGACTTTAAACAATCTGTTTCAATCAACTTATAGTTGATATCTTCAGTTTCTTATGTGATATCAAGGCTGTCGATCAAAATCTTCACACATATAATCTAGTTGGCTTTGCATGTGTTGCATTGCTATAGACCTTAAACAGTCTGTTTGAATCAACTTATATTTGATATCTTGAGTTTCTCATGTAATATCAAGGCTTTCGATAAAAATTAATCTTCACACATAGAATCTAGTTGGCTTTGCATGTGTTGCTATAGATATAGACCTTAAACAGTCTGTTTCAATCAACTTATAGTTTATATCTTCAGTTTCTCATGTGATATCATAGCTTTCGATAAAAATTGTTTTTTCATTGAAATTCTGGTTTATAGCTAGTAGTAACTCTCGTAGGTTTCCATATGTATCTCATGAGCACAAACCCAAAACAAACTCTATTACAAAAGAACTCTAACTTTAACCTTTCTCCAGTTGCGATATTATTATAGAATAAATTCATTATGAATTATAAAAAAAAATGAATCAAACATCTACTGTTTATTGTAGATGGAAAAATACGGCGAGCTAGTTGCGTGGCGTGCCTTGGAGTTCTTTGAAGTGATCCTTAAGACTGATCTAACTAACTTAACTAAGCTAATGAACTCCTTCTCGTACTCCGACATGGATATCAATCACGAGCTGCAAGTTGTATGCTTGGAAAGTGAGAGTGAGAATCTTTTAACACAGAAAACTTGCTACACAAAATATTTTTAGCAATCGACGTTGAAGGCTACCCTACAAAAATTAAGTATGACACACTTTTTCCATACCGACAGCAACTCAATTACTCCTACGCTCCAGTGCACTGGAAGAAATTCGTGCACAACGTCCGACAGATTTATGCCAAACTAAACGAGAATTTAAAGTGAGTTACTTGAAATATTAAATGCTTTACGTTATTTTCTTCTAAAATCATCCATAAACTCCTACTGAGTAATAAACATAGTTATAGCTCTTTCTGTCTGTTTGAGGATGGTTTGAAGAAAGACTTTTAAACGTGTACAGTTTGAGGACAATTATATTTTCTTCTAAAATCATTCGTAAACTCCTGCTAAAGAATAAACGTAGTTATACCTCTATCTGGCTGTTTGAGGATTGTTTGAATAAAGACTTTTAAACATGTACAGTTTGAGGTTAATTCTATTTTCTTCTAAAATCATCCGTAAACTCCTACTAAGGAATAAACATAGTTATACCTCTATCTGGCTGTTTGAGGATTGTTTGAAGAAAGACTTTTGAACGTGTACAGTTTGAGTTCAATTGTGGTGTCTTCTTAATCATCCTAAAACTCCTGGTAAGGAATAAACATAGATCTATCTCTATTTGGTTGTTTGAGGATTGTTCAAAGAAAGAATTTTAAAAGTGTACAGTTTGAGGTCAGTTCTAGTGTTTTCTAAAATCATCCTAAAACTCCTGGTAAGAAATAAACATAGGTATACCTCTATCTGGCCGTTTGAGGATGGTTTGAAGAAATACTATTGAACGTGTACAGTTTGAGGTCAATTCTAGTGTCTTCTTAATCATCCTAAAACTCTTGCTAAGGTATAAACATTGTTATATTTCTATCTGGCCGGTTGAGGATGGTTTAACGAAAGACCTTTATACGTGTACAGTTTGAGGATAATTCTACTATTTGTAATACCTATTTTTAGTCCTAAAATTATGATTGAGAATGGGACCAAACCGGAAGACAAACGTGTCCCGATTTCGGAAGTTAAGCCGATCAAGAAAGCGACGGTGGCCACGAAAAACACACTCGAAGTGCATGGCGCGCATAAAAAACATAAGTCGAAAACGCCTAAAGAGGTGAGGGTGGAAGAAAAAGCCAGGGCATTGAACGAAAATTCTAAAGCCCAAGATAGGTCTAAAGATATAAACGATACTTCTAAATCTACTGATATTGCTGAGGGTTTTAAAGCTGCTGATGGTATAGTACTGAGTAATCTTAAAGGCGCAGATTTGTCTAATGGCAATACTAATGAACTTAATAACGTTAAAGAAGTTGTTGATGTTTCCAATACAAAACAGGACAATACTAAAAAAGATGGAAGTTGTGAAATGCCTAAATCTAAAGATGTATCAAGAATGGGTAGTGAAACGTCTAAATCTGCTGATACCACTAAAACCAGTAGTACTTCTAAAACTAAAGATACAACTGAAATTGATGAACCTACTAAAACCAGTAGTAGTACTTCCAAAACTAAATATACATCCAGAACCGTTGATACGTCTAAAGCTAAAGATGCATCTAAAAGTAGAGATATATCTAAAACTAGAGATACATCTAAATCTAAAGATACATCTAAATCTAGAGATACATCTAAATCTAGAGATACATCTAAAACTAGAGATGCAGTTAAAACAAGTGAACCCACTAAAACATCTACCTCTAAAACTACAGCTACATCTAAAACTAAACCAAAAACAGAGACATCAAGCGCTAAAACAGCCACTAGTCAAAAAACTGTTTTTGGTTCTAAAAGTACTGACTCGGATAAGTCCAAGCTGAAACCTGTGATGGGCACCCCAAAAATTAAGGTGGAGCCTGCCAAAACCACGACTGAACGTAAATCAGTAGCTTCCTACTCGGAGGTGGCCCAAAGTTCGTCTGGGGGCAAAAACCTGCAGCGACAAAACGCTACCAGTTCCAAAGAAACTTCCCCAAATCGCGTGGTGAAACCGCCCAACATTCTAGTTTATGCCGACAGTGTCATTGCGAAAGAGAATGTTAAGAGCGTCCTGAAATCGATTATAAACAAAGAGAAGTAAGTTGAGTTTATTATAAAATTATTTGCAAATGTATAGGTAATTTTTTTATAGATACACGATTTACGATTTACCGCTGAACACGAGCTCTAATTTTTGGGATAGCTCGACCACATTAGTGATTGTATGTGGCAATGTCACGCCTAATTTGACCACGCATCTCCTGCAATATTTGGTTACAGGGGGGCAACTGTTGTGTTTGTGCTCTGATCTTCTCTACAGTGTTTTGCAGACCTATTCGACGGCAGAGGTGAGTTAAACATATATTTTCTAGCTTATAGCATGAAGTAGTAAAATCGTTTGTATTATAAAGGGCTTACATTCATAGCAATATGATTGCTAATACAGGCATACAGCTATCCAGCGCTTATTTGAAGAAAAAGACTGAGTTTCATGATGATTCTACTTTCTTTTAAAGTACCTTTCATGGGTTTCTGTGAGTTTTAGATAAATAACAAGTGAATAAACTCATCTGAGCTGCTCTCTTTGCCGGAAGAGCCTCATGGCTGATAGCCCTTTGTTTCTTTTTTCGTCCTAATAATGGCTGAACATGACTAAACGGATGCGTGTTCCAGTTGTATCAAATTCTTCATGTTATAGTTCATGGACGATACTTATACTTGTTGATTTTTTTGTGGCAATGATTTTATTTACAGGTGCGCGAGCACGAACTCGTTCGTTTTACTTACGGCGAGTGGAAGCGGGTGAAAATGATGCACCACATCTTCTGCTATCAGGCTTCTCCTGCTAAAAAGCAGTTTTCCAAAGATTCTGACCAATCAAATCACAGGTTTGTGTGCAGTAGTCAAAACTAGATTCGTTTGGTCATCTCGGAGTGTTTATTATTGATACTACAGTATACTAATCATGTGCAATACAGGAAAATGGTCAGAAGGGGGGAGTACGGTGACCATAAATCTTTAAAATTCTTAAATTTTATCCAAAATCGCTTGAAATTTCGATCAAGAATACGAAATTGTGAATATATTTCATGCCGCGTTGCGAAAATTAGATTGAATTTCACGAGATTTGATCAAAAAATTAAGAATTTTTAAGATTTATGGTCAGAAGGGGGGAGTATGGTGACGATAAATATTAAAAATTCTTAAAGTTTAGCAGAAATCGCGTGAAATCTCGACCAAGAATGGGAAATTGTGAATATATTTCATGCTGGGTTGCGAAAAAGTGACCGAATTTCACGAGATTTGATCAAAAATTTAAAAATTTTTAAGATTTATTGTCAGTACGGTGACCATAAATCTTCAAAATTTTTAAATTTTAGCCGAAATCGCGTGAAGTTTCGACCAAGGATACGAAATTGTGAATATATTTCATGTCGGGTTGCGAAAATGTGACCGAATTTCACGAGATTTGATGAAAAATTTAAGAATTTTTAAGATTTATGATCAGAAGGAGGGAGTACGATGACCTTAAATCTTAAAAATTCTTAAATTTTAGCCGACATCGTGTGAAATTTCGATAAGGATACGAAATTGTGAATATATTTCATGCCGGGTTGCAAAAAAGTGACCGAATTTCTCGAGATTTGATCAAAAATTTAAGAATTTTTAAGATTTATTGTCAGAAGGGTGGTGTACGGTGGCCATAAATCTTAAAAATTCTTAAGTTTTAGCCGAAATCGCGTGAAATTTCGACCAAGAATACGAAATTGTGAATATATTTCATGCCGAGTTGCGAAAAAGTGACCGAATTTCACGAGATTTGATCAAAAATTTAAGAATTTTTAATATTTATGGTCAGAAGTTGTGACTACGGTGACCATAAATCTTAAAAATTCTTAAATTTTAGCCGAAATTGCGTGAAATTTCGAACAAGAATACGAAATTGTGAAGATATTTGATGCCGAGCTGCGAAAATGTGATCGACTTTCACGAGATTTGATCAAAAATTTAAGAATTTTTAAGATTTATGGTCAGATAATGGGAGTACGGTGACTATAAATCTTAAAATTCTTAAATTTTAGCCGAAATCTCGTGATATTTCGACCAAGAATACGAAATAGTGAATATATTTCATGCCGGGTTGCAAAAATGTGGCCGAATTTCACGAGATTTTATCAAAAATTTAAGAATTTTAAAGATTTATGGTCAGAAGGGGGGTGTACGGTGACCATAAATCTTAAAAATTCTTAAATTTTAGCCGAAATCGCGTGAAATTTCGACAAAGATACAAAATTGTGAATATATTTCATGTCGGGTTGCGAAAATGTGACCGAATTTCACAAGATTTGATGAAACATTTAAGAATTTTTTAAATTTATGGTCAGAAGGAGGGAGTACGGTGACCATAAATCTTTAAAATTCTTAAATTTTATCCAAAATCGCTTGAAATAAAAAAATAATACGAAAGAATACGAAATTGTGAATATATTTCATGCCGCGTTGCGAAAATTAGATTGAATTTCACGAGATTTGATCAAAAAATTAAGAATTTTTAAGATTTATGGTCAGAAGGGGGGAGTACGGTGACTATAAATCTTAAAAATTCTTAAATTTTAGCCGAAATCTCGTGAAATTTCGACCAAGAATGGGAAATTGTGAATATATTTCATTCTGGGTTGCGAAAATGTGATCGAATTTTACGAGATTTGATCAAAAATTTAAGAATTTTTAGGATTTATGGTCAGAAGGGAGAAGAACGGTGACCATAAATTTTAAAAATTCTTAAATTTTTGCCAAAATCGCGTGAAATTTTGACAAAGATACGAAATTGTGAATATATTTCATGTCGGGTTGCGAAAATGTGACCGAATTTCACGAGATTTGATTAAAAATTTAAGAATTTTTAAGATTTATGGTCAGAAGGGGGTAGTACGGTGACTATAAATCTTAAAAATTCTTAAATTTTAGCCGAAATCGCGTGAAGTTTCGACCAAGAATAGGAAATTGTGAATATATTTCATGCCGGGTTGCGAAAATGTGACCGAATTTCACGAGATTTGATTAAAAATTTAAGAATTTTTAAGATTTATGGTCAGAAGGGGGGTGTACGGTGACCATAAATCTTAAAAATTCTTAAATTTTAGCCGAAATCGCGTGAAATTTCGACAAAGATACGAAATTGTGAATATATTTCATGTCGGGTTGCGAAAATGTGACCGAATTTCTCGAGATTTGATTAAAAATTTAAGATTTTTTATGATTTATGGTCAGAAGGTGGCAGTACGGTGTCCATAAATTTTAAAAATTCTTAATTTTAGCCGAAATCGCGTGAAATTTCGTGCAAGAATACGAAATTGTGAATATATTTCATGCCGGGTTGCGAAAATGTGACCACATTTCACGAGATTTGATTAAAAATTAAAAAAAAATTAAGATTTATGGTCAGAAAGGTGACCATAAATCTTAAAAATTCTTAAATTTTAGCCGAAATCGCGTGAAATTTCACCAAGAATAGGAAATTGTGAATATATTTCATGCCGGGTTGCAAAAATGTGACGAGATTTGATCAAAAATTTAAGAATTTTTAAGATTAATGGTCAGAAGGGGGAGTACGGTGACCATAAATCTACTTCACTGACTCATGTGAGACAGGTTACTGAAGATATAAAGACAGTTGTATTAGCATACAATTTTCAAGTTTAAAGATTTTGTCAAACTTTGAAAAGCTGTATTTCAGAAACTATTAGGATACCTAGCCCATCTTAGTCTCAAAATGTAGAGAATTTAATCTAGTTTAAAAATGCATAGAAAGGTCTTTGTCGAAAACGTGCTCCTTCATAGTCAAAATGGGAAATAACCGAAAGAAATGAAAAATTGAGGAGTTTTTGAGATATTCAAAGTAGTCCCGGAGGTCTAGCGAGGTCGAAAACTTCGATTTTGCATCTCAGGATGTGCCTGAGATGCAAAATCCAATCCAATGCAATACATAGATGAACAAAAAAAGAAACTAACTACCCTAACTTGATGCAATTTATGCACCCTATAACCATGACGAGGTTACTGGACTACTACAGCTAATTAAAAACTGATTCATCAGTTTTCAATTCTTCGTTTATCATCCGCTGTGACCAAATGAATTTAATTAAAATATGTTTTATTTTTCTATATTGGTATTCTATTTACATTAATTAGTAATGGCTCGAGCCCTGTTGCACCACGTACACCCTCAACTGTTGATATACAGCATAACAACAAAAACTACACCGTACAGGTACAAATATTGGGTGCTGAAGAGACGTGGCAAACGCCCAGTTTGCTGCTGGCCACCATTAAAAACGCTAGTGGTAAAGCAATATTCTCACAGGTATATGAAATATTGTAAAAAATGTTCATACTCAAAAAACAATTTTTTTTTTGGGTAAGGTGCATTTGGAGGTTGATCCTTTACAATACCAAGACGATGAAAACAAGTTCGCCGCTTTGAAAGACAGCGATAAGGCGCGATTGGAAATTTTAAAACACATCCTCTCCACACATCTGGATATTGATTGCAGGAACATGCAGCAGAATGTGGAGTTCACTCCGGCTTATTTCCTCGGAAGACACGACGTATAAATTTCATACATTTATTAGCTAATTATTTTTTTCAAGCGCTTCAATTTTTTGCACGTGATGACTCGCTTTCTTCATGTCATGGCTTTTGTTTATTACTTTTTTGTTATGCGATACATTAAGACAGATCATAATTTCAAATTACACAGAATAACAATAACATCGTGAGTAGAGAGGCGACAGTCTGAAGTCACGTACGGAACGTTGTTGGTTCGAATCTATCGCTAATCGGGAAACTTTTCTACAAAAAGTTGAGACTAGCACATAGGATTCTGTTTCTATTGATTAAACAAATTCGTTCTACATACAACAGCCTGTTTCGTTTACTGCAGGATATAGGTCCTTCTTAATAGTTTCCATTCTCTTCGGTCTTAGGCTGTCTTGATCCAGTTTCTTTTTGTTGCAATTCGTTGCAACTCTACAATTACGATCTATATGGCAGTACAGTGCCCCTAGGATGTGTGCTCTACTCACCGTAAAACAAAAGAGTTACTACGAATTGCAACAAAATACTGGATTCAGATAGCCTAAGACTGAACGCAATGGAAAATATTCAAAGGGCCTACGTTCTGCAGTAAGGCTATTGGATGATGAATGAAGTTGTTCAATTAAACTTCATATTTTCAAAATTACACCGAACAATTTTTTCGATATTTTTATTTTTTATTGGATTTTTCACACGACTTGGCTAATATTTTGCATAGCTTATAGATTTTTTGCCCCCATATATCAGCCAGTTTTTGGTGATATTTTAACACGAACATATTTATCAGTTAGCCTGCTATCTGCTGGCACTCTTTAAGTTCTTTTTAGAGTTTTGTTTTCCCATTTGCAGTTAAAACTAGAACTATTGAATAGCTGCGAGTACATAAAGGAGAATAAGCTTGAGGTAAGCGATGATTTAACATTGGAGTTCTGTGGTAAAGGGGTGGATCCGGGGAAGGCTAGTGCATCGCGGCTGCCCGTGATGGTTCTTAGTTGTCCCGCGAATTTCTCCACAGTCAGTTACTTTGAGGTGAATCAAAAACTGGAATGTTCTTCCAGATTAGAGATGAATATGCTAATTATTTTTTAGACTCTTGAAACTGATATAATTGGACGCTTAGTCATTTACTCGGATATTCTAAGCAGCTCCCAAAATGTGCTCAAAAAAAAGCTGCGCCACGGGCTTGCTGTTATTCCCAAGCTACAAACTACAGGAAAAGGTAAGTTTTTATTTTTTATTTTTTTATTCATTACCTCCAGTCTGGATAGTTGGCTGGAGGGTAGCATAGCTAAAGACACTTAGGCCTCAAATTGGGCCCATTGTGAAGGCTGCTCACTCGTCCCACCAGTCAATTTTGCGTGCAAGCTGTAAAACTTTGGCGGGCGAGGAGCTGCCAATGCTGACCATACTAGGCCACCAGTACATTCATACAATATATACAAAAGAACAATAAAAAATATGGGAGGTAATGATTAGGTTCATATTTATCTATACGTTGCTATCAAGGATGTTGTTCATCACAACAAAACTTCATTTCATTATTTTACTCCAGCTTCTTCTTTCGCCCACTCAATGCCTCCTCAATTTCCTTCCATATCGTCCTGTTTTGTGCTGCCTAGATCAAGTTATTACCTACGTGGCACTGGATGTCATCTGAACAGAAGGCTACCGATCGGGTGCTTGCTTTAGAAGCGAAACTCGCTGAGAGCTCTAAATCCGCATCAGAGCAAATGATAGGGCTGCAAAACGATGTTAAGTTTCTCATTCAGTTGATTCATAGATTGCAGGATGAGGGTGTTTGGAATTTGGATGGTTTACAGTTTTGTACTGTAGACAAAAATACTTTAGTATTGTAATATTTTATTTTATCTTGCTCTTTAGGAATTGGAGCTTGTGTCTTGTCATTACATATTTATTCTACTGAAAATGAATACTGCTTTATTCTTCTACCAAAAAATTACTAATTCATTCTTCTGCTTCTCTAACTTTCAATTGTTTTTACTATACAAAAAAAGATCAAGGAAATAAATTTCAATTGTTTTTACTATACAAAAAAGATCATGGAAATAACTTTCAGTTGTTTTTACTTTGCAAAACAAGATCAAGTAAATCATTATTGCCATCAAGAATTGGACGTTAGGTATTTTATTTCAGGTCGCTCTAACAACGAGTGGCTAAGTCCAGACGGATGCGCCATGTTTTCGTTACAGCTGCACGTCGACTTGAACACCCCCCTAGGCCAGTCACTGCCGTTAGTTCAACATCTTGTTATGGTGGCGATAGTGGCGGCCATCAAAAACATACATGGACTTGAGGTTTCGTTTTCGTTCGACTATTGCTAATTTCTTTGTGGCAACACTTTGATTTCTGGTTACAGAACTTGGAAATAGGTCTCAAGTGGCCTAATGACCTCTACGCGTACTCAAGCATTAAGATCGGCGGGCTCTTCATCGCGTCTACGATTGAATCAAACGTTGCCGTTGTAAATGTGGGTGAGTGATCAGTAGTTATAAAAAATAAGCTTAACCCTTTCGCTGCTGCGCTAGGAAAACTAACTCCCGTCTGTGGTGCGGCGTTAGATTTATCTGGAACGGTTTTTGGGAAAGTGGCGGCAGGGCTAAAAAGAAACCTCTTCTCTTTACATCGATACTTTGCTCTTTCTTCAGAGCTTCTTCAAGAGCTCTGAATCAAGAGCGAAATATATCGTTGTAATGAGAAGAGCTTTCTTTGTAGCCCTACCGCCACATTCCCAAGAATCTTCCCGTAACTAGTTTTTCGGCGAAAAACGACCCTATATATATATATATATATATATATATATATATATATATATATATATAGGAACTCGAACCAGCATGCGCACCCTACTTTGGATGAGGGAGAGTCAGTCCTAACCCATGAAATCACCTTTCACAGTTTTTTAAGAAAGAATCTATGAAGTTAATGATTACACTCCTCTGAGCTCTGAGCTATAAAGCTATCAACCCGACAGTTGGCAAAGGAAGAAGCTAGACAGAACTTTTTTTTTATAAATGATTTTAAAGTCGAATAGCCATTACAGAAGTGTTAGAAGGACCGTAACTGCTACTATTAGTCAGTTCAGAGTGAAATTACGTCTATACTTTTCTTATTCATAAGATAAACTACTCATAAAACAGATTTTTCACATGGGGGCTAAATCAGAAAGCCGTTCATAGCGGAATCTCTTTCTTATAGGTTGCGGCATCAACTTGAGCAATCAAGAGCCCACGCTGTGCATAAACGATATCATTGCAAAGCATAATGCAGACAACAAAACGAACGTGGGGTTGTTGCAAAAGGAAAAGTTCTTCGCTTTAGTCTTCAATGAAGTCGAGTCGTTGATGAAGTTAGTCCAGAATGGACAGATGGAGATGCTGCGTGAGATGTACTACAAGTACTGGCTGCATAGGTAAGTAAATAGTTTGAGTAACATACAATTTTATGTACCGGGCAAGCCCAAGCCCATCCTTCCCCATGTATACCATACTCCTTAACCGTCTAATTATGCATTTGTTATTATTATTTGACTATTTTTTTATATTTATACATCTCTTCTACGAGGCACGTCAAGAAAGTAAGAGTACTCGATTTATCTATTGTTATATATATATATATATATATATATATATATATATATATATAGATTATATGAGAACTGTTGATATAAGTTCAAGTTTATCCTATTGTCCTTCATGAACGGATACAGATATCTATCCAAATCCTTCAGGATGCATGTATTGGCTATATAGTCCTGTAAACAGAATTAATTAATCTGATGAGATTTCTGCAATATTCATAGTTTTTTACTAAACCAAATTTTTATTAAAAATCGTACTAACATTAATACCTGTTGCTGTGACGATAATTCGTGTGTTCCTGTATGAAATTGAGAGTGCCCACCTCAGCAATTAATTGGTTTAATTAAAAATTCAAAAGTCAACTCAATATCTCTTTTGGTTTTACAATAATCGCTATTTAAAGTGAGAAAACGGACTAAATACAAAATTATATGAGAATTCTTGATATAACTTCACGTTTATCCTGATGTCCTTCACGAACGGATAGAGATATCTTTCCAAATCCTTAAGGATTTTATAGATGCATGTATTGGCTATATAATCCTGCAAACAGAATTAATAAATTTGATGGGATTTCAGAAATAATCATAGTTTTATGCTAAAACAAATTTTTACTAAAAATCGAACTAACGTTAATACCTGTTGCTGTGAGGATAATTCGTGTGTTCCTGTATGAAATTGAGAGTGCCCACCTCAGCAATGAATTGGTCTAATTAAAAATTCAAAAGGCAACTCAATATCTCTTTTGGTTTTACAATAATCGCCATTTAAAGTGAGAAAACGGGCTAAATACAAAATTATATGAGAACTTGATATAACTTCACGTTTATCCTGATGTCCTTCACGAACGGATGGAGATATCTTTCCAAATCCTTAATGATTTTATAGATGCATGTATTGGCTATATAATCCTGTAAACAGAATTAAAAAATCTGATGGGATTTCTGAAACAATCATAGTTTTTTACTATAACAAATTTCTACTAAAAATCGTACTCACATTAATACCTGTTGCTGTAAGGATAATTCGTGTGTTCCTGTATGAAATTTAGAGTGTCCACCACAACAATGAATTGGTCTCATTAAAAATTCAAAAAGCAACTTAATATATCTTTTGGTTTTACAATAACCCCCATTTAAAGTGAGAAAACGGGCTAAACACAAAATTATATGAGAACTGTTGATATAACTTCAAGTTTATCCTGTTTGTCCTTCATGAACGGATAGAGATATCTATATAAATCCTTCAGGATTTAATAGATGCATATATTGGCTATATAATCCTGTAAACATAATTAATAAATCTGATGGGATTTCAGAAATAATCATAGTTTTTTACTATAACAAATTTTTATTAAAAATCGTATTAACCTTAATACCTGTTGCTGTGAGGATAATTCGTGTGTTCCTGTATAAAATTGAAAGTGTCCACCTCAGTAATGAATTGGTCTAATTAGAAATTCAAAAGGCAACTCAATATCTCTTTTGGTTTTACAATAATTCCCATTTAAAGTGAGAAAACGGGCTAAACACAAAATTATATGAGAACTGTGGATACAACTTCAAGTTTATCCTGATGTCCTTCATGAACGAATAGAGATATGTATCCAAATCCTTCAGGATTTTATAGATGCATGTATTGGCTATATAATCCTGTAAACAGAATTAATAAATCTGATGGAATTTCTGAAATAATCATAATTTTTTACTATAACAAATTTTTATTAAAAATCCTACTAACATTAATACCTGTTGCTGTGAGGATAATTCGTGTGTTCCTGTATGAAATTAACAGTGCCCACCTCAGCAATGAATTGGTCTAATTAAAAATTCAAAAGTCAACTCAATATCTGTTTTGGTTTTACAATAATCGCCATTTAAAATGAGAAAACGGGCTAAACACAAAATTATATGAGAACTGTTGATATAACTTCAAGTTTATTCTGATGTCCTACATGAACGGATAGAGATATCTATCTAAACCCTTCAGGATTTTATAGATGCATGTATTGCCTATATAACCCTGTAAACAGTATTAATTAATCCTATAGGATTTCTAAAATATTCATAGTTTTTTACTATAACAATTTTTTACTAAAAATCATACTAACATTAATATCTGTTGCTGTAAGGATAATTCGTGTGTTCCTGCTTAAAATTGAGAGTGCCCACCTCGGCAATTAATTGGTCTAATTAAAAATTCAAAAAGCAACTCAATATCTCTTTTGGTTTTACAATAATCGCCATTTAAAGTGAGAAAACGGGATAAACACAAAATTATATGAGAACTGTTGATATAACTTCAAGTTTATCCTGATGTCCTTCGTATAGAGATATCTATCCAAATCCTTCAGGATTTAATAGAAGCATGTTTTGGCTATATAAACCTGCAAATAGAATTAATGAATCTGATGGGATTTCTGAAATAATCATAGTTCTTTACTATAACAAATTTTTATTAAAAATCGTACTAACATTAATACATGTTGCTGTGAGGATAATTCGTGTGTTCCTGTATGAAATTGAGAGTGCCCACCTCAGCAATAAATTGGTCCATTTAAAAATTCAAAAGGCAACTCAATATCTCTTTTGGTTTTACAATTTACAATAATCGCCATTTAAAGTGAGAAAACGGGCTAAACACAAAGTTATATGAGAACTGTTGATATAGCTTCAAGTTTATCCTGATGTCCTTCATGAACGGATAGAGTTATCTGTCTAAATCCTACAGGATTTAATAGATGCATGTATTGGCTATATAATCCTGTAAATAGAACTAATAAATCTGATGGGATTTCTGAAATAATCATAGTTTTTTACTATAACAAATTTTTACTAAAAATCAAATTTATCCTGATGTCCTTCATGAACGGATAAAGATATCTATTCAAATCATTCAGGATTTAACAGACGCTTGTATTGGCTATATAATCCTGTAAACAGGATTAATAAATCTGATAGGATTTCTGAAATAATCATAGTTTTTTACTATAACAAATTTTTACTAAAAATCGTACTAACATTAATACCTGTTGCTGTGAAGTTAATTCGTGTGTTCCTGTATGAAATTGAGAGTACCTACCTCAGCAATAAATTGGTCTATTTAAAAATTCAAAAGGCAACTCAATATCTCTTTTGGTTTTACAATAATCGCCATTTAAAGTGAGAAACCGGGCTAAACACAAAATTATATGAGAACTGTTGATATAACTTCAACTGATGTCCTTCATGAACGGATAGAGATATCTATCTAAATCCTTCAGGATTTAATAGATGCATATATTGGCTATATAATCCTGTAAATAGAATTAATAAATCTGATGGGATTTCTGAAATAATCATAGTTTTTTGCTAAAACAAATTTTTAATAAAAATCGAACTAACGTTAATACCTGTTGCTGTGAGGATAATTCGTGTGTTCCTGTATGAAATTTAGAGTGTCCACCACAGCAATGAATTGGTCTCATTAAAAATTCAAAAAGCAACTTAATATCTCTTTTGGTTTTACAATAATCCCCATTTAAAGTGAGAAAACGGGCTAAACACAAAATTATATGAGAACTGTTGATATAACTTCAAGTTTATCCTGATGTCCTTCATGAACGAATAGAGATATGTATCCAAATCCTTCAGGATTTTATAGATGCATGTATTGGCTATATAATCCTGTAAATAGAACTAATAAATCTGATGGGATTTTTGAAATAATCATAGTTTTTTACTATAACAAATTTTTACTAAAAATCTAATTTATCCTGATGTCCTTCATGAACGGATAAAGATATCTATTCAAATCATTCAGGATTTAATAGACGCTTGTATTGGCTATATAATCCTGTAAACAGGATTAATAAATCTGATAGGATTTCTGAAATAATCATAGTTTTTTACTATAACAAATTTTTATTAAAAATCGTATTAACCTTAATACCTGTTGCTGTGAGGATAATTCGTGTGTTCCTGTATAAAATTGAAAGTGTCCACCTCAGTAATGAATTGGTCTAATTAGAAATTCAAAAGGCAACTCAATATCTCTTTTGGTTTTACAATAATTCCCATTTAAAGTGAGAAAGCGGGCTAAACACAAAATTATATGAGAACTGTGGATACAACTTCAAGTTTATCCTGATGTCCTTCATGAACGAATAGAGATATGTATCCAAATCCTTCAGGATTTTATAGATGCATGTATTGGCTATATAATCCTGTAAACAGAATTAATAAATCTGATGGAATTTCTGAAATAATCATAATTTTTTACTATAACAAATTTTTATTAAAAATCCTACTAACATTAATACCTGTTGCTGTGAGGATAATTCGTGTGTTCCTGTATGAAATTAACAGTGCCCACCTCAGCAATGAATTGGTCTAATTAAAAATTCAAAAGTCAACTCAATATCTGTTTTGGTTTTACAATAATCGCCATTTAAAATGAGAAAACGGGCTAAACACAAAATTATATGAGAACTGTTGATATAACTTCAAGTTTATTCTGATGTCCTACATGAACGGATAGAGATATCTATCTAAACCCTTCAGGATTTTATAGATGCATGTATTGCCTATATAACCCTGTAAACAGTATTAATTAATCCTATAGGATTTCTAAAATATTCATAGTTTTTTACTATAACAATTTTTTACTAAAAATCATACTAACATTAATATCTGTTGCTGTAAGGATAATTCGTGTGTTCCTGCTTAAAATTGAGAGTGCCCACCTCGGCAATTAATTGGTCTAATTAAAAATTCAAAAAGCAACTCAATATCTCTTTTGGTTTTACAATAATCGCCATTTAAAGTGAGAAAACGGGATAAACACAAAATTATATGAGAACTGTTGATATAACTTCAAGTTTATCCTGATGTCCTTCGTATAGAGATATCTATCCAAATCCTTCAGGATTTAATAGAAGCATGTTTTGGCTATATAAACCTGCAAATAGAATTAATGAATCTGATGGGATTTCTGAAATAATCATAGTTCTTTACTATAACAAATTTTTATTAAAAATCGTACTAACATTAATACATGTTGCTGTGAGGATAATTCGTGTGTTCCTGTATGAAATTGAGAGTGCCCACCTCAGCAATAAATTGGTCCATTTAAAAATTCAAAAGGCAACTCAATATCTCTTTTGGTTTTACAATTTACAATAATCGCCATTTAAAGTGAGAAAACGGGCTAAACACAAAGTTATATGAGAACTGTTGATATAGCTTCAAGTTTATCCTGATGTCCTTCATGAACGGATAGAGTTATCTGTCTAAATCCTACAGGATTTAATAGATGCATGTATTGGCTATATAATCCTGTAAATAGAACTAATAAATCTGATGGGATTTCTGAAATAATCATAGTTTTTTACTATAACAAATTTTTACTAAAAATCAAATTTATCCTGATGTCCTTCATGAACGGATAAAGATATCTATTCAAATCATTCAGGATTTAACAGACGCTTGTATTGGCTATATAATCCTGTAAACAGGATTAATAAATCTGATAGGATTTCTGAAATAATCATAGTTTTTTACTATAACAAATTTTTACTAAAAATCGTACTAACATTAATACCTGTTGCTGTGAAGTTAATTCGTGTGTTCCTGTATGAAATTGAGAGTACCTACCTCAGCAATAAATTGGTCTATTTAAAAATTCAAAAGGCAACTCAATATCTCTTTTGGTTTTACAATAATCGCCATTTAAAGTGAGAAACCGGGCTAAACACAAAATTATATGAGAACTGTTGATATAACTTCAACTGATGTCCTTCATGAACGGATAGAGATATCTATCTAAATCCTTCAGGATTTAATAGATGCATATATTGGCTATATAATCCTGTAAATAGAATTAATAAATCTGATGGGATTTCTGAAATAATCATAGTTTTTTGCTAAAACAAATTTTTAATAAAAATCGAACTAACGTTAATACCTGTTGCTGTGAGGATAATTCGTGTGTTCCTGTATGAAATTTAGAGTGTCCACCACAGCAATGAATTGGTCTCATTAAAAATTCAAAAAGCAACTTAATATCTCTTTTGGTTTTACAATAATCCCCATTTAAAGTGAGAAAACGGGCTAAACACAAAATTATATGAGAACTGTTGATATAACTTCAAGTTTATCCTGATGTCCTTCATGAACGAATAGAGATATGTATCCAAATCCTTCAGGATTTTATAGATGCATGTATTGGCTATATAATCCTGTAAATAGAACTAATAAATCTGATGGGATTTTTGAAATAATCATAGTTTTTTACTATAACAAATTTTTACTAAAAATCTAATTTATCCTGATGTCCTTCATGAACGGATAAAGATATCTATTCAAATCATTCAGGATTTAATAGACGCTTGTATTGGCTATATAATCCTGTAAACAGGATTAATAAATCTGATAGGATTTCTGAAATAATCATAGTTTTTTACTATAACAAATTTTTATTAAAAATCGTATTAACCTTAATACCTGTTGCTGTGAGGATAATTCGTGTGTTCCTGTATAAAATTGAAAGTGTCCACCTCAGTAATGAATTGGTCTAATTAGAAATTCAAAAGGCAACTCAATATCTCTTTTGGTTTTACAATAATTCCCATTTAAAGTGAGAAAACGGGCTAAACACAAAATTATATGAGAACTGTGGATACAACTTCAAGTTTATCCTGATGTCCTTCATGAACGAATAGAGATATGTATCCAAATCCTTCAGGATTTTATAGATGCATGTATTGGCTATATAATCCTGTAAACAGAATTAATAAAACTGATGGAATTTCTGAAATAATTATAATTTTTTACTATAACAAATTTTTATTAAAAATCCTACTAACATTAATACCTGTTGCTGTGAGGATAATTCGTGTGTTCCTGTATGAAATTAAGAGTGCCCACCTCAGCAATGAATTGGTCTAATTAAAAATTCAAAAGTCAACTCAATATCTCTTTTGGTTTTACAATAATCGCCATTTAAAATGAGAAAACGGGCTAAACACAAAATTATATGAGAACTGTTGATATAACTTCAAGTTTATTCTGATGTCCTACATGAACGGATAGAGATATCTATCTAAACCCTTCAGGATTTTATAGATGCATGTATTGCCTATATAACCCTGTAAACAGTATTAATTAATCCTATAGGATTTCTAAAATATTTATAGTTTTTTACTATAACAAATTTTTACTAAAAATCATACTAACATTAATATCTGTTGCTGTAAGGATAATTCGTGTGTTCCTGCATAAAATTGAGAGTGCCCACCTCGGCAATTAATTGGTCTAATTAAAAATTCAAAAAGCAACTCAATATCTCTTTTGGTTTTACAATAATCGCCATTTAAAGTGAGAAAACGGGATAAACACAAAATTATATGAGAACTGTTGATATAACTTCAAGTTTATCCTGATGTCCTTCATGAACGAATAGAGATATCTATCTAAATCCTTCAGGATTTTATACATGAATGTATTGGCTATATAATTCTTCAAATAGAATTAATAAATCTGACTATAACAAATTTTTACTAAAACTCATACATTAATACCTTTTGCTGTGAAATCTCACAGGACAAAAAGGCAATAATACTCTTACTTTCTCGTGCCTCGTACGAGTAAAAAAAATGGAAATCAGTCAACTTCTGATATTTATTAAGATATTTGGGTTTTTAGTAACGCAATTATATCTGTAAACACCGCCGAGGGGCAGCTAAAGGATGTCACCATTATCGGCATCGATGAGTACGGCTATCTCCAGGTGCGCTCCCAAGAAGGCACCATCAGCAGTGTTCAGCCGGATGGTAACAGTTTTGATATAATGAAAGGCCTCATAGCCCCAAAAATTTCTTAATATATTAATTATTTAAATTTAAAAAAAAGAACTAAAGTTTTAAGAGAATTTATATATTTTCTCTAAGCAAGACTAATATACAGGTTGTATTTTAAATGATTAAAAACAGTAGTTGTGAACATCCTGTATGTAAAATCGAGCGTTATTAGATGTATATTTGTACAAATCATAAAAGTTATCACCTGAGATGTACAATCGCTCGGTAGGGAGTTTATTTTTGTGATGCAGGTGATTTATATTCCAAAAATTAGTCCATTTTTTTTTTAGCCAAAACTAATTTTGATAAGTCTGATTATTTAGATTTTAGTCGTTTATGGGTCCTTTTAATTGGTTTAGTGTAAACAGTAATGGATTTATTTTTAATACCAAATAAGTCTAAACTAATTACATAGTTAGAATCTGGATCATTTTTTATTTAAAATGTGTAACTAATATTAGAAAATCATTTTGGATACATCTAATTTTTGGTGGGTTAATTAATTTTCCAATTTTTTTTTCAAATGTCAATTAAGTAGATATCGAAAATTAAAATATCATAAGAGTGAGCCTTATTGTGTCATCTATGGTGCCTTCAACAATATCGGGATTTTTTTTCTTCATTTATAGTAGAATAATTTAGCTTATTTTTTTGGTAGAAGAATGAATCAGTCTTCTTTTTTAGTATAAGAATGATTCAGTCTTCTTTTTTAGTAGAAGAATAAATCAGTCTTCATTCTTAGTAGAAGAATGAATCAGTCTTCATTTTTAGCAGAAGAATGAATCAGCCTTTTTTTTAGTAGAAGAATAAATCAGTCTTCATTTTCAGTAGAAGAATGAATCAGTCTTCTTTTTTAGTAGAAGAATGAATCAGTCTTCTTTTTTAATAGAAGAATAAATCAGTCTTCTTTTTTACTAGAAGAATTATTCAGTCTTCTTTGTTAGTAGAAGAATGAATCAGTCTTCTTTTTTAGTAGAAGAATGAATCAGTCTTAAGTTTTAGTAGAAGAGTGATTCAGTCCTCTTTGTTAATAGAAGAATGATTCAGTCTTCTTTTTTAGTAGATGAATGATTCAGTCTTCTTTTTTAATAGAAGAATAAATCAGTCTTCTTTTTTACTAGAAGAATTATTCAGTCTTCTTTGTTAGTAGAAGAATGAATCAGTCTTCTTTGTTAGTAGAAGAATGAATCAGTCTTCTTTTTCAGTAGAAGAATGATTCAGTCTTCTTTTTTAGTAGAAGAATGAATCAGTCTTCTTTTTTAGTAGAAGAATGATTCAGTCTTCATTTTCAATTAGGAGAATTAATCAGTCTTCTTTTTAGTAGAAGAATAAATCGGTCTTCTTTTTTACTAGAAGAATGATTCAGTCTTCTTTGTTAGTAGAAGAATGAATCACTCTTCTTTTTCAGCAGAAGAATGAATCAGTCTTCATTTTTAGTAGAAGAATGAATCAGTCTTAATTTTTAGTAGAAGAATTAATCAGGCTTCATTTTTAGTAGAAGAGTGATTCAGTCTTCTTTGTTAGTAGAAGAACGATTCAGTCTTCCTTTTTAGTAGAAGAATGATTCAGTCTTCTTTTTTAGTAGAAGAATATTACATATTTTTAACAGTAGATACAATAGTTGTTGAAGGCACTATACATTGTTCGTTCCAAATAATCCAACGTGTCGTGTGTTTCTTGATGTTTTTTGAATGTATGTCTGTAGCATTTGAAAATATGCTTGGTGATTACTTGCCCCGCAGGGAAAAAGGTTTTTGTGATTATTTTTTATTAGCGCCTCCTAGAGGCTCAACGCTGCTACCTGTTGTTAAAATTCATGTCCATCTATGTAGATCTCTAATGTTGTTGATGTTTTTAAAATTGTAAAAGTGAAATAAAAATATGTTCTTTACAAAATCTATGTCCATCTATTATTTGTAATAGTTGTATGGGAGAAAAAAATTCTACGATCATATGGAGATGGTGAACCGTGGCAACCAAATGTTCTTCTAATCGCGCATCCATGAAAGGTAAGCATACCAAAATAAGTGCAGGTGTGATGGAACAGAGAAACTTTACGCATCCATGAAAGCTAAGCATACTAAAATAAGTGCAGGTGTAATGGAACAGAGAACTCAAAATGTAACTGACGACGAAAGTGATGAGAACGTCCTTGACTTGCTGTTTTGGCAAATCTCAACAGCTAGAGAAAGTTTTCGATTCAGCTTTTATGGTTAAAAAAAGCAGGAGGGAAATGTTCCTCAAGATGGGCAAATAGGCTGTTGCTCAAAAACATAAAGAGAAGCGTAGGAAGACCCCAAAGAAGGTAATATCCAGGAAACTGAAGGAAAAAGCTAAATATCCCAAACAAGGAAAAATATGGACGAGGCTATTTATTCTATTTATCTATTTATTCACTCCTGGATGTAGGAGTAAATAAATAGAGACTAAAATAAGAAGAAAATTTATCGCCATTCATTCCAAATGAAGCCAGTAAAACTTTTTAAATATTTTATATAAATCTAACATTACAATTAAAAAATATTCTTCTTGGCAGACTTTGTCATGTGTACCTGCACCTTCTTTTTCTTCAACTTAGCATTAGGCGCCGTCTGCACAATCTTCTTGTAGTTGCCCAGCACCTTCTTGATCAATTCGAACTTATCCTCCAGCGTGGTAGCCGGATCCATTTCAACGCCCTGCCGCTCGCACATGATCCTCCAGATCATGTCGCAGCAGATCTTCACGTTCTGGATATCCGAGGTCATGCGGACCGTGTGCTCTTTGATCGCACCAAGAATAGTTTCCCATTGCAGTGCACGTCGTTTGGCCAGCCCATACCGGTTTTGTAGGTCACTGAAGTCCACGGTCAAACGCATCAGGATCATCGTCTTTTTACCAATCATTTCAAGCTAAAACCATTAGAAAGAAACTTTATAACTTTAATTAAGTTAAGAAGGGATTCTAAAAACTGGTTTTCGAACTTTAAAATCTGGCAAAACAATATAAAATCAACTGTGCTTTTTCTAAAATAACTATTTCAAAACAAATTCATGATAGAATCACTCTTCTAACTCTAAATCTAACTCTAACTTTCAAATTACGTCTTTTTACACTCGTCTACATCTCTCTAGCTTTCAAATTGCATCTACTTCCTGTCTTCTACACCTAGAATCAATTAAGCTGCTATCTTAACTGTAATATTAGCTCTACGTCTTCTGAAATCATTCTTCTAACTCTAAAACTGGCTCTAGCTTTAAAATTGCGTTTTCCTTCTTCCTTCTACATCTAAAATCAGCTATTTCTTCAGTTAAGCTGCTCTCTTAACTGTAATATTAGCTCGTTGTCTAAAATTATTCTTCCACATCTAATTTAACTCTAAAATTAGCTTTACTTCCTGTAAAATTATTCTTCCACCTCCAAAATTGTTTTTCTGGCTCTAAACTTCGCCTTTCTGGCTCTATATCACCTCTTCCTTCACTAATACGAATTTTTTTTGACCTCTGAAGTATTTCTTCTAATTATGAATTATCTTTTCGAATCATAAATAATTTCTCTGCCTCTAAATAATCTAATTTTAAGGGTGAAAATTGATTAGCCGTCTTTACTAGTAAATATATTTTGAAAAATGTTACACTCATCAATTCATTAGTTATTATTTCACCAAAGCTGCTCGAATATTAGCTCTACTTCATCTAACATTATTCTTCTACATTTAATCATAGCTATTCCTTCTATATATTAGCTCTACTTCATTTAAAATTATTCTTCTACATTTAATCATAGCTATTCCTTTTATATATAAGTTCTTCTACCTCTAAATATAGCTCTACTGTTTAAATATAAGTTGTTCTACCTCTAAATATAGCTCTACTGTTTAAATATAAGTTGTTCTACCTCTAATCATAGCTCTTCCGTGTATATATAATTTCTTCTACCTCTAATCATAGCTCTTCCGTGTATATATAAGTTCTTCTACTTCTAAATATAATTATTTTACGGGACAAATAAGATTAACCATCTCCTCTAATAGTAAATAACTTAAAATATTTGTTACACTCACCAGTTCATGTTTAACCCTCTCCAATTCATCCAAAATCACATTCTGCTGCTCCAGGATCTGCTTTTTGGAGTTCTGAAGGCTCTCATAGCGCGCCAGCACGCCGTAGATGTCTTTTATGTCTCTATTATAACTAGCCACCAAGTCCAAAAAGTTCTAGCGAAAACGAACAAACTTTAAAAACTCCTAACCATCCCCTACGGCTTACAGTTTTCGCGACTAACAAGCTACCAACTACACCACGAAGATATAAGCTGGTGGTATGTGTTGTTTATAATAAATACTAATTTCCTGCATCTATTAACCATGAACATTAAATACTATTTCAATTTTTTTTCCACCCGGCGCGTTCAGCATAAATTACCACTCAAGACTGAGGGTAGTATGAATCCTGATATATAAATGCGAAACCAATGTTTTGATGCCAATGTTTTTGTGCTGTTATTACAAGAGTGAGAAGAATATTTTGAAAAACAGAATAGTGCAGAGAAACTTTGAATAGACATTAGTTTAGCCACCCTATGACTCGAACCAAAAGTGGCCTCTTTCTAGAGAGATCGGAGCCGAGATATTTGAATCATCCGATGGCGTCTGATGAATCAAATATCTCGACAACTCCTCTGAGCCCGTGGCACGTATTTGCAGGGCCGAAACTATCTTTTTGGGGGCCCTGGACAAGACCTCATTAATGGGCCATCCATACACTAAATTTTATGAATTAAACCAAGGATATCACCATAAATGTATACTCAAGACTGAGGGTAATATGAATCCTGATATATAAATGCGAAGCCAATGTTTTAGTGCTGTTATTACAAGAGTGAGGAGAACATTTTGAAAAACAGAGTAGTACAGAGAAACCTTGAATAGACATTAGTTTAGCCACCCTATGACTCCAACCAGAAGTGGCCTCTTTCTAGAGAGATCGGAACCGAGATATTTGAATCATCCGATAGCGTCTGATGAATCAAATATCTCGACAACCCCCCTGAGTCCGTGGCACGTATTTTCAGGGCCGATACTATCTTTTTGGGCCCCTGAGCAAGACCTCATCAATGGGCCCTCCATAGAGTAAATTTTAAGAATTAAATCAAGCTACTTCTTTGGCTCAAAAAAGTTGTAACCAGTAGTACAACTAGAAAAACAAATTTGGAGGGATTAATAATTAAATAAGTAATGTACAGATATCCGAAATAAGTTATGAAATCTTTTCTCACACCTCATACTTCCTATAAATCTTGATCTGCTCCTCCCGCTTTCCCTTGATATACAGAAACGTATCCATCTTCTGATTCAGCAGATCAATGTCCGCGCAGCGCTGTAAATAGAGGTTCTGCTCGTCCAGAATCTTCTGGGTGGTACGCTCGCGTTTCCAAGCATTGTTAGTCACAAACTGCAACAACACACAAGTACTTTAATTATTCAGCTTTTTTGGTTTTCATATCATACCTCGTCAAATTTCATTACAACCTCGCGCAAGTCCTTCTGCTTCCGCTCCAAATCCGTCCAGTTGGCATCCATCTGCGTCTTGTTTACCTTCTCGATCTTCTTCACATCCTTGAGGTATTGGGTGGCTTCAACCAAATCACGCACCTTGAGTGCCAAGTTGACGTTGTTGGAGAAAGGAACGCAGTAGATATAATGGCTCCTACAAATAATTATTATGTGTATCTAGAGAGCAACCTATGGGACACGTTTAAACTTGTGATGACTATTTCACATCTAAAATAAACTAGAGACCTAGCTACTCAACCTGAAATGACAACAAGATGGTAGGAGGAGAATGTGCAATCACTATACTATCGAGAAACCAGGCTCCTGATCCGAAAAAGCTACCCAGCGAACTCATTAAAAAAAAAGAAGTTGAAGTACTCATCTCTTAGACCTTAATAAACTCTACCTTTAATATTTTAGTAGCTGAATCAATAGCCAACATCAATATCTAATTGAAACTTTGTAGTAGCTGGACATACATGTGAGGGGATAATATAATGTACTGCAGCTAATTATGCAGGGATAAATAGAAGGCAAGAGAAGTGTGGGAAGACGCAGAATATCCTGGATGCGGAACCTAAGAGACTGGTTTGGCTGCACCTCTAAAGATCTTTTTTCGAGCTGCTGTTTCAAAGACCAGAATAGCCACGATGATAGCTAACCTCCGAGTAGTAGATGGCACGTGAAGAAAAAGAAGAAGTAGCTGTTTGAATCACAAATAGTCTCACCTGGAAGGAACCGACACATGTTTCGACTCATTGTACTCCCTCGTTTGATCGTTCGCATCTAATTTTGGAAAAACCAACTTGTTCGTGGGGTCCGGCTTGCGTTGCTTCATGTGAGGCTCTCTAAAGTGCACAGCTCTGTAGTAAAATTAGGTAAAGATTAGATTTGACATTGGTTGACAGATAATGATGATGGTTACCATGACTCTTAAAACACTTGATTTCAAAGGTTTATCTCGACAGTTGTTTTGAAACTGCAGTTTTAAGTGGAGAGGAGAATCGTAGACAATTTTATATTGAGGAAATTCGAGTTTTTAACTTAAAGAAGTCTCATATTACTTTTACATTTGAAAATAAGTCTTTTTTTGGTTAGATCATTTTAAGATTAATTCACAGCACCTAGTTATGCATTAAGAGAGACTGGGTGGAGATGGGGTTTAGTTGGTAGGCCGGAATACAGCACTACTCTAAGGATAATGCCAGTATGGCCTTTCGTGTAAGGGGACAATAGTGGTCATCCCTAGGAGGCCGGAATCCAGAACTATTCTGAGGATAATGCCAGTATGGCCTTTCGTGTTAGCGGGCAGTAGCAGACAACCCTAGAAGGCCGGAATCCAACACTACTATGAATATAATGCCATACTGCCATTATCCTCAGAATAAGTGCTGGATTCCGGCCCTCCAAGACCGACCTACCAGCTCAACCCCATCTCCACCCAGTCTCGACTTAAGTCGTTGCTGTAAATTATTTCGATGAATTTTTTGTAGACCACGAAGAATTAGAACACCGAAATATTTTCCGATAAGAAAATTGTATTGTTAGTGAATTAGAGTAAAGTTCTTAATACATAATCTTTGCCTTTAGAAATTAGTCTTATTCTTTCCATAATGTTTTTCATACCACGATGCTTTTAGAGAACATAGGGTTCATATTAGAAGAATGCGAGCTCTTAACTGTAATATTAGCTCTACGTCTTCTAAAATCATTCTTCTAACTTTAAAACTGGCTACTTTATCATGCATGTAAAATATTGTTTCATATAAATATTCTCAATTCAACAATTATATCTCCGCGTCCGGTTTATTTTCGGCAGGACTAGTTTTTATATGTATTATATTAAAATAGATGTCCACTAAAAACGTGAGTCACTCAACCTTCGCCGGGCGCCCGGTCACAGTAGTAGTCATCTGTGAGTCGGCCAGTGATGAGTGTGAGTGCGTTGTGCTGTGTTGTGTTGTGTTATAAAGTGCAATCAAGAGACTTTCATATGATGGAATTTGGATTTAATTAATTACATCGATAAGGGTAAGTACATTTGATTAATTACTGTTATAATGAGTAATAGGTGCACATAATCGCATATGATTCAATAAGATATAAACTGATTATTTCAATGAGACTTTTAATCATTTTAGTCATACCTCAGCAATCATTCTTTTTAATTATATATATATGCCCTTTTCTACTACAATGTGGTGTAAGGGTTTTTTTAATAGTTGTATTGCCGCTACAGATACAATATTAATACAATATATCAGAAAATACCTTTCAACATCTAAATCCATATTAGTTGTAGCATAATCTAACTAAAGTTGTCTCATATTATTTCATTACTGATATAGCTAGTGAGTCTCGCAAGATTTAATGCTGCCACAGCCACAAATATCCTCATTTATATTTGTAGCTGTGGCTGTGGCTGTGGCAGCATTAAATCTTGTAGTAGTAATCTAAACATATCTATAGTTGTAAGTGAAAAGTAATTAGAACTGGTTAATAAAATGTATCTTCTCTATTTTATTAACCAATTCTAATTACTTTCCACTTACTCCTCTTACATTAGAACTTCCTATTTTATATCTGCTATGCTTCTTTATACTTTTTTTTATTACGATTATGTGTATTCTTTCCCATTTTCATTGCCTGCGTTATCGTTTTATTTCTGTCGTTCTTTATCGTTCTCTCTAATCGTTTCTTACATTAGTATTATGGGTACTAGAAAGCCCTTTTCCCTTCTTACAAAATTATGCTATACTCTATACATTCCAGAGTCTAATTTATATTAAAAACATTTATTCTATATAGAAATGAATGTAGAATTCAATTATTCAATCAATTTTTTTACAACGTTACCCATTTTAATGATAGATGCATCTGGAAGACTGGTAGTTGAAATATCCTTGCTTTTTTATAAGAATGCCATAATCCACATATTCCTGAATCTAATTAATGTTAGAAACACTTATTCTATATAGAAATCAACGTAGAAACCAAATATCAAATAATTTTTTTCATGTCATTACCCATTTTCATGAAAGATTCAAATGGAAGAAAGTGGCAATTGAAATATCCTTGCATTCGTATAAACCTTTGCCATAATCTATATATTCCCGAATCTAATTAATGTTAAAAACATTTATTCTATATAGAATTGAATGTAGAATCCAAATATTCAATAATTTGTTTCATAACGTTATCCATTTTCATGATAGATGCATCTGGAAGACTGGTAGTTGAAATATCCTTGCTTTTTTTATAAGAATGTGCCATAATCTACATATTCCTGACTCTAATTAATGTTAGAAACACGTATTCTATATAGAAATTAACGTAGAATCTAAATATCAAATAATGTTTTTCATGGCATTACCCATTTTCATGAAAGATGCAAATGGAAGAAAGTGGCAATTGAAATAACATTGTTTTCTTATAAAATTGTACTATAATCTATATATTCCTGAATCTAATTAATGTTAAAAACTTTTATTCTATATAGAAATCAACGTAAAATCCAAATATCAAATATTTGTTTTCATTGCATTGCCCATTTTCATGAAAATACATATGGAAGAAAGTGGAAATTGAAATATCCTTGTTTTCTTATAAAATTGTACTATAATCTATATATTCCTGAATCTAATTAATGTTAAAAACTTTTATTCTATATAAAAATCAACGTAAAATCCAAATATCAAATAATTTTGTTCATTGCATTAGCCATTTTCATGAAAATACATATGGAAGAATGTGGAAATTTAAATATTCTTGTTTTCTTATAAAATTCTACTATAATCTATATATTCCTGAATCTAATTAATGTTAAAATCTTTTATTCTATATAGAAATCAACGTAGAATCCAAATATCAAATAATTTTTTCATAGCATTACCCATTTTCATGATCATTTTGGATACATTCCGAGTAATTTTATAAAATTTTGAAAACTACAGACATAGTTTGTCCCTTAACTAATGTCACATTTGCAATTTTTGAGTTTAACAAGCCAATACAACTACGAATAGTTGAGATACACATTTCATACTTTGTAGGAACTAAGTATGACTATTTGTAAATATATTCAGTGTAATTTAAAAAAAAAGATTAAATTACAAACACAATAATTTTTACAATATAAACTTTTTATTCCCCGACTAATTTCGGAATTGTAATTTTTGAGTTTAACACAAGAAGTCTACGAATAGTTGATATACACATTTCATACTTTGTAGGGTCTAATTATGACTATTTGTGGAGATATTCAGAGTAATTTTATAAAATTTTGAACACTAAAACCAGACTTATGGTACTTTTTGTATCCTCAGTAATATCAAATTTGTAATTTTTGAGTTTAACAGCCCAAAAAGACAAGAGATAAATTGTTTATACTTTGTATTGTGACTTATAGTACTTTTTGTATCCTCAGTAATGTAAAATTTGTAATTTTTGAGTTTAACAGCCCAAAAAGACAAGAGATAAATTGTTCATACTTTGTATTGTGACTTATAGTACTTTTTGTATCCTCAGTAATGTGAAATTTGTAATTTTTGAGTTTAACAGCCCAAAAAGACAAGAGATAAATTGTTTATACTTTGTATTGTGACTTATAGTACTTTTTGTATCCTCAGTAATGTGAAATTTGTAATTTTTGAGTTTAACAGCCCAAAAAGACAAGAGATAAATTGTTTATACTTTGTATTGTGACTTATAGTACTTTTTGTATCCTCAGTAATGTGAAATTTGTAATTTTCAAGTTTAACAGCCCAAAAAAACAATAGATAAATTGTCCATACTTTGTATTGTGACTTATAGTACTTTTTGTATCCTCAGTAATGTGAAATTTATAATTTTTGAGTTTAACAGCCCAAAAAGACAAGAGATAAATTGTTCATACTTTGTATTGTGACTTATAGTACTTTTTGTATCCTCAGTAATGTCAAATTTGTAATTTTCGAGTTTAACACCCCAAAAAGACAAGAGATAAATTTTTCATACTTTGTATTGTGACTTATAGTACTTTTTGTATCCTCAGTAATGTCAAATTTGTAATTTTCGAGTTTAACACCCCAAAAAGACAAGAGATAAATTTTTCATACTTTGTATTGTGACTTATAGTACTTTTTGTATCCTCAGTAATATCAAATTTGTACTTTTTGAGTTTAACAGCCCAAAAAGACAAGAGATAAATTGTGCATACTTTGTAGGGTCTAAACATGACATTTATGCATATATACAGAGTCATTTTATAAAATTTTGATAATTACAAACAAGTTATAATACTTTTAGTCGCAGTACTAATGTGAGAATTGTATTTTTTGGGTTTAACAGCCCAAAAATACTACGAATAGTTCAGATACATATTTCATACTTTGTAGGACCTAAATATAAGTATTTGTAGGTATATTAAGAGTAATTTAATAAAATTTTGAAAATTACAAACAGAGTTATAGTATTTTTTGTCTCGTAACGAATGACACATTCGTCATATTTGAGTTTAACAACTCAAAAAGAGTACGAATAGTTGAGATAAATAATCAAACTTCGTAATGATTTAATATGACTGTTACATACATATATACACAGTAATTTTATACAATTTTGAAAATTACAAACCAGAGTTATAGTACATTTTGTACTAACGTGAAATTTGTAATTTTTGGGTTTAACAGCCAAAAAAGGCAACTAATAGTAAAGATATATATTTCATACTTTGTAGGATCTAAATATAATTATTTATGGATATATTCAGAGTAATTTAATAAAATTTTGAAAACTACAAACAGAGTTATAGTATATTTTGTCTCGTAACTAATGTACATTCGTCATTTTTGAGTTTAATAACTCAAAAATACTACGAATAGTTGAGATAAACATTTCAAACTTCGTAATGACTTAATATAGCTATTTGTTCATATATACAGATTGATTTTATACAATTTTGAAAAGATACATATGGAAGAAAGTGGCAATTGAAATATCCTTGCTTTCTTATAAACTGTTGCTATAATCTATATATTTCTGAATCTAATTAATGTTAAAAACATTTACTCTATACAGAAATCAATGAAGAATCCAAATATCTGATAATATTTTCATAACGTTACACATTTTCATGATAGATACACATGGAAGACGGTGGACATTTCTTGTGAAATTGTGCTATAATCTATATATTTCTAAATCTAATTAATGTTAGAAACACTTATTTATATAAAAATCAATGTAGAATCCAAATATCTAATAATTTTTTTCATAACATTACCCATTTGCATGATAGACGCACATGGAAGATAGTGGTAGTTGAAATGTCATTGCTTTCTTGTTTATATATATATATATACGTTTCTGAATCTAATAAATGTTAGAAACACTTATTCTATATAGAAATCGATGTAGAATCCAAATATACAATCAATTTTTTCATAACGTTACCCATTTTCATACTAGATGCACTTGGAAGACAGTGGTAGTTGAAATATCCTTCTTTCTTGTGAAATTGTGCTATAATCTATACGCTTCTGAATCTAATAAATGCTAGAAACATTTATTATATATAGAAATCAATGTAGAATCCAAATATCCAATCAATTTTCTCGTAACATTACCCATTTTCAAGATAGATGCACATGGAAGACAGTGGTAGTTGAAATATCCTTGCTTTCTTGTGAAATTTGCTATAATCTATACGTTTCTGAATCTAATAAATGTTAGAAACACTTATTCTATATAGAAATGAATGTAGAATCCAAATATCCAATCATTTTTTTCATAACGTTACCCATTTCCACCATTTCCATGATAGATGCACATGGAAGAGTGTGGTAGTTGAAATATCCTTGCTTTCTTGTGAAATTGTGCTATACTCTATACGTTTCTGAATCTAATAAATGTTAAAAACATTTATTCTATATAGAAATCAATATAGAATCCAAATATCCAATCATTTTTCTCATAACATTACCCATTTTCATGATAGATGCACATTTAAGACAGTGCTAGTTGAAATATCCTTTCTTTCTTGTGAAATTGGGCTATAATCTATACGTTTCTGAATCTAATAAATGTTAGAAACACTTATTCTATATAGAAATCAATGTAGAATCCAAATATCCAATCAATTTTCTCATAACATTACTCATTTTTATGATAGATGCACTTGGAAGACAGTGGTAGTTGAAATATCCTTACTTTCTTTTGAAATTGTACTATAATCTATACGTGTCTGAAACTAATAAATGTTAGAAACACTTATCCTACATAGAAATGAATGTAGAATCCAAATATCCAATCGTTTTTCTCATAACATTACCCATTTTCATGATAGGTGCACATGGAAGACAGTGCTAGTTGAAATATCCTTTCTCTCTTGGGAAATTGTGCTATAATCTATACGTTTCTTAATCTAAAAAATGTTAGAAACACTTATTCTATATAGAAATCAATGTAGAATCCAAATATCTACTACTTTTTTTCATAACGTGACCCGTTTTCTTGATAGATTCACATGGAAGACAGTGGTAGTTGAAATATCCTTTCTTTCTTGTGAAATTGTGTTATAATCTGTACGTTTCTGAATCTAATAAATTTTAGAAACACTTATTCTATATAGAAATCAATGTATAATCCAAATATCCAATCATTTTTCTCATAACATTATCCATTTTCATGATAGATGCACATGGAAGACAGTGATAGTTGAAACATCCTTTCTTTCTTGTGAAATTGTGCTATAATATATACGTTTCTGAATGTAATAAATATTAGAAACACTTATTCTATATAGAAATCAATGTAGAATCCAAATATCCAATAATTTTTCTCATAACATTACCCATTTTCATGATAGATGGACATGGAAGACAGTGCTAGTTGAAATATTCTTTCTTTCTTGTGAAATTGTGCTATAATCTGTACGTTTCTGAATCTAATAAATGTTAGAAACACTTATTCTATATAGAAATCAATGTAGAATCCAAATATCCAATATTTTTTTTCATAACATTACCCATTTTCATGATAGATTCACATGGAAGACAAGCTTATTTCTCCTCTTGCGATACTACTGATTTTCTTTGGATTTCTCTTTCTTTAACCATCAAGTTTCGAAGAATATATTTGAACCTCTCAGCTTGTATTTTCTCAACGAAATTTCCATCTCCGCTAAGATAATTTTTGTTTTGGTTTCTTTATTAACTATGTATGCTTTAGCAATGGCTGGCTTCATCTCTACCTTTTACATCGTTTTTTTCTTCCTTCGACCTCTCTTATTTTCTCCTAGTTTAGCTGATATAAAAGAAGTGAAAGATGACTTCTTTTCTATCAGCTTATAGCTCCTCTGTATGCTTTTTCATTTCTTACATTATCTCTTTTATTAGTTATTTCAGATCCTCTATATTTTCGATTTTTTTATTCTGCTACTACTTTTTCTCTTGGTGCTGTTGTTCTCAGCTTTGATTGCTTCTAACCTTCTCTGTTCTGGCGATGTTAATATGTTCTTGCTTCTTCCAAATACACCCCGTTATGTATTCAACCCTCTTCCTTTTCGTTCTTATCTTGGTCTCTTGGTAGTTTTTTGTTTTCGTTCATTTGTTTGTCTTCTGTTGGATGTATGTTATCGTAATTATGTCTAACTATTCCGTTTTGTTTTGTAATTTCACTTCATACAAACTAGAATTTATGAAATATGCAGCAATCACTCAATTCTATACTGAATTATCTTCAATTTGATATATAGTACTATATAAGTACTTTGTACTTACCGCAGGAAATGATGTTTTGAACCTGTATTATATTTATTCCGTGTTGTTTTGTAGTTTCACTTCATACAAACCGAAATTTATGAAATATGAAGTAATCACTCAACTCTATAGTAAATTATCTTCAATTTAATACATGTACTATAAAAATACTTTTTAATTACTATAGGAAATGATGTTTTGAACCTGTATTGCATTTATTCCGTGTTGTTTTGCAGTTTCACTTCATACAAACCGGAATTTATGAGATATGAAGTAATCACTTAACTCTATAGTGAATTATCTTCAATTTAATACATAGTACTATATAAGTACTTTGTACTTACTATAGGAAATAATGTTTTAAACCTGTATTACATTTATTCCGTGTTGTTTTATAGTTTCACTTCATACAAACCAGAATTTATGAAATATGTAGCAATCACTCAACTCTATAGTAAATTATCTTCAATTTGATACATAGTACTATAAAAGTACTTTGTAATTACTATAAGAAATGATGTTTTAAACCTGTTTTGCATTTATTCCGTGTTGTTTTGTAGTTTCACTTCATACAAAACTAGAATTTATGAAATATGAAGTAATCACTCAACTCTATAGTGAATTATCTTCAATTTAATACATAGTACTATAAAAGTACTTTGTAATTACTATAGGAAATGATGTTTTAAACCTGTATTACATTTATTCCGTGTTGTTTTGTAGTTTCACTTCATACAATCCGGAATTTATGAAATATGAAGTACTGAATCACTCAACTCTATAGTGAATTATCTTCAATTTAATACATAGAACTATATAGGTACTTTGTACTTACATTTTGTACTACAATTTCTAAAACAAAATATAATCAAGAGATGACTTAATAACTTTTATATATTTATATTTGTATGACTATTAATACACTACAAGTTTGGTATTTTAAATCTACTAATATATCAGAGCTTACATATCGAAGTCATTTCGAGCAACTTCTAAGTGGTTCGATAGTGGAATTTCCTCCTTCACTGCGTGTAATAAATGTAAAACTGAACCCTCGCCCGGGTGGTTCGCGGAGGGCACCCACGCTTTCAAATACGCCGGATCTAAAGTCAACGGATCAACCGCTTTAATGTCACGGGGTTGCATTACAACCGTTGCCAATATTCTATTCTCTTGCATTGCCCACCCCGATGATTCCGAATGTTTTACACTATCAACCTCAATTTCACTATTTTTGTTAATACAAAAACTCAGCTTGGTTGTAGTCGCTCTAGTCTTTACCATACTACTTCGTGCTTGCAACATCGAACTCATGTCAGTCTGAAATGAGATGGCTTCCTTATAGCTCGTCGGCATCCATTTAATCAAGAACTTATTTGAAAGTCTTGATGGCCTTGTTGTTCTGGTAATCTCATTTAGTTGCCGCAAGGAGCTTTTAATGAAGACCATTTGTTGCTCGACATCGTCTTTGGGCAACGGCTGTACATCCGTGTAAGGATTGCAATGCATTTGGAAGCGCTTGAAGAGCTCGCTGTATATGTCCCAAATGCTCCCGCGGACATTTAGGATCTCGTTATATCTTCGCTGGAGCTCATTGCGCACCGTTTGGAGCACCCCTTCGAACTTTAAAGCGCGCGTCACGGCTGCATCGTGGCGTGATGTTAATTTAACCGTGGCCATTGTCATTGTCATTAGATTCATGGAGTGTTTAGTCCGCAAATTCGTCTGTAATTAGCAATATGTGATACAAATCATATAGTGTTTGTGTGTTATTTACCATTTTCTCTTTTATTTCATCGTAGCCAGTTATAATGGCCATTTTTTTCGCCATTACTTCATCTTTGGCGTCAAGTAAGGAACTGTATCTCTTGATAATTGCCGCGGGGTTTGCATAGCGTCCCGCAGACACATCTACGATATCCGATAAATAATCCTGCAATTAAATTTCAATAATATAGCCGAATATTACTGAATATCAAGCAATATTTTTAGTTCTTTTTAAATATTTTGTAAGTCCAATCTCTATATATCACAATATTGGGGTTGGATTCCAAAACAGAGATATAACAGGACAATATTTGCAGAATTTTCTACAATAGTTATTTTAATACGGTGCAAAATTTGAAGTAGATATCTTGAAGATAAACATACGTTTTTGCTGTTTGAATACTAAAAACCGCATGATTTCTCACTAAAATTGCTCTAAATTACTTTAAAATTGCTATAATAATATAAAATTTTGACAGAATTGTCTACAATCGTTTTTCTAAAACTGTACAAAATTTTAAGAAGATATCTTAAAGATAAATATACGTTTCAGCTGTTTGAATACTAAAAGTCGCATGATTTCTCACTAAAATTGCTCTAAATTACTTTAAAGTTGCTATAATAATATGAAATATTGACAGAATTTTCTACAATAGTAACAATAGTTATTTTCAAAATTTGAAATAGATATCTTAAAGATAAACATACGTTTCTGCTGTTTGAAAACTAAAAATCGCATGATTTCTCACTAAAATTGCTCTAAATTGCTTTAAAGTTGCTATAATAATATGAAATTTCGACAAAATTTTCTACAATTGTTATTCTAAAACCGTACAAAATTTGAAGTAGATATCTTAAAGATTAACATACGCTTCTGCTGTTTGAATACTAAAAATCGCATGATTTCTCACTAAAATTGTTCTAAATTGCTTTACAGTTGCTATAATAATATGAAATTATGACAGAATTTTCTACAATAGTTATTCTCAAATCGTACAAAATTTGAAGAAGATATCTTGAAGATAACTATACGTTTCTGCTGTTTGAATACTAAAAATTGCATGATTTCTCACTAAAATTTCCCTAAATTGCTTTACAGTTGCTATAATAATATGAAATTTTGACAGAATTTTCTACAATAGTAATTCTCAAATCATGCAAAATTTGAAGTAGATATCTTGAATATAAATATATGTTTTTGCTGTTTGAATACTAAAAATCGCATGATTTCTCACTAAAATTTCCTTAAGTTGCTTTAAAATTGCTATAATATGAAATATTTACAGAATTTTCTACAATAGTAGCAATAGTTATTTTCAAAATTTGAAATAGATATCTTAAAGATAAACATACGTTTCTGCTGTTTGAATACTAAAAATCGCATGATTTCTCACTAAAATTGCTCCAAATTGCATTACAGATGATATAATAATATGAAATTTTGGCAAACATTTTTATAATTGCTATTTTCAAACTGTACAAAATTTAAAGAAGATATCTTGAAGATAAACATACGTTTCTGCTGTTTGAATACTAAAAATCGCATGATTTCTCACTTAAATTGCTCTAAATTGCTTTAAAGTTGCTATAATAATATGAAATTTTGACAGAATGTTTTGCAATAGTTATTCTCAAAGCATGCAAAATTTGAAGTAGATATATTGAAAATAAACATACGTTTCTGCTGTTTGAATACCAAAAATCGCTTGATTTCTCACTAAAATTGCCTTAAATTGCTTTACAGTTACTATAATGATATGAAATTTTGACAGACATTTCTTTAATTGCTATTTTCAAACCATACAAAATTTGAAGAAGATATGTTGAAGATAAACATACGTTTTTGGTGTTTGAATTATTTGCAATTTTAGTGAGAACTAAATTTGCTCTAAATTGCTTTATAGTTGCTATAATAATATGAAATTTTGACAGTATTTTCTACAAGTATTATTCTAAAATCGTACATAATTTGAATAAGATATCTTAAAGATAAATATACGTTTCTGCTGTTTGAATACTAAAAGACGCATGATTTCTCACTAAATTTGCTCTAAATTGCTTGACAGTTGCTATAATAATATGAAATTTTGACAGAATTTTTTACAATAGTAATTTTAAAACGGTGCAAAATTTTAAGTAGATATCTTGAAGAGAAACATACGTTTCTGCTGTTTGAATACCAAAAATTGCATGATTTCTCACTAAAATTGCTTTAAATTGCTTTAAAGTTGCTATAATAATATGAAATTTTGACAGACATTTCCACAATTGCTATTTTCAAACGGTAGAAAATTTGAAGAAGATATTTTGAAGATAAACATACGTTTTTGCAGTTTGAATACTAAAAATCGCATGATTTCTCACTAAATTTACTCTAAATTGCTTAACAGTTGCTATAATAATATGAAATTTTGACAGAATTTTCTACAATAGTTATTCTCAAAACATACAAAATTTGAAGTAAATATATTGAAGATAAACATACGTTATTGCTGTTTGAATACCAAAAATCGCATGATTTCTCACTAAAATAAAAATTTCCTTAAGTTGATTTAAAATTGCTATAATATGAAATATTTACAGAATTTTCTACAATAGTAGCAATAGTTATTTTCAAAATTTGAAATAGATATCTTAAAGATAAACATACGTTTCTGCTGTTTGAATACTAAAAATCGCATGATTTCTCACTAAAATTGCTCCAAATTGCATTACAGATGATATAATAATATGAAATTTTGACAAACATTTCTATAATTGCTGTTTTCAAACTGTACAAAATTTAAAGAAGATATCTTGAAGATAAACATACGTTTCTGTTGTTTGAATACTAAAAATCGCATGATTTCTCACTTAAATTGCTCTAAATTGCTTTAAAGTTGCTATAATAATATGAAATTTTGACAGAATGTTTTACAATAGTTATTCTCAAACCATGCCAAATTTGAAGTAGATATATTGAAAATAAACATACGTTTCTGCTGTTTGAATACCAAAAATCGCTTGATTTCTCACTAAAATTGCCTTAAATTGCTTTACAGTTGCTATAATGATATGAAATTTTGATAGACATTTCTTCAATTGCTATTTTCAAAGCGTACAAAATTTGAAGAAGATATGTTGAAGATAAACATACGTTTTTGGTGTTTGAATACTAAAAATCGCATGATTGCTCACTAAAATTGCTCTAAATTGCTTTACAGTTGCTATAATAATATGAAATTTTGTCAAACATTTCTCCAATTACTATTTTCAAGCGGTACAAAATTTGAAGAAGATATTTTGAAGATTAACATACGTTTTTGCTGTTTGAATACTAAAAATCGCTTGATTTCTCACTAAAATTGCCCTGAATTGCTTTACAGTTGCTATGATGATATGAAATTTTGACCGACATTTTTTCAATAGCTATTTTCAAACCGTGCAAAATTTGAAGAAAATATTTTGAAGATAAACATACGTTTTTGCTGTTTGAATTCTAAAAATCGCTTGATTTCTCACTAAAATTTCTCTAAATAGCTTTACAGTCGCAATAATAATATGAAATTTTTACAAAATTTTCTACAATAGTTATTCTTAAACCATACAAAATTTGAAGTAGATATTTTGAAGATAAACATACGTGTTTGCTGTTTGAATACTGAAAATTGCATGATTTCTCACTAAAATTGCTCTAAATTCCTTTACAGTTGCTATAAATGATACTATGTAATTTTGACAGACATTTCTCCAATTGCTATTTTCAAACCGTACAAAATTTCAAGAAGTTATTTTGAAGATAAACTTACGGTTTTGCTGTTTGAATACTAAAAACCGATTTGATTTCCCACTAAAATTGCTCTAAATTACTCTAAATTGCTTTTCAGTTACTATAACAATATGAAATTTTGACAGTATTTTCTACAAGTATTATTCTAAAACCGTACATAATTTGAATAAGATATCTTAAAGATAAATATACGTTTCTGCTGTTTGAATACTAAAAAACGCATGATTTCTCACTAAATTTGCTCTAAATTGCTTGACATAATAATATGAAATTTTGACAGAATTTTTTACAATAGTAATTTTAAAACGGTGAAAATTTTAAGTAGATATCTTGAAGATAAACATACGTTTCTACTGTTTGAATACCAAAAATTGCATGATTTCTCACTAAAATTGCTTTAAATTGCTCTAAAGTTGCTATAATAATATGAAATTTGGACAGACATTTCTACAATTGCTATTTTCAAACGGTAGAAAATTTGAAGAAGATATTTTGAAGATAAACATACGTTTTTGCTGTTTGAATACCAAAAATCGCATGATTTCTCACTAACATTGCTCTAAATTGCTTTACAGTTGCTATAATAATTGAAATTTTGACTGAATATATATTATATATAGATTATATATATATATATATATATATATATATATATATATATAACAAAAAGTGTTATATTATCAAACATCAATTAATAATAATGGTTATTTTTTGTTTTTGATAGACAGTCAACTGTTATATAAGACAATATAAAGCGTTTACGTTATAAATCCTATCCATCTTAATTTTCGCCTCAAATTTATCTTTAATGTCCATCATATATTTATATTTTGTTTCCATTTCGTCCATCAACTCAACAATCCTCGTTTTCTTCATTTTGTCCTTGATGAATTCAATTTTCTCACGATCTCGCACGCGTTTCGCCTTATTATCCTCAATGAACTGCAAAAAAGATAAATTATATCAAATTAGCAATGTTATTTAATAGTGATTATTATTACTTCTGCGTAGTTTTGAAACGTCTCTTTTAGGTCCAACTGTTTCTTCTGCAAATTCAACCAACTTTCATTGTTTATCGCGCTCTGTTTTCTTGCGAGCTCCCTTAGAGACTTCAAATCCTCATTAGCTTTTATATACTCCCGTTTGTGCCTCATAGCAGTTAGTAGCATGGAGCTTTGTTGTTCATTGCCTTTCATACTGAAATTTACAAGTTTCTAGCAAAATTAACAGCATCTAGTAATAATATTTATTATCCTACAAAGAATAATGTATATATTTTTTATTATTATCTGAAAATAGATTAAATGCCAAATCCGTCGAAAATCCTAAAAATGTTGATTTTTACTGAAATTTCAAGTTTATTGTATCAGCTTCAATTTTATACATATATATATATATATATATATATATATATATATATATATATATATATATATATACTAATAAGCTTTTAGCAATAATTGTATCAAAACATTGTAAAGAAATTATTTACTACATAAATATGAAACTCTAAAAAAAATACTTACATGGAAAACCGTTTGAATGACTTAGACGTAGCATTGTTGCTAATATTATGTTCCGGTTTAACCCTCGGACCTGTTAGCTGCAATATTGGCTTTAACTTGCCACCAACCCTTTTCTCCATATTGAAACATCCCCAACCCTAATTTTAAATTGGAATGACTGACGACTTACGGAATGATGGATCAAACAACACCATGGCAACGCGGACGATTATACCTACGTATACATTTAGGCTGAAAACACACAGGGCGGTTTTCTCCGACTCGGCGGCGACTTATAAACGGACGACAAGGGTTGGTATCTAAACCCGGGTAGTCTGTAATATTTGTATGTATATATTCGCTGACCTTTTCGACCACAGTGTGGTGTAAAGGTGCATATTTGTATGTATGTATATATAATCTAGGTTTTTCTTTCATTACAACTTTAATCAAACTGCAGGTAAATAAATTCGATCTTATAACTTTACGAGACTTCGATATAAACTAGTACTAGTATGAATTTCATATGACTATTACTAAACCATGACTTGGAGATGACTATTACCTGACCATGTCACGAAGTAGTACTTTTTTTTCTACTCCTGTGCATTTCGATTCTGCTTCACCAACGAGTTTCGATCGTGGATCTTCTTATTATAGAACGAGAAATGAGACTTTAACCCGCACTTTTCTTCTTTCCAAATGTTATATGTTTATTATAAATCATGGTCTCAGTTTTCAGTCAATATCTCAAAAAACTATTCTAACATACTAATGTTTCATTATTATCTCAAAATTAGTTAATCAAGCTATCCAAAACTGTATTGCATGTACTTTTTTTTTCATGAAAAACCAGTATTTTGGGGGTTTACTGAAAACGCGTAAAAATTACTTAACACTGAAAAACGTCTAAAATCATAGTCTTAGTTATCAGTCTTTATAACAAAAAATACAATAATGATGTAATTATTGCTATTATTATCTGAAAGTAGATTAATCGGCTACCCAAATACATATTACATTGGGTTTTATTTCTTATGAAATCAAAATTATAGCTTACTGAAAAATCCTAAAATATTGATTTTGACCGAAATTTCAATTAATTTTTTTAAAATCGAACCAAATTTTATATATGTATTTGATACAATCAACTGAATTTAATTTCAGCAAATTTTGACAGTCAGTTTTTTCTTAATACTCTAAATTATGGACGCCGTTTTCAGTCGGTATCTCAAAAAAATATTCTACTGACCTAATTATTTTTCATTACTATCTCAAAGTAGACTTAATATACAAATTATATACATATTATTTCAAAATAGATTAATGCCAAATCCATTTAGAATTTGTTTCTAGGTGGTTTGAAATGAAAGATTTGAACGTACTACGAAAACAAAAAATTGTTGTTTTAAGTAACACCTAATATGATTACGGACAAATTTACAACGATCGGGAAGAAAAAATATTTCAGCCAAAAATGTTTGATGATTAATATTGAATCTAAAAATCTGGGTATTTTTTTTGTATTTGCTTAAAACTATACACTTTTCTTACATATATCCAAATCAATGCAGTAGTAGTAACTTTATTTGTTGCAATTATATAATTAGCTATTGACCTTCGGGCCATTCTGTCGTGTGTTATGCTTATCTTATATATAGAATCCAGATTTAGTATTTCACATGATATCACAAAAAAATATACTAATGACATATATAGTCTTCTTTATTATCTCATAGTAAATTAATCAGCCTATCCAAAACTGTATAACATATATTAGACATTTTATTTGTAATTTAATAGAAATAATGTCATTAATTAGTAAAAAATATCATTTTTATTCATCCCATATATATATTTTTTTTTCATATAGTTTTCTTTTAATTAAAAATTAAATAAGACCGAAAATCTAGATCTGGAAGTATCCTGGTTTTGTCTTTCACAAGATATCTCGAAAATATATACTAGTGACATATATATTCTTCTTTATTATCTCATAGTAGAATAATTAGGCTATCCAAAACTGTATAGCACATATTTTTATCTCATGAGGAAAAAGCAAAAACATTGACAAATTTCTTTCAGGTGAATGAATTTTGTCGATAACTAAAAATCCTGTGAATGAAAATGACTGTAAATTGCATCAGTTGTTCATAATTATATATAAAATGGTTATGCAAAATTTGAAATCGATCGGATTGAAAAAAAAAAATCAGCTAAAACTGAAAAATATATTTGGCTGAAATTTTTGTTAAAAAATTTTCAACATTTTTCAAACTACCTACATATTATGATTGTATATATCAATGTGAATGTAACTTGAATGTTTCAGTTAATTTTTTCTGCTAGTTTATTTTTAATACCTGAAATACTTGAAAAATCAACCTTATAGATTTCAGTCGATATCTCAAAAAAATATACATCTAATAATAATTTTTTAATAGTATCTCAAAGTAGATTAATAAAGCTATCAAAAAATGCATAGTATACGTTTTTATCACATCGGAAAGTAATTATATAGCTTACTGAAAAAAGCTAAAATTTTATTTTCAGCTGAATTAATTGGCCAATAATTCAAAAAGTTTTTGCTGAAAATGGCTATAAATCGCCTCCGATGTTCAAAATGATGTCGAAATTGAGTATGCAAAATTTCAGAGCGATCGCAATCAACAATTTTTTTGGCTGAAAAATTCCTTTCGATTATTGAAGATTTTGGCAATTTTTTCGATTTGCTTTAAAATTTGCATATATATTATAACGGCCCTAACATACATTATTGTGAAAGTTTTAGTCGTTTCAGGCTTTTACTTTTTCAGTTATAACTGAAAAACTACTGAAAACTTGGTGTTATTTTTCAGACGATACCTCAAAAAATATAGAAATTATATACATATATTTTATTATTATTTTAAAGTAGATTAATTAGGGATGCCAAATCCGTCTAGAATTTGTTTCTATCTGGTTTGAAATGTGAGTTACAGCTCACTGAAAAATCCTGAAAAAGTTGATTTTTACCGAAATTTCAAGTTTTTTCAATCGACTTCAAATTTTAGATATGTATTCTATCTATCAAAATGAATGTAATTTGAGAGTTTCTGAAAAAAATCGGCTGCATTATTTCTAATGTCAGAAAAACTTCGAAAAACATGGTGGTAATTTTCAGTCGATATCTCAAAAAAAACACTATCGACTTATATTTTTTAAGTTATTATTTTAAACTGGACTAATCAGGATGTCAAAAAATGCATAGCATTTGATTTTATCTGATGCTAAACAAATGTTACAGGTCACTGAAAAACATTGACAAATTTCTTTCATATGAATGAATTTCGTCGCTAATTAAAAATCCTGTGAATGAAAGTGACTGCAAATTACATCCGTTGTTCATCATTACATATAAAATAGTTATGCCAAAATTTGAAATCGATCGGGTTTTGAAAAATTTTAAAAATGTAGCAAATTAGAAGCCCAACAAAATTATAGTAATTTGAACGTACTACGTTTAAAGTAACACCGAATGATTATGGAAAAATTTACAACGATCGGAATGAAGAAATATTTCAGGCGAAAATTTTTGATGATTAATATTGAATCTGAAAATCTGGGTATTTTTTTTGTATCGGCTTAAAACTATACACTTTTCTTACATATATCCAAATCAATGCAGTAGTAGTAACTTTATCTCTTACAATTATATAACTAGCTATTGACCTTCGGTTTATTCTGCCGTGTGTTATGCGTATATTTTGTATAGTAACCAGATTTAGTATTTCACAAGATATCTCTAAAAATATACTAGTGACATATATAGTCTTCTTTATTATCTCATAGTAAATTAATCAGCCTATCCAAAACTGTATAGCATATATTTTTATATTATGAGGAACAAGTGTTATAGCATACTGAAAATGAAGTGAATTATTGAATTTATGGTGCATGCGCCGGGTATAAATTCGCATACAATTCAGAAACGTATTTGAACAATATTGAGAATTAGGATCAGAATATTATAGATATTTTATTTGCAATTTAATAAAGCTAATGTCATTAATTCGTAAAAAATATTATTTTTTATTGATCCCATATATATATATATTATTTTTTTTCATATAGTTTTCTTTTAAAGACCGAAAAACTTTTAATTTTACATACAATTAGTGATGCTAATTGAAGTTTATTAAGCCTGTATTTTTATTATTTTGCATGCTTTTAGTGGTACTAATGGAAGTTTACTCAGCCTATATTTTTTTAATTCAAAAATAAATAAGACCGAAAATCTACTATCTGGAAGTATCCTGGTTTTGTGTTTCACAAGATATCTCAAAAATATATACTAGTGACATGTATATTCTTCTTTATTATCTCATAGTAGAATAATTGGGCTATTAAAAACTGTATAGCCCATATTTTTATCTCATGAGGAAAAAAACAAAAACATTAACAAATTTCTTTCAGGTGAATGAATTTTGCCGATAACTAAAAATCCTATGAATGAAAATGACTGTAAATTGCATCAGTGGTTCATCATTATATATAAAATAGATATGCAAAATTTGAAATCGATCGGATTGAAAAAAAATTTCAGCTAAAACTGAAAATTATATTTGGCAGAAATTTTTGTTACAAATTTTTCAACATTTTTCAAACTACATATCATGATTGCATATATCAATGTGAATGTAACTTGAATGTTTCAGTTAATTTTTTCAGCTAGTTTATTTTTAATACCTGAAATACTTGAAAAATCAACCTTATAGTTTTCAGTCGATATCTCAAAAAAATATACATCTAATATAATGATTTTTTAATAGTATCTCAAAATAGATTAATAAAGCTATCCAAAAATGCATACTATACGTTTTTATCACATCAGCAAGTAATTATATAGCTTACTGAAAAAACGTTTTTATTTTATTTTCAGCCGAATTAATTGGCCAATAATTCAAGAATTGGTTGCTGAAAATGGCTAAAAATCGCCTCCGATGTTCAAAATGATGTCAAAATTGAGTATGCAAAATTTCAGAGCGATCGCAATCAAAAATTTTTTTGGCTGACAAATTCTGAAGGTTAACAAACGCCTTTCAGTTTTTGCAGATTTTGGCCATTTTTTCGATTTGCTTTAAAATTTGCATGTATATTATAACGGCCCTAACATACATTATTTTGAAAGTTTTAGTCGTTTCAGGCTTTTACTTTTTCAGTTATAACTGAAAAACTACTGAAAACTTGGTGTTATTTTTCAGACGATACCTCAAAAAATATAGAAATTATATACATATTTTTATTATTATTTTAAAGTAGATTAATTAGGGATGCCAAATCCGTTTAGAATTTGTTTCTATCTGGTTTGAAATGAAGGTTACAGCTCACTGAAAAATCCTGAAAAAGTTGATTTTTACCGAAATTTCAAGTTTTTTCAATCGACTTCAAATTTTAGATATGTATCTATCAAAATGAATGTAATTTGAGAGTATCAGAAAAAAAATTCGGCTGCATATTTTCTAATGTCAGAAAAACTTCGAAAAACATGGTGGTAGTTTTCAGTCGATATCTCAACAAAATATACATATAATATTATAATTTTTTAAAAGTATCTCAAAATAGATTAATAAAGCTATCCAAAAATGCTTAGTATACGTTTTTATCACATCAGGAAGTAATTATATAGCTTACTGAAAAAACGTAAAATTTTATTTTCAGCCGAATTAATTGACCAATAATTCAAAAAGTGTTTGCTGAAAATGGCTAAAAATCGCCTCCGATGTTCAAAATAATGTCAAAATTGAGTATGCAAAATTTCAGAGCGATCACAATCAAAAATTTTATTGGCTGAAAACCCCCTTTCAGTTTTTGCAAATTTTGGCAATTTTTTCGATATGCTTTAAAAGTTGCATATATATTATAACGGCCCTAACATACATTATTTTTAAAAGTTTTAGTCATTTCAGACTTTTACTTTTTCAGTTATAACTGAAAAACTACTGAAAACATGGTGTTATTTTTCAGACGATATCTCAAAAAATATAGAAATTATATACATATTTTTTATTATTATTTTAATGTAGATTAATTATGGATGCCAAATCCGTTTAGAATTTGTTTCTATCTGGTTTGAAATTAAAGTTACAGCTCACTGAAAAATCCTGAAAAAGTTGATTTTTACCGAAATTTCAAGTTTTTTCAATCGACTTAAAATTTTAGATATGTATTCTATGTATTCAAATGAATGTAATTTGAGAGTTACAGAAAGAATTTTCAGCGGCATATTTTCTAATGTCTGAAAAACTTCGAAAAATATGGTGGTAGTTTTCAGTCGATATCTCAAAAAAATACACTATCGACTTATACTTTTTATGTTAAATTTAGTCAGCCTGTATTTTATAATTTTGCATGCTATTAGTGATACTAAAGGAAGTTTATTCAGCCTATATTTTTTTAATAAATTAATAAATAATACCGAATATCTAGTATCTGGAAGTATCTTGGTTTTGTGTTTCACAAGATATCTCAAAAATATATACTACTGACATATATATTCTTCTATTTTATCTCATAGTAGAATAATTAGGCTATCCAAAACTGTATAGCACATATTTTTATCTCATGAGGAAAAAGTATTATAGCAAACTGAAACTGAACTTCAAGTTTTTTCAATCCACTTCAAATTTTAGATATGTATTCTATGTATCCAAATGAATGTAATTTGAGAGTTTCAGAAAAAAAAATCGTCTGCATATTTTGTAATGTCAGAAAAACTTCGAAAAACATGGTGGTAGTTTTCAGTCGATATCTCAAAAATATATACTAGTGACATATATATTCTTCTATATTATCTCATAGTAGAATAATTAGGCTATTCAAAACTGTATAGCACATATTTTATCTCATGAGGAACAAGTGTTATAGCATACTGAAACAGAGCGAATTATTGAATTTATGGTGAATGCGCCGGGTGCAACTTTGTATAATCTGCGGAAATGTATTTGATCAATGTAAATAATTAAAATCAGAATATTATAGATATGTAAAATATAATTTAATAGGACTATGATATTAATTTCAATAATTAATCAAAAAATTATATTTTTTAATTACTACCAATGACGTGTTAACATAAATACAGGACATTGTATGATTAAATAAAAATATGGTCAAGTCATTAACGTTCAATTCAATTTCTCGCAATCAACTTTAGTAATTTTAACAAAATAACATTAGAAGAAAAATGCACGACATTTATATAATGCCCTATTGATGAGTATTTGATTATCGCGTTCCATATATTATATATACGGGTAGATTATAAAGTAATTATTATTAATATTATTCAAATGGTGGATGTGCCGTTTAAATGTGGGGGAAGATCCAAAGGGGAATTGTTTAGTTGCCCTAATAGAAGCCATGAAGTATTTTTGTAAGTTGGTTTATTTTAATTTACTTTTAAAACCTGCTTTGTTTACTAATATCCGAGTAATGGCATCAAAATATGCTGAGAAATACCAATTAAACTTTCAAAATATTTAGTTTATAATTTAAATCCAAAAATAATGTAACAAACTATCCAGAACTATTAATAATTTATATTATGTGAATTATTTGGAGAAATAATCTATATTTTAGAGTGAGAGAAATTTCACCGCACCGCACTCCACAATACTCCGTACTGTGCCTCAGCCAATCACTTCAATCTTTCTATAAAAACATTTTTGTCTACAGTGAGCTAATTCCTGTCGAATATGGCTATCTGACTGAAGAATCACCAAATATATCAATATTTAATTAATTAATAATTAATTTTTTCGTTACTTTCAGATTATTTCTTTCTACAAACCCTAACATCACTACTTGTATCTACAAACAGCTCAATTCGCATCCTTCTAGACCTATATCAAAGCACAAACCATCATATATTAGATTTCATAGGAACAAACAACCCTACGACAATTTTATGGGCGCAATCCAACACCACAAACCTCTGCCTCCAATACAACCACGCGACGTACACAATCAACCCCCACATCAAACAAACGCTAAACATTCATACAATAAAAGCAACAATTATACTAATCGAACTCACGCCGCTGGATGATTTAAACCGCGCGTTTGCATCCCTGAAGGAAACAAAATTTTGGAGCGACAACGCGAGATTCCTTATAATCAGCAATGGTATAAATATGAAAAATATTTTTGAAGTAGCCTGGAGGTATAGTTTAATAGACACATGGGTTTATAATGCTGAGTTCTATACGTATGATCCGATTGGGGGTGGTTGTGGTAATAAAAGCTTCTTCGCCAGTACAAACTTTAGTAGGCGCAACTATGGTGATTTCAACGGGTGCCCTTTGAAGGTGCTTACTACGGAGAACCCGCCGTATATTGGGGATTTATTTAATGAGTCGGATGGGTTGGAGATTGAGGTGGTTAAAGCTGTGGCTGTGATGTTGAAAATGCGTTTGGTGGTGTTGATGAATGCGTCGCATACTACTGGGGCGCGGCTGGATGATGGGAGTTACAATGGGTTGGTTGGGCTGATGCAAGCGGGTTTGGGGGATGTTGTGGTGTGTAGTTTGACGTTTATTAGTACGTACTATGATAGTTTTGATGCGACTGTATCTTATAGTGATATTGGGTTAATTACGTTGGCGCCTAATGCAAATCCTTTGCCTGTTTGGATGAATATTGGATTGATTTACCATTGGGGTGTTTGGGGGTGTATTGGGGTGACGGTTTTGGTTACTAGTGGGGTTGGTTGGGTGACTGGTTGGTTTGGGTTGTTTGAAATGTGGCAGAGTGCTTTCCAGTCGTTGCCAAACAGCCCGAAATGTCGAGTAATGTTCATTGCGTGGGTGCTGTTCTGTTTTCTGCTGCTCAATATGTTTCAGAGTGTGTTGCTTTCGTTTATTTTTAAACCTGTTTATGAGGTGCCTATTGATAATTACGAGATCGCATTTGAGCGGGGTTTAAGGATTACAGGGAATCAATTCATAGCGTCTGTACTGGCTGGGTCGGATAATCCTTTTTATAAGTATTTGCGTGCGCGTTGGTATACTTGTGGGAGATTCACCAACTGCATGCCATTGGTTACCATGAAAAGGGATTTCGTTTACATCGTGAGCAATCGGTATATCGCTGGTAACTTGCGTAAGTATCCAGAACATAGGGGGAAATTCTTGGTGTTCCCTAAGAAGGACACCCATCTCTTGACTATGTTTGTGTCCAAGGGATACTACGCGCTGTCCAAAATTAACTTAGCTTTGTTACGTTTGAAGCAGAGTGGATTGATTGAGAAGTGGGATACCTATGGAAACGCTAAACTTATTTACAGTGGTGGAGATGGGGTGAAGGACAACGAAAAGTTAAATATCGACCATTTGCTGATTCCATTTATCCTGTTGGTTTTAGGATTAACAACTGCAACAATAGCTTTTCTTATAGAAATACATTATGAACGTAACTGATAAAATATATGAATTGAAAATATTACAAATATAAAACGCGTGAAAATCACCAACTTTTTGTTATTATTACACTAATGAGTGGCCCAATATTAATGGAGTTTGATGCTTCATTTACTACAGTAAGTTAATGGTACTATGGAAGTACTATATATCAAATTGAATGTAATTTAATGAGAAATACAGTGATTTCGAATAGTTTTCGGTTTTTCATTAAACAAGCTTATAGTACTAAAATAATCAAAAATACTCACAAAATATAATTAAATCACATGTTTGATGCTTTATTTCCTATAGTAATGTTATAGTACTGTGCAAGTACTATATATCAAATTGAAGGTAATTTAATGGGTAATACAGTGATTGCAAATAGTTTTTGGTTTTTCATTACACAAGCTTATAGTACATAAAAATTCAAAAATACTACTAATTATAACTAAATAACATGTTTGGCGCTTCATTTCCTATAGTAATTTTATAGTATTATGCAAGTACTATATATTAAATTAAAGGTAATTTAATCTGTAATACAGTGATTGTAAATAGTTTTTTATTTTCCATTAAACAAAATTTATAGTACATAAAAATTCAAAAATACAACAAATTATAACTAAATAATATGTTTGACGCTTCATTTCCTATAGTAATTTTATAGTACTATGCAAGTACTATATATCAAATTGAAGGTAATTTAATGGGTAATACAGTGACTACGAATAGTTTCTGTATTTTCATTAAACAAGCTTATAGTATTAAAAAATACAAACATACTCCAAAATATAGCCAAATCACATGTTTGATGCTTCATATGCTATAGTAATTTTATAGTACTATGCAAGTACTATATACCAAATTGAAGGTAATTTAATAGGTAATACAGTGATTACGAATAGTTTTTGGTTTTTCATTAAACAAGCTTATAGTACATAAAAATTCAAAAATACTACTAATTATAACTAAATAACATGTTTGGCGCTTCATTTCCTATAGTAATTTTATAGTACTATGCAAGTACTATATACCAAATTGAAGGTAATTTAATAGGTAATACAGTGATTACGAATAGTTTTTGGGTCTTCATTAAACAAGCTTATAGTACATAAAAATTCAAAAATACTACAAATTATAACTAAATAACATGTTTGGCATTTCATTTCCTATAGTAATTTTATAGTACTATGCATGTACTATATATCAAATTGAAGGTAATTTAATGCGCAATACAGTGATTGCAAATAGTTATTGATTTTTTATTAAACAAACCTATAGTACATAGAAATTATAACTAAATAACATGTTTGGCGCTTCATTTCCTATAGTAATTTTATAGTACTATGCAAGTACTATATATCAAAATGAAGGTAATTTAATGGGTAATACAGTGAACGCAAATAGTTTTTGTATTTTTATTAAACAAATTTATAGTACATAGAAATTCAAAAATACTACAAATTAGAACTAAATAACATGTTTGACGCTTCATTTCCTATAGTAATTTTACAGTACTATGCAAGTACTATATATCAAAATGAAGGTAAGTTAATGGGTAATACAGTGATTACGAATTGTTTCTGTATTTTGGTTAAACAAGCTTATAGTATTAAAAAATACAAACATACTCTAAAATATAGCCAAATCACATGTTTGATGCTTCATTTGCTATAGTAATTTTATAGTACTATGCAAGTACTATATATCAAATTGAAGGAAATTTAATGGGTAATACAGTGAATACAAATAGTTTTTAATTTTTCATTAAAATAGCTTATAGTATTAAAAAATACAAACATACTCCAAAATATAGCCAAATCACATGTTTGATGCTTCATTTGCTATAGTATTTTTATAGTACTATGCAAGTACTATACATCAAATTGAAGGTAATTTAATAGGTAATACAGTGATTATGAATAGTTTTTAGTTTTTCATTAAACAAATTTCAAATACTTAATAATATAAAATTACTCCGAAATATAACTAAATAACATGTTTGACACTTCATTTCCTACAGTACCTCAGTAATACAATGCAGGTACTACACATCTGTTCATAATTTAATCTTAAATACATTTAATTGCTATAATTCCTGATTTTTAATTATCCATAGGTGAAGTACTAAAATGTGCAACCAAATATACACCTAAAGCGCCATTTTGCGGTTTGTTTCCCAACTAGCCCATGCTTCGATTTTGCGCTACTCGCCACTAGATGGCGCTACATACGCCGAATTATACGAACGGTGGCGTCCGGTTAGAATTTACTTCCTTACGTTTTTGTGACTCGTAAAGTACACACGTTTCGTGTCGCTCGACTTAAAAGTAAGTACAAATCTCTGTTATTTCATATAAATATGCATTGTAAATGAACCAACAATGTTATTACAACACGTTTTATGCTATATTTCATTAAAATACGGTGGGATGGATGAAATATTTGTGGATAAAAAACATGTTTTGAGGTTAGATTAAGATTGTGTTCTTCAAATATCTTTTATACATGGGGTATTGAATGTAGTTACATTAATTAATATATTTAGTTCTATTCAGTAAGCTCAACTGCTTAAAATTCTACTTTAAAATAATTCTTTTTTGTTGGTTCTATAAACGTGGGGGTTATTTCCATCAGCTGCCTGTTTAATGTTATATTCTTTGATGGGGGGGACAATCTTAACAATCTTCTCATTACATTAATGTACTGTATGTATTTCAACCTTCATTTCGCCACATCTTGCTTTCCAAACTGCAATTATTCTGAACCTGAACAAGTTGGTCCTCTCACATTAATATATTGTATGCATTTCAACCTTCATTTTGTTACATCTTGTTTTACAAAACTGCAACTAATAATGCTAAACCTGGATGTTAATACAATTTTTGTCATAGCTGAAGATTCCGACTTTTTTTTGTTGCTGAAACAGGACCTTTGACTTTACACTGTTAGCTATGTATATTGATAATAGACTAAGGTATTAAATCATAACACTACAAGTTTTACCCACAACTCATTATAATTCCTTACCACTTTCAAGGTTTAATTAGATTATTTTGTATATCAAATATGACTTGATGTAATAACATGTTTCTTAGTAAAAGTATGAATATCACTGAATATATTGACTGTGTAGTGCAATAAGGGCCAATCTGCTTTTTAACAAAAGGACAAAACTGATTTAGGGTTGGTTCTACAATTGAAATTTAACTGGAGAATAAGGCTATACATAGAATAAGTTTGAGATATGATCTCAAACTTATTCCACTAATAGCCTTCTTCTCCAGTTAAATGTCAATTGTAGAACCGACCTGTAGAGCACTTAATACTAATAGTTAACTTTTAACTATTGTGAAATAAGATTTTAGAAGGAGCCCTTGTAGATTGATCCTTTTAGTTTTGTTGTTTAAATTGGTTTTTTGTTAAAAGAGCAGATTGGCCGTTCTTGCACTACACTGTTGATGTGTGCTATAACTATTAATTGAATTATCTTTACTATAACAATATCAATTCTGTTAATTTTAGATGCGTTACGTGGCTGCTTACCTTTTGGCTGTCCTTGGTGGCAAAGCCTCCCCAGCATCTGGAGACATTGAGAAGATCCTGAGTTCTGTGGGTATTGAGGCTGATGCTGAGAGACTCAAGAAAGTCATCTCAGAGCTCAGTGGCAAGTCCATCGATGAACTCATCGCTCAAGGTAAGAATCATTTATATATAAAACATCACACTGTAAGATGACTAGTGTTATAACACCAAAATTAAATTTCAGATTTTGATTTTTGTTTGATTCTTATGTATATTTTAACATTCCTCTAATCCTTTTTTGCATTTAGAATGAACCAAATTATTTTTTTTTTTAATAGATCATATACTCCATACTAGAATTATTTCAATCTTTAAACTGCATTTATCTGAAATACTTTTTGGAAATTATGACATTTTTCATCTCACAGTTTGATATGGTAATAGATATATATAGTATTTTTTTTTAAAAGTAATATTATTTATTACAAGGGAATGTGTAAAGAATGAGGTGTGATAGCCCCAAGTTCTTTAAAGTTCCCTACAAATGTAAAACCTGATATCATTACATGTCTCGTTTATTAATTATTATAGTTAAAACTCCAGAAACATGCCTGTTATGTGACATTTATAAATGTCAAAATGCTACAGTTGTCTATGTAATGACACTAGTGCAGTTATGAAATAACACTAGTGTTAAATATGACTAAATACTTAATTAAATAACTGTAATTTACATGATGATTAACTACATACCATCTTTCGGATGAAGCTATGTGATTTTAACCTTCCAACTGAAGTTTTTATTCTACTTGTTTGAATTTTCACTTACTGTTTTTCATATTACTGATTTTGTGTTATTTGTTTTTCAGGCCGTGAGAAGCTGAGCTCCATGCCAGTTGGTGGTGGTGCTGTTGCTGCAGCTCCAGCTGCTGGTGGTGCCCCAGCTGCCGAAGAGAAGAAAGGTAATATATTAACAATATTTAATAATTTTTCAACAAGTAAATATACTTATTGTATTAAATTTCACGATTATATTACAAATTTGAATCACAATTCTTTGAGAAACTTAATAATCTTGAATGTCTTGAGATTTAAACTGCAATTGCTTGATTACATTGTTATTAGACTACAATCGCTTTACTATATTGATATTTAAGCCTCATTTGCTTGATTAAATTGCAAGTTTGAATCACAATTCTTTGAGAAACTTAATAATGTTGAATGTCATGAGATTTAAACTGCAATTGCTTGATTTCATTGATATTGGACTACAATCACTTTACTATATTGATATTTAAACTTCAATTTCATGATTATATTGCAAGTTTGAATCACAATTCTTTGAAAACTTGATAATCTTGAATGTCTTGAGATTTAAATTGCAATTGCTTCATTACATTGATATTGGACTACAATTGCTTTACTATATTGATATTTAAACTGCAATTGCTTGATTATATTACAAGTTTGAATCACAATTATTTGAGAAATTTAATAATCTTGAATGTCTTGAGATTTTAACTGCAATTGCTTGATTACATTGATATCGGACTACAATTGCTTTACTATATTTATATTTAAACTGCAATTGCTTGATTATATTGCAAGTTTGAATCACAATTCTTTGAGAAACTTAATAATTTTGAATATCTTGAGTATTAAATGGCAATTGCTTGATTATATAGATTTTTGACTACAATTTGCTTTACAGTATTACAAATTTGAATTACGATTCTTTGAGAATCCTAATTAATCTCTAATGTATTGAGATTTAAACTACATTTGCTTGATTATATTGAGATTTGACTACAATTGTTACACTATACTCATATCTATTCTGCAATTTCTTGATTATATTGATGTGAGATAACATTTAAACATTCATTTGCTTATATAAGTTTAAAACATTTGTTATAATGATGATTATTTTACATACCATCTTTCGCCTGAGAAAGCCTGATGCAAATACTTAACTGATGTACTTGCCATCATTAAACTTTGTCTGGCCTGTTTTTGCATCTTTTAAACATCTATTTTGTCTGTTTATAGAATCCAAGAAAGAGGAGAAAAAGGAGGAATCCGAGGAAGAAGATGAGGACATGGGCTTTGGTCTCTTCGACTAAAAACATGTACATTGTTTTCTACTTCTCTTATTATTTTATAATATAAACTAAAAAAAATTGAAAAATTTACTGATATTTTATGTTACACCTTAAATTTAATCCTAATTCACCTTTAGTTCTGATTTGAGTTAAATGTTTTGAATAAAAAATAGTTAAGCCAGTTGGAATTCATGGATATTATATATTTTAATTGGAAAGTTTAGTAAATTAAATTTTAATATATAGAAAGGATTTTTCAATATTTGGTGATTTTGAATTGAGCGGCAAAATATTTACGGCACCAGCGCCCGAAAAGAACAGCGGTCAAATGTTAGGACTACTAGGTTCCTCCAATTGCGGATAGATGTCGCTACTGGCGTCCATTGGCGACGTCAGCGCCACCTATCATGAGAAGCCGGAACTTGTGACTGCATAGTTCACGAAGTGTCCGATAGATGTCACCTTGGCAGAACTCCAGCGCCATCTGACAGATATTTCGTAAACCTTGTACTTCTAACTTTTGGCGCTGGCGTCAGTTCTCGTGTTGTAATTTAAACACCAAAATCATACTGAATTTAAACTGTGTTTTACTACCAATCTACTGCAGTAATGCTGCAAATTCAGTTTTATTCTATATTTCAAGGACATTACAATTATGTTTGGTGAAATTGATGATAAATCAACGAAGTGTCTTTAAACATGTAATCTGCTTTGTACAAAAAATAATCAGTATTTACTATCAATCTACTGCAGTAATATTGGTAATTAAGCTTTAATCTATATTGTAAGGACATTTCAATCATTTTTTGTAGATTTGATGGTGTTTGGTTTACCAAACTCAAGTTATTGCACTATGAACACCTCAACTGCAACATACAAAATTCACACTGTATTTTACTATCAATCTACTGCAGTAATATTGCTAATTAAGTTTTAATCCAGGACATTTCAATCATGTTTGGTGAATTTGAGGATGTTTGTTTCATGATAACTCAAGTTATTGCACATTGAACACCATAACTTCTGTGTACAAAATTCAAACTCTATTTTACTATTAATCTACTACAGTAATACTGATAAATAAGTTTTAAACAATATTTCAAGGACATTTCAATAATTTTTTGTGAATTTGATGGTGTTTAGTTCATGATAACTCAAGATATTGCACACCAAAACTGCTTTGTAGAAAATTCGTACTGAATCTTACTAACAATCAACTGTAGGAATATTTCTAATTAAGTTTTAATCTATATTACAAAGACAATATAACAATTTCGTTTGTTTATAACGCTGAACACCAACAAAATTTGAATAGTAAGTAGTTCAAATAATGACGCCAAACCCCAGCCCTGTGATTGGTTAATCAATTGACACTTATGGCGCGCTATTTAACCATAAACAGCTGTAAACAAACATGTTGTCAGTATTAAAATAAATTTCCACCCATCAAAAGTATCACCGTACAGTATAATAATAATAAACAACCCCTGTTGTGACATTTAATTTCCGCATAAATCGATCGCGTATATTTTGTGACATTTCGCCCGCATTTGAGGTTAAACGCCGAGTCATGTTTTGCAGTTAAAATCAACACTGTGCATGCAATTTCGTGAATCATCAGCGCGCACAATTAAATCTTAGTTCGGGTGTCAATTAATTAAACACGCAGTGATTCATATGATTGTGATTACGGTTTGCTGACATTTGAGCGGCCGATATGTCAATAAAACAGTGACGTTGTCATATGCCATGTGGCAGGTGTAGCGCATCTACAACTAGTCCCAGTTTAAAACGGCTTGCGGGCAGCCCTACAGTTTTAAATTATAAAACAATCAGGTTGTAATAACATTAGGTGGTTTTAGGTGTTTATTTTGCGGGTGCTACGAGGTGTGTGGCGTGGCGTTTCGGTGCAACTCGCGCGGTGGGCGGGCGCAGTGCGGCCGCGTAGCAATCGACGAAAACACAGGTTTCAGTTCAGCCATCTTGGAAGGTCCGCTGGGTGTTTCGGTGCGAATTACTACTCCGTCTGTCGTTGCAAGTGTTTTTTTTTTCTCGGGGCCGCGCACAGCGGACGCACATACATTAACACCCGTAGCACGGTGCAGGCGAGTGGTGCAGCCGCGCTGAGACAAGAGCAATCGCAGGGGGGCCCCCTTCAGTCAGGCGGCGCGACGGTTGTTGCAAAAAAAAAACTGGCGAGATGTCGACGCAACTACTGCCGATTCGCTTCCAGGAGCACCTGCAGGTATGCACTCATGATCCTAAATGTTAACCTAGATTTTGTAGGACAATCAATTTATGCTTGTAATGCCGGTCGATCATCGCTTTGTGTTTTTATTGTGTTTAGGGGGCGTATATTATGCCGGATGTTAATCTAAACAGCTTAAGTTATTGTATTTACTTGTGAAACAGTCATTTGATATTGGGGGGAGTTGACTCGCAAGCATGAATTCCCAAATTGCATTTTTATTACTATTCTATCCTAATTAGACAAGTATATTTTTGGAATTTATGGGAAAGTCATCATATTCCAATTAGATCCTAAATTGGCTACATTCTGAAATTTGTTTTATTTTTGACAGCTGTCGATTGAATTTTTAGGAGTCCTCAAAATGTTCCATCGTAATACATTTATTTGACCTACTGATATTCAATCAATATCTTAAGAGTTATTTATATTTAACATGTTTATTGAAATTCATTTTATGAAATTGTATTTGTAGCTTCTTTTTACTACCCAAAGTGCATTTGAACTACTGTTATTGAATCAATTGTTTTAAATTAATTTGAAGCTGTTACTGAAATCGTCATTTATTTTCTCTGGCTGTTTTTTAAAATTGTTCACTTCCAATATTTATGTAGAAATGTCCTTGTTTCTTTATGCTACCCAAAGTCAATTTGACCTACTACTACTGAATCAATATTTTTATTTGTTTTCAATTTTCTTAATGATTTCTAACTACTATATTAACAACCATTCTAGATGTGTCCATTGGTAGGGATTTCACCTATATGGCAGCTTACACGCTTCAATCCTCCTTTTATATTTATCAAGTAATCAATTATCTGGATAAAGATCAGTATTCTCTTCATTACAACATTAATATACATTACACGATTAGTAATACTGGTAATATTTTAGAATAATGAACATTTTAAACATATTATAGTACAGTAATACTGTCATCATTCTTAAATATTGACAGTAATATTAATTGTGTAAGGTGCCTTAGGGCCAGTTCTACAATTCACATTTAGCTGGAGAATATGGCTATTTGTGGAATAAGTTTGAGATATTGGGGTTAAAATCTCAAAGTTATTCCATTAATAGCCTTATTCTCTGGTTAAATGGCATTTGTAGAACTGGCCCTTACAATAATTATTAGAATAATTACAGTATTGCTGTACGACAATATGGTTAAAATTTTCAATATTCTAAAATATTGATAGTATTGATGTGTAAGGTATGGTAATGATGAAATGAAGAGAATACAGATGTTTATCTGGATAATTGATTACTTGATAAATATTGAAGGAGGATTCAAGCAAATACTGACAGTACTAGGATTGACAGTATTATTGACTGTGTAAGGTACCTTTATCATCAATTTAGTTTTAAACTACTCATATACCAACAATCATCACAGATTAGTCTATTTCATGTTCTGTTTGAACAGATAATGAGACATTGGTTTTTTTTTTATTCACTCTGTTTCATCATTAGTTTTAATAAACTCAAATTAGTTTTGAACTACTCTTGTATTAAGAAGAATCTCAGATTTTTTTATTTCATGTTCTGTAAAAAAAACAAATTTGTTTTTGGAATTGACTTTCCATTTCATATTTACTTCTAAATGGTTACTACCCCAACAGTTTTGAACTACTGATGTTAATTTTTTATTTTCATTTGTTCAAGCTTACAAATGTGGGCATCAACCTGGCCAACATCACCTTCACCTGCCTCACCATGGAGAGCGACAAGTTCATCTGTGTCCGCGAAAAGGTTGGTGAGACATCGCAGGTGGTCATCATCGACATGGCTGACCCACAGAACCCCATCCGCCGCCCCATAACCGCTGAGAGCGCTATCATGAACCCAGCCAGCAAGGTCATCGCTCTCAAGGGCAAGGCCGGCGTTGAAACACAGAAGACATTGCAGATTTTCAACATTGAAATGAAATCGAAGATGAAGGCACATTCAATGACGGAAGATGTCATCTTCTGGAAGTGGATCTCACTGAACACACTTGCCCTTGTTACTGAGACAGCTGTATTCCACTGGTCTATGGAGGGTGATTCGACACCTGTTAAAATGTTTGACAGGTAATTATTTGAGGTTTCTATCAGATTTAAATGATTTAAAGAAAATAGTTCAAATGATTTGAGGACATTTAAGGTTTATATCAAATATAAATGAACTATCTCTAGCTAGTTGAACCTTGTTTGCCAGAAATTTCCATGATTCACGTAATTTCATTAGTTGATCAAAGCTTAGATTATAGAAAATTGCAGAAAACAGTGTAGTGCAGAATTAAAATTGTTGGAGATAATGAATGGGTATAGTTTGATTGGGTTTGAGACCTTACATGATTAGTAATACTGCCATTATTCTAAAATAGTGACCATATTATTGACCGTGTAAGGTGTCTTTATAAGGCACCTTACATGATCAATATTACTGTCAATATTTTAGAATAATGACAGTATTAGTGTATGATAATATGTTTTAAATGTTCATTATTCTACAATATTGCCGGTATTACTCATTGTATAAGGTATATTAATGATGTAATAAACAGAATACTGATCTTTATCTGGATAATTGATAACTTGATAAATATAAAAGAAGGATTGAAGTAAATACTGACAGTACTAGGACTGACAGTATTATTGTCCGTCTAAGGTGCCTTATACAATCAGAACAAAACACTGATTGGCATCTAAAGGTAGCCATTTTGAATTATTTTGTTTGTCCGCGGTCTACTATTTTGTGTGCATCAATGAAATTGACTTCACGTTGCAGACATTCGTCGCTGAACGGGTCCCAGGTGATCAACTACCGCACCGACCCGAAACAGAACTGGCTGCTGCTGGTGGGCATCAGCGCGCAGCAGAGTCGCGTGGCCGGCGCCATGCAACTATACTCGGTCGAGAGGAAATGCTCGCAGCCAATCGAGGGTCACGCCGCCTCCTTCGCCACCTTCAAAATGGAGGGCAACCCGGAGCCATCGACGCTGTTTTGCTTTGCAGTGCGCACCGCTCAAGGCGGGAAGTTACATATAATTGAGGTATGAATTTACCTTATTCTACACATGCGCATACAATGTATAACGTCCACATATTATGCCACGCCCACATATTATGCCACGCCCACTGAATTTGTTTGCAGGTTGGTCAAAGTCCAGCTGGCAATCAGCCTTTCCCCAAAAAGACCGTGGATGTGTTCTTCCCGGCTGAAGCCCAGAACGATTTCCCGGTAGCAATGCAGGTTTCTGCCAAGTACGATTGTATCTACTTAATCACCAAATATGGCTATGTGCATCTCTACGATATAGAAACGGCGACGTGCATCTACATGAACCGGATTTCAAGCGAAACCATTTTCGTAACCGCGCCGCATGAGGCGACAGGAGGAATTATTGGTAGGTATCTTACTTTTATTTACATTCACTACCTATACCCTAATTTTGTATATCTTATCTCAATAACTCTTTTTGAAAACGCCTATTTTGCACTGTATCGCCATAACTAGAAGAGTTAGAGGGTTGCGGTTTGTTGCATTTTCATCTACTTGGTGGTTTCTGTACAAGGAGTAACAGTAGTTGAAGAAACCACCGCTAGATTGTGCGTGGTTGAAGGGAAATAATGGGAACCACCTATATACCCTGACTGTAATCTCGATTAACTCGTTTGAAAAACGCCTATTTTGCACTGTATCTCCATAACTAGAAGAGTTAGAGGGTTGCGGTTTGTTGCATTTGCTTCTACTCGGTGGCTTTTGTACGGGAAGCAAGTGTAATTGAAGAAATACCCGCTAGATTGTGCGTGACCGAAGGGAAATGATGGGAACCACCTATACCCTGACTGTATTTCGATTAACTCGTTTGAAAAACGCCTATTTTGTCCTGTATCTCCATAACTAGAATATATAGAGGGTTGCAGTTTGTTGCTTTCGCTTCTACTTTCTGGTTTCTATATGGGGAATAACTATATTTATCCTTGATTGATGTTTTCATGCATTACATCACTTCTCTATTGCGCATGCGCTTTTGTTCAATATTTAAGGAATATCCTGCTTATCTTACATATTATGTTTTAGGTGTAAATAGGCGAGGACAGGTGCTCTCTGTTTCTGTCGACGAGGACAATCTAATCAGATACGTCAACACGGTCCTGCACAACGCAGATTTGGCGCTGCGGCTGGCCGTGCGCAACAACCTCTCGGGGGCGGAGGAGCTCTTCATCAGCAAGTTTCAGATGCTTTTCCAGAATGGCCAGTACGCGGAGGCGGCCAAAGTGGCTGCAAACGCACCCAAAGGTTGGTCTAATTCTTGCTCTACACCCGCGCCAGCTAAGTTTTTAAAAGATGTTGCTACTTTGTCTAGACACATCGATCCTGAACAAGTTACTGCAATATTATTATTTTTGGTGATTTGTCTATCTCGTTAACTAAAAGTTTTTTTTTTTGTTAAAATATTACTGATTCCTTTGAATTATATATTATTTTTGGTATTATGTATACCTGGTTAACCCAAAGGTTTTTTGTTTGTAGAAATATTACTTATTCTTTCGAATTAATAAAAAATATGAAATGATTTTTGATTCCAAACAACTTAATAAAAAATATTCTCAATTTCAATTAAACAGCTGTTGTAATGTTTGAAATAGCTGAATCTTTGTATAGGCTCATAATGTATGATCCTTAATAATGTATCTCCATAAAATTGTAATGAAGACAGTCTGTATTCCTGCCTCACTGTGCTAGATTCATCAAGAAACTTGAAACAAGTCTGTAGGTTCAAATTATTCAGGCTCTGTTGTATAATGCAGATTCTTGTGTTAATTTCAGATCTAATTCTAACCTCACTTTTTGACAACTTCGACACATAATGCGACGTTGCCATATATAAAAAGAGGTACTAACCCCATAAAAAATCGTACATACTGTATGTGACCAAATATACACGAACTGTAGGTTCAGTTGTGTGATCCAGACTTTTGTTACAGGTTACTGTGCTGTCAACTAGAGCCTCAATGTGCTATGTTCAGCTTGTACTATGATCAATCATGTCTTAATAAGGCATGCACTGTATGTGATTGGTCTTAGTATGAACTGAACATAGCACATGAATAAATTTGAAACTTGTTTCTTGATGAATCTAGGCCTTGTTCGTTTGACTACTACTAGTGACTAATAGTCACATGCTGGAGTCACGCTCATACTAATAGTATAGGGTGACGTCAGCATGTGTCACTACTAGTCACTAGTAGTAGCCAAACGCACAAGGCCCTAGTACAATGTAATTCACGTTTAACAATAGCAGTTATGGCCAATATTTCCCGCCATTTTTACGGGGGCCATGTTATTTCTGCCGGATGTGATCTACAGTATCATGTTTTTTTTTAATTCTAGGTATTTTACGCACCCCAGCCACCATTCAAATGTTCCAGCAGGTCCCAACGCCGGCCGGACAAAACAGCGCGCTGTTGCAGTACTTCGGTATTTTATTGGATCAAGGCAAATTGAACAGGTAATTAAAATTGTCAACCAGAATGAGAAACTCTGCTAAAAGAGCAACAGTGCAGAAAAAAAAACAAATAATTTCTGTTTTTGCAGATACGAGTCCTTGGAACTTGTCAAGCCTGTTCTACTGCAAGGCCGTAAGCATCTACTCGAAAAGTGGCTGAAGGATGAGAAACTTGAGTGCTCTGAGGAGTTGGGTGATCTGGTCAAGCAGGCTGAGCCCTCGTTCGCACTCGCCGTTTACTTACGTGCCAACGTGGCAGCTAAAGTGAGTTAATATCCACTGCTTTCGTTTATTGTCTAGGAGCTGTTCTGGGCTGGTTTTAGCTAACTTAAAACAGCTCCCAAACGATAAACGAAAGGGGCTTAAGTAACAGATAGCTTTAGTAAACACATTCCGCCAAATTCGTTTTGATTTGCGAATTAAAAATCATGCCTACCTTTGATTTGACAATACAGAAGTTAGAGATAGCTAGATTTTGTGTGATTGAAGGAAAATAATGTTCACTAACTATGCCCTGGCCCTAATTTTGTAAGTCTATACACATAATTCGTTTTGAAAACGCCTATTTTGCCCTGTATCTCGATGACTAGAAGAGCGAGGGCTGCAGTTTATTTCATTCACTTCAGATATGTGGGTTCTATATGAGAGATAGAAACCACATATCTGAAGTGAATGAAACAAACTGCAACCCTCGCTCTTCTAGTCATTGAGATACAGGACAAAATATGCGTGTTCAAAACGAATTATGGGTATAGACTACACAATTAGGGTCAGGGCATAGGAATGAACATTATTTTCCTGAACTGAAATTCTCGCCAGCTTTTGCCCGGTTGAAGGAAAATAATCTTGACTACCTATGCCCTAACTCTTAAGTTTGTATGTCTTTCTTGATAACTCATTTTGAAAACGCCTATTTTATCCTGTATGCCAATAACTAGAAGATATAGAGGATAATGATTCAGAATCCACGCGACGGTTGAAAGAGGATGGATGGCTTCTAAAATTGTACGGAGCAGTTCGTATAATTTCTAAATGATGTTTATTTTTTAGGTGATTCAAAGTTTCGCCGAAACAGGCCAGTTCCAGAAGATCGTGATCTACGCCAAGAAGGTCTCCTACACGCCCGACTACGTCTACTTGCTGCGCTCGGTGATGCGCACCAATCCGGAGCAGGGGGCGGCGTTCGCGTCGATGCTGGTCGCCGACGAGGAGCCGCTGGCCGACATCAACCAGATTGTTGACATCTTCATGGAGCAGAACATGGTGCAGCAGTGCACCGCATTCCTATTGGACGCGCTGAAGAACAACCGCCCCGCCGAGGGACACCTGCAGACGAGGTTGCTTGAGATGAATCTGATGTCCGCACCGCAGGTGGCTGATGCTATCCTAGGCAATAATATGTTCACACATTATGACAGGCCGCACGTGGCGCAGTTGTGCGAAAAGGCGGGGCTGTTGCAGAGGGCGCTCGAGCACTACACCGATTTGTACGACATTAAAAGGTATAACGGGTGTATTCAAGCAATTTGCCTACTAATAGGTCTTAAAATACAAGAGGACGTGGCATCGAAATGTTTTCATTCACCAGATTGGTCGACAGAACGACCAATACGGTGACGGAAAACTTTTGACGTCATCGAACCGTGATCTGGCAGAGATATTTGGCGATAAATTTAAATATCATTGCTATCGGGCGAAATCGGGTTTGATCGGCTCGGGAATTAGCGATAAATTTAAAATCGTGTGGTGCTATCCAACAAGCCCTATCTGGCCTGATCATAATAATATTTAAATTTACCGCCAAATATCTGCCAGATCACAGTTTGATGACGAGGAATGTTTTCCTTCACCGGATTGGTCGACGGAACAAGCGACGTCCTCTTGTTTATATACCATGGTTAAAATAAGATTTTTAACTCCTTTATTTCTATATAAAACAATTCTTTCGTTATAGAGCTGTCGTGCATACACATCTACTACCCGCTGAGTGGCTTGTTGGATTTTTCGGCACATTAAGCGTCGAGGACAGTCTGGAGTGCCTCAAGGCAATGCTCACAGCGAACATCCGTCAGAATCTGCAAATTTGCGTGCAAATCGCCACCAAATACCACGAACAATTGACCACAAAGGCTCTAATTGATCTGTTTGAGAGCTTCAAGAACTACGAAGGTAAGTTATATAATGTTTTAAGCCCTGGGGGTATATTCTGTACCTTCTGATCAATCAGAATCATTCAAAACATTCTGAATACCTCAGTTGGCATGCTAAAAATAAGTCGTTTTGAGTTTCAAATATTGTTTTCTGTTATAGGTCTATTCTTCTTCCTCGGCTCCATTGTGAACTTCAGCCAGGACCAGGAGGTGCACTTCAAGTACATCCAGGCCGCGTGCCGCACGAGCCAGATCAAGGAAGTGGAGCGCATTTGTCGTGAGAGCAACTGCTACAACGCCGAACGCGTCAAGAACTTCCTCAAGGAAGCGAAGTTGACCGACCAGCTGCCTCTGATCATTGTGTGCGACCGGTTCGACTTCGTGCACGACCTCGTGCTCTACCTGTACCGCAACTCGCTGCAGAAGTACATCGAGATCTATGTGCAGAAGGTCAACCCCAGCCGGCTGCCGGTGGTGGTCGGTGGGCTGCTGGATGTGGACTGTTCAGAGGATATTATTAAGAATTTGATTTTGGTCGTACGCGGACAGTTCTCGACTGATGAACTGGTGGAGGAGGTGGAGAAGAGGAATCGGCTGAAGTTGTTGTTGCCATGGCTGGAGAGTCGATTCCATGAGGGGTGTGTTGAGCCTGCAACGCACAATGCGCTGGCGAAGATTTATATTGATTCGAACAATAATGCAGAGAGGTTCCTCAAGGAAAACCAATGGTATGTCAGAATTCATGTTACTCATACCTATGTCAAAATTCATGTTACTCATACCTATGTTAAAATGCCCATTTACTTCTCATCTATGTCGCAATTCACGCCCATAAACTGCTATTATTAAATTACATTGTACTAGATTCATTAAGAAACATGTTTCAAATGTATTCATGTGCTATGTTCAGTTCATAGTTTGAGCAATCACATACAGCGCATTTTTAAGACGTGATTGATCATAGTACAAGCTGAACATAGCACATTGAGGCTCGAGTTGATAAGTCCCGCCTATTCACAACTAGTTCCCATAGATTCCGCCTATCCATATCTACAGCCGCTTTCGTTTATCGTTCGGCAGCTCGTCTTAGCTGGCTTAGAATAGCTCGCGAAGTGATTACTCATGTGAGTCTTAATTTAATCAAAACTGTTTTGTTTCCAGGTATGATTCCCGAGTGGTGGGTCGTTACTGCGACAAACGTGACCCGCATCTAGCGTGTGTCGCCTACGAGCGCGGCCAGTGCGATCGCGAGCTGATCGCCGTGTGCAACGAGAACTCGCTGTTCAAGTCGGAGGCACGCTACCTAGTGCGCAGGCGCGACGCCGAGCTGTGGGCCGAGGTGCTCATCGAGTCCAACCCCTACCGCCGCCAGCTGATCGACCAAGTGGTGCAGACGGCGCTCAGCGAGACCCAGGACCCCGAGGACATCAGTGTCACCGTCAAGGCGTTCATGACCGCCGACCTGCCCAACGAGCTCATCGAGCTGCTGGAGAAGATCGTGCTCGACAATTCCGTCTTTTCCGACCACCGGAATCTGCAGAATCTACTTATACTCACAGGTGAATATCAGTGGTTTGAGCTTACAAACATCATTTGCTGTCCACAGTCAATCACTTATGGTTTTAACAGCTTTAGAAAATACAAACATATTGATTAGGTGGAGTGTCAGGAATACAGAATTATGACCTTACACACTTAAATTCTAACCACACCAACAAATCTGGTTGTTAATTTCTGATAGCTGCTCAGTTACGTCGCTACAATTACTGCCTCGCCCACTTGTCTAGATACAATTACTAACCACGCCTACTTATCACTGAGCAATAATTAGTCCCGCCCACATGTCACTACAATCATTGCCCTGCCCACTTGGGTAGATACAATCACTAACCACGCCCACTTGTCCACGTGCAATAATATGCCCCGTCCACGTGTCCCGGTGCAATAATAAGCCCCGTCCACGGTGCAATAATGGGCCCCGCCCACTTGCACTCACTGGATACGTTGACATACATTTACTAATCGGCGTTGGTTATTGTTTGCAGCTATCAAGGCGGACGCGACGCGCGTAATGGAGTACATCAACCGGCTGGACAACTACGACGCGCCCGATATTGCCAACATCGCGATCAACAACCACCTGTACGAGGAGGCGTTCGCGATTTTCAAGAAGTTCGACGTTAACACGTCGGCCATCCAGGTGCTTATCGAGCAGGTGAAGAACCTGGACCGCGCATACGAGTTCGCCGAGCGGTGCAACGAGCCTGCGGTGTGGAGCCAGCTGGCCAAGGCGCAGCTACAGCAGGGCCTGGTCAAGGAGGCGATCGACTCGTACATCAAAGCGGATGATCCGAGCGCGTACATGGCTGTCGTGGAGACTGCCTCCAAGAACAACAGTTGGGAGGATCTAGTTAGGTAATAAATAGCTCAAGGTTTTTAAATCTGAAATCGCGATTATATCACTGAAAATATTATAGATACTTACAAATGGCGCGGAAGAAGGCGAGGGAGAGCTATATTGAGTCGGAGCTGATCTACTCGTACGCTAAGACCGGGCGGTTGGCCGATTTGGAGGAGTTCATCAGTGGGCCGAACCACGCCGACATTCAGAAGATTGGAGATCGTTGTTTTGATGACAAGATGTATGATGCTGCCAAGTTGTTGTACAACAACGTATCCAATTTCGCGCGGCTTGCTATTACTTTAGTGCACCTTAAGGAATTCCAGGTATGCATTACAACCAAATCTACGATTGACCAATTTCGAAATTTATGATGCTACTTGTCCAGACCGAGCGTAACTGGTGCAGACTGAGCATAACGGGTTCAGACTGAGCCTAGCGGGTTCAGACTGAGCGTAACGGGTTCAGACTGATTGTGACAGCCAGACTGAACCAGTGATTCTGGTGATCAAATTGCGTCCCAGTGCTATAGCTCATTTAGTCCTTCACTACTCGTTTCAAACGTATTCGTTTAACTGTAAAAGTCGCCAATCAGATTCTAATGTAATCTAATTTTTTACAGGGTGCAGTAGATGGCGCTCGTAAAGCCAACAGCACGCGCACCTGGAAAGAAGTATGCTTCGCATGTGTGGACGCGGAGGAGTTCCGCCTGGCCCAAATGTGCGGCATGCACATTGTAGTCCACGCGGACGAACTCCAAGATCTAATCAACTACTATCAAGACCGTGGCTACTTCGAGGAACTAATCGGTCTGCTGGAGGCCGCCCTAGGCCACGAACGCGCCCACATGGGCATGTTCACCGAGCTAGCCATCCTCTACAGCAAATACAAACCCGCCAAAATGCGCGAGCACTTGGAGCTCTTCTGGTCGCGCGTCAACATCCCGAAGGTCCTACGCGCAGCCGAGCAAGCTCACCTCTGGGCCGAGCTGGTCTTCCTCTACGACAAGTACGAGGAGTACGACAACGCGGTGCTCGCCATGATGGCGCACCCCACAGAGGCGTGGCGTGAGGGCCACTTCAAGGACATCATCACGAAGGTGGCCAACATCGAGCTCTACTACAAGGCTATTCAGTTCTATCTGGACTTCAAGCCGCTGCTGCTGAACGACATGCTGCTGGTGCTCGCGCCGCGCATGGACCACACGCGCGCCGTCAGCTTCTTCACGAAGACCAACCACCTGCAGCTGGTCAAGAGCTACCTGCGCTCGGTGCAGAGTCTCAATAATAAGGCGATCAACGAGGCGCTGAACAATTTACTCATTGAGGAGGAGGATTTCCAGGTAACAAATTAATCACTACTAACTGTATAGTCAGCTGATGATAGTTTGAGGATCATAATTTACAATTGTGAAAATTATTGCTATTTCAACTATATAAGCGTGAAATCACCTCTTATCAGTTTATTGATCTAGATTTCGAAATTATTAGATATCATCAGTGTAGCTATTGAGGATGAATTTGCAAGTGAATCCCAAGTGGTTTATATACAAAGTAATGCAACTCTCTCTGTTATAACCAGTTTGTACTGCTATTGATAGTTTGAGGTCATAAAATTTGGTTATTCTAGTATATTTATGTGCTTGTAGGGTTTGCGCACCTCGATCGACGCGTTCGACAATTTCGATAACATCGGGCTGGCCCAGAGTCTGGAGAAGCACGAGCTGACCGAGTTCAGGCGCATCGCTGCCTACCTGTACAAGGGTAACAATAGGTGGAAACAGAGCGTGGAGCTGTGCAAGAAGGACAAGTTGTTCCGGGACGCGATGGAGTATACGGCGGAGTCGCGGCAGGGCGAGCTCGCGGAGGAGTTGCTTGCGTGGTTCCTCGAGCGCAAGGCCTACGACTGCTTCTCAGCGTGTCTGTACCAGGTAAAATTACCAGAATTCTTAACATTATTAGGATTGGAATGGTAGCACGTGGACCAACCAGTTATTCTCCCCCACCACATCACGACTAATAGTTTTCATTGACCACATCATGACTCCGCCCAATACTTTTTCCTCATTACATCATGACTGTCCAATAGTTTTCCCGCACCACATCATGACTCCGCCCAATAGTTCTCCCTCACCACATCATGACTCTGCCACATAGTTCTCCCACCACCGCTTTATGACTCCGCCCATTAATACTCCCTGTTAAATAATGGCTCCACATGCGGGTTCAGGTATGTAGAGCGAAGTGCGGATGCAGCTATGTAGAGTGGAGTTGCGGCTCTACATACCTGAATCCACACCTCCACTCTACATACCTGAATCTGCACCGCCACTCTACATACCTGAATCTGCACCGCCACTCTACATACCTGAATCTGCACCGCCACTCTACACACTTGAATCTGCACCTCCACTCCACATACCTGAATCTGCACCTCCATTCTGAATTCTCTCTCCATTCTACATTCCTGATTTTGCAGCTCCAATCCAAATACTTGAATCAGACTTCTTAAACCTTAAAAAACTTCTCTGCGATTATAATTATGTCTCCGATATTCTGATACATTAACTTAATTTTTCCTCTTCTTTTCAGTGTTATGATTTGCTGAGGCCGGATGTTATTATGGAGTTGGCCTGGAAGCACCGGATCATGGACTTCGCGATGCCCTACCTCATCCAGGTGACGCGTGAGCTCACCGCCAAGGTGGAGAAGCTGGAGCAGTCCGACGCGCAGCGGCAGACCGAAGCCGAACAGCACGAAACGAACAAACCCATGATGATTGGGGAGCCGCAACTGATGCTTACAGCTGGTCCTGGCATGGGTAAGTCAAATTTATACGCTAATCTCATCTGAATACTGAACTCCGCCTACTTACTATTACTGACTCCCCCACTTATAGAAACTGACCCTCCACTTACTTTAGGAATGTTACTATCATTATAATATCATAAATATCATCATTTTGTTACCAGGGCTCCAGGTTTTCTTTTACCATACTATTCTTGTCTCCACCCACTTACTATAATTGACTCCGCCTATTTTCTATAGTTGACTCCACCTATTTTCTATAATTGACTCCACCTATTTTCTAGAATTGACCACCTATTTTCTATAATTGACTGCCCATTTATTATAATCGACATCACTCACTACAAACCACTCCATTTACTTTCCCATTACAACTCCACCTATTTTCTACTACTTATCCCCTACCTATTATTACTGACCTCCGACTTAATATCGCTGACCCCTCAATTTACTATCACTGACCCCTCAACATACTATCACTGACTCCTCAACTTACTATCACTGACCCCTCAACTTACATTCACTGACCCTTCAACTTACTATCACTGACCCCCTGAATTACAATCACTGATCAAAAAAGGGTGACAAGGTGAATTTTCATGTATTTCTCATTTACATTTGACTCCTCCCATATACATTTAACTCCTTCCATATACATTTAACTCGTCCCACATACATTTAACTCCTCCCATATCCATTTCACTTCTCCCATTTACCACTGCTCTACCTATTTTATCAAATTAACCCACTCTTTCTGACATTGGTAGAGAAAAGTTAGTTAAAGTTAATTTTCTTATATTTTTCTCTTCAATACAGCTAATGCTTGGTCCCATTTAGATTTGACTACTCGCCCATTTACACTTATACTTAGTTCCTCGCACCTATACATAGTTCCTCACACTTATACATAGTTCCTCGCACTTATACATGGTTCCTCGCACTTATACATGGTTCCTCGCACTTATACATGGTTCCTCACACTTATACATGGTTCCTCACACTTATACATGGTTCCTCACACTTATACATGGTTCCTCACACTTATACATGGTTCCTCACACTTATACATGGTTCCTCGCACTTATACATGGTTCCTCGCACGTATACATCGTTCCTCGCACTTATACATGGTTCCTCGCACTTATAAATTAACTCCTCCCATTTCAATAGACTCCGCCCATTTCACTAGACTCCGCCCATTTTACTAGACTCCGCCAATTCCGTCCACTCATTCTAAGATATTTGGTGGACAGAAAGTTTGTTAATGCATTTTTTCATATGTTTCTCTGTACAATACAGGTATTCCTCCCCAACAGTACGCGCCGCAGACGGGGTACATGCCGCAGGCGGGCTACAACCACCAAATGCCGTACCAGGGCTACGGAATGTAATATAAATAAAATTAAACCCCCCGTGCGCGCCTAGAACTAGTTTAGTGTTACAACAGCAGTCGACTGTACAGAGAGAGAGATTGACAATATAGTAATTTGGTTCCAAAACGCAAAAAAAAAATATATATTATAAATAATAATAAAAATTATAAATGAAGGTATAAGTTCAAAACAAGCAAAAAAAACACATTAAGTTCATTAGCTGCCGCGTAAAGATGTTTCCCCCTTGCTGCGTTGATTGGTGTAGCCTCAGAAGCAGTTGATACGAGTCATTTTTGTTTCAATGCATGTGACACAGACACGAGGGCACCCGATTATTATTATTATGTATCCTTTTTTTTTAAATGATTATGTATGTTATCATTATCTGGTTTTATTAGGGTACGTTACAATACAATCCTAACATGACGCATGCGCAATACTTGTTGACACTGAATCTTAAAAAGATTGTCTGTAATAAATGGTATAATGCATGCGCTATGAGCATTAAAATTAATATCAAGCGTGCTAGTACAAGTAAACATTTAATTACGCAATTAAAAACATTAATAGACACAGCGTATGTCCAAATGTCAATCAAAAATGTTCATGCGTACGAAAACTAATTAAAAGCACTAATGTTGTACAAAGTAATACAATTGAGCGCATGCGCAATGTTATTATAATTTGATAAAAATATTAATTACAACATGCACGTTTTATTAAGTTATGCCACTATTCATTAAAACATGCAATAAAACTTATTAATTCATCACGCATGCGCAGTATGGATTATTGTAGCGTACCCCAGTAAACCCGAATTATTATCATTCACGTCCACAAAAGCGGCTGAACAAAGGCAGCCAGGCCCTCGAAAAGCTTTTGTTCGCCCTTGCGAGTTAGGATAGCCTATTATTTTTGACTTATTATATGTGTATTATTGTTTTTAGTTGGTAGTTTTTCAATTGAAATTATATTTAACCCAAACGCTTTATATTTAACGCGAGGGCGGGCGGACGCGCGTGCGCACACCCGTCTTAAACTGTACATAAGGCAACATAAGGGAGAAATTTGATTACATATAAAAAACACAGTTGTTATATGTATATATAGGTGGAATTATATAAGAAAAAGTCGTACTATTAGTTGTGTGTATAGTAAATCTGTAATAGGGCTCGTTCCTCTCTTTTATTATTATATTATTAATGAGTTAAACGCGCTTGTTGTTGGTGTCGCACGCCCCTCCGCGCCCCTCTCCTCCCCCCGCTATTTAATATGTTAAAGAGGTGTATAAAATCATTGAGTAAAATTACTTATTGTTATTTAAATTATTATTCCCATTGCATTGAGAAGAAATACAGCAACAACACGGTTTCCCTCCCCAAAACTCATTGGGGATTTTTAATTATTATAATTATAATAGATTTAATATAGTTGATACGGATTTTTATTTTTACCAATGATGCGCAACATTATCACTCTGTTTCAGTTAGATTGCGCATGCGCTAACCAACGCTAATAATCGGTATCAGTACACTTCGATTTGTCATATAGTACTGGAAAAGAGTGAATTCTTAAAACATTCGTGACAACGTTGGATATTATAAAAGCAGGTGGACACTACTACGCATGCGCTAGTTATGATACATTTCCGGGTAAGAGTAGAACCGCGACATCTGCCGCGGAATACCTAAAATTTCACCGGAAATCCGGTTTAATTTTAAAAGCTGACAGGTATATGTTTGGATTGGATTTCTGGTCTTGCAATCAGAGATTATATTTATGAGTAACCCTTCAATTTACTCATAAATTTAACAAAAACTGATGACCTTTGTCATTTAGACCAATTTTGCATATTTTTTAATAACGGTTTTATTGTCAAACAAAAAGTATGATGAAACATTTAAATATCTGGGTGAAGCACCGTCCGTATCTTCTTGACGCTCCTCTCACTTGGTCGGGTGACTAGATGCTTTCCGAAAATAGTGAACTTCAGGTTATCCAATCGAATGACGAACACCGATGGCTCTTTTAACAAAACTACGGAAACAAATGGTTGCCTCGTCATTTATTTTGACAGTTAAAATGAACCTCGTCACGTCATTAATGACAGTTTGAAACAAACCAATAAACATTAATTTTGACAGTTTGAAATAAACCAATAAACATTTAGTTTGAAACATACCAATAAACATTAATTTTGACAGTTTGAAACAAACCAATAAACATTCATTTTCACAGTTAGACTAAATATTAATCACATTTTGGACAGTTATCAAAGAAAACCGTTTAATTTGGAAGACTTAGATTAGTGTTTCTCAAACTTTTTGGTCTGCCACCCCCTTTTGCACTTGTATATGTAGAAAAAAATCTCAAATGGTCTGTAATTAATTTTTTCTTTGACTCCCTAAATATTTTTCACACAACCACCACTTCGAGAATCACTGAGTTAGATTATAACGCAAGTTATCACTCTAACATCAAATTATTTTTAAATAAATTAAATTGTCGTAACTCTAAATATCAATTGTCAGTTTTAAATTCAGAGTAGGATAGAAATTATGTTTGACAGTTTTAAAACTCAACCTCAATCATATTTGACAGTTTGATTTGAAACTGTCAATTATGTTTGACAGTTTTAACTATTTGATATTTTAATCTTTCAAACCACATTTAACAGTTTTACTTATTAATGGTTTGACATTTTAATTTATAAAACCATGTTTGACAGTTTTACTTATTAATTGTTTGACATTTTTATTTGTCAAACCATATTTGACAGTTTCATTTTAAACTATTCAACTTTAAATGTTTTACATACTTTTCAGTTTGTTTGCAGGTGTTACCACTTGAATTGTGCACTTGGTTTCCAGCACAATCGTCCCTCCAGCTCCAACCATACTGGGATCAATTGATCTTACCACCTCCACCTCAGCTCCAATAAGTTCGCTCTTGCTGAGCACCACACTGAAATTGCTCCAATCCTGATCACCACACTCTGGAGACTTTTTGATTTGATCCAAATTGTCCCGCATGTATTCCCTCCACATCTCACGCATTTCCTCCAGCTCGCTGTACTTCCAGCCCTCCTTTTTGAGTTTCAGCAGTCCCAGTGAACTACGTTCATTGCGGGATAGGAAACTTTTTTGTTTGTGCACCTAATAATACTTCTTTTAGGTAACAGTTCAATCAAATTGTATCCATACCTTTTTTTCCTTGCGGTTTCTATGTTTTCTCAACAAAAAGCTGAAATCACTTTTTGGCATTTCCCTCATCTGTCTCCATTCGGTTATTGGTAGTGTTCTTTTCATTTTTTGGAGAAGATATTCTTGTGAATCTTTTATTGGAGGCCCATAAATGTCTTCATTCAGAGGCTCTTCTGCCAGTGCTAGGTAAAAGATGTTAGATTTTGATTGTTGCAGATTAGTTTGATGAATGAAAATCTTACCTATTAGGTTATTTTTAGACATTTTGAATGTATAAACTACCGAATACACTGAAAAATAGTGCTACACGATTTATTAAATAGCAGAAACGTGCAATAAAAGTTTTTAAGATTTTAAGGTTATATTTTTATAAAACTATATGAACTACTCATAAATACATATTTTAATTACCTATATTTGTGCCAAATGAACTACTACGTATAATAATAATTTTATTTGTATAAAAAATGTAATATAAAAGTGCCACTTTTATATTACATTTTTTAAATAAATATAAGAATTAATAATGTATTAGAATATCTGTGAGTAGGTTGAAAATAGAATATTTATTTATATATTTACAGTAAATGAAATTAGATACGTCCCTGTACTTTCGACCTACTGACAATTCGATATTCGCGATCCGGCCCGAAGTTGGCTGCGCGCTTGAAACTTGCCAATCATATGACGCAAACGTTTATTTTTTCACGTAAACAAATAGGGCCGACTTTAGCTATGGATACCTGTAAGTACCGCTTTTTGGGGGGCGCTTGAAATTCACCGTGTGCTCGTTTGAAGGATGCAGTGGGTGCGAGCGTTTTCCAAACTGTCCGCGCCGCCGGTTTTGCGGTCCGTAACGAGTTGAGTCCGGTGTGAATTTCTAACGCCCCCCTCAGTCTGACTGACGTTTTGTTCCAATCTAGCTAGTAATAATGTTGTTCAAGCGATCGACAAGGAGACACTGCAGAAGCTCCGCAGTGCGTTTTTTGCGGATAAGAAGAATGTGCTGGCGCAGAATGTGTGCTCCAGGGTGGATCCGTTCGATGTGTGTCTCTCAAGAAAACAGTTGGAGGAGACACAGCATGTCTTCAATCATAAGGTATGCATTTTTATTACTTTAAACAACTACTATCAAATATTACACTATGTAACCAAACCATTGCTTTCGTGGCTAAAGCAGTTAAATACAAACTGGTGGTAAACATTAGTTGTATTTGTTTATTGTTTGGGAGCTGTTCCAGACTGACAGCAGTATAGAATTCAGTCTCGGATAAGCCTCATGCATGTTGCCTACAATTAAACTCATCAACTTGACTTGAACTAGACTCTCCCACTCAACCTGAACTAGACCCTCTCACTCAACCTGAACTATTCCCTCCCACTCAACCTGAACTAGACCCTCTCACTCAACCTGAACTAGACCATCCCACTCAACCTGAAGTAGACCCTCCCATTCAACCTGAACTAGACCCTCTCACTCAACCTGAACTAGTCCCTCCCACTCAACCTGAACTAGACCCTCCCACTCAACCTGAACTAGACCCTCCCACTCAACCTGAACTAAACCCTCTCACTCAACTTGAACTAGACCATCCCACTCAACCTGAACTACACCCTCCCATTCAACCTGAACTAGACCCTCCCACTCAGCCTGAACTAGATCCTCCCATTCAACCTGAACTAGACCCTCCCACTCAACCTGAACTAGACCCACCTACTCGACCTGAACTAGATCCTCCCACTCAACCTGACTAGACCCTCCCACTCAACCTGCCCACTGAACCTAAACTACTCCTGCCCACTCAGTCTGAGCTAATCCCGCACACTCAGTCTGAGTTGATCCCGCCCAGTCAGTCTGAGCTAATCCTGCCCACTCAGTTTGAACTGGTCATGCCCACTCAGCTAGAACTAGTCCTGCCCACTCAACTGGTTTGTTATTCTTTTCAGGTTGATGAGGTGAAGCCGATGACGAACCAGAAGAACAGCGGCCGCTGCTGGATCTTCGCCGCTCTTAACGTCATCCGGCTGCCATTCATGAAGCACTGCAACATCGAGGACTTTGAGTTCTCGCAGGGCTACCTGTTCTTCTGGGACAAGGTCGAGCGCTGCAACTTCTTCCTCAACAACGTCGTGAACGTGACAAAGCGCGGCGAGGCGGTCGATGGACGGCTGATGTCCTTTTTATTGAATGTAAGTGAAAATAAAAATCTTTAGTTATCATACAGTCATTTTAGACAATTTCTTGAACTAAAAGTTGTTCAAGATATTCAACATCATCCAATCCAATTGGAGTTCGATATTCTCTTGATATCATCTGACCATATCATTGGTGGTCTACCTCTGAATCCTAGAATCAGTTCATGATATTAGTTCATCTAAATTGTATCACGGCATTTAAACCAATGAAAATGCTTATGAAAAACATTTCTTTCAACTAACCAAATTGTCTTTGTCTGCAGGACCCCACCTGTGATGGCGGCCAGTGGGACATGCTCGTCAACCTCATCAACAAGCACGGCCTGATGCCCAAGAAGTGTTTCCCCGAGTCGTTCAGCTGTGAGTCGAGCATGCGCATGAACCAAGTCCTCAAGAGCAAGGTTTGTACTATACCTGTATGCCAAATGGAGGTCTATTATAGTTTTTTTTATATATAGTTGCGCGAGTATGCCAAGGCGATCCGTGAGATGATCGGCAACGGGGCCAGCGATGGCGACGTTAAAATGCTCATAGAAGAGCAGATGACTAGCATTTTCCGCATCGTTGGAATTTGCTTAGGCATCCCGAATGGTTCGTTCACGTGGAGCTACTACGACAAGAACAAGGCGTTCCACAGCATCGGCCCGATCAGCCCCAAGGAGTTTTATGATACGCACGTGAAGCCTTTGTTTAACGTAGATGATAAGGTTAGTGAAGGATTTCAATTGGCTAACTTAAAACCATCAATAACGAGATATTGATTTTGTAGGTATGTCTGGTAACAGATCCGCGTCCCACTAACCCGTTCAGCAAAGCCTATACTGTTGATTGTTTGGGCAATGTGGTGGGTGGTCGCAGGTGTATCTACAACAACCAGCCCGTGGAGCTTCTGCTGGACCTAACTGCTAAGAGCATCAAGGAGGGTGAGGCAGTGTGGTTTGGGTGCGAGGTGTCCAAGCGTTGTGCTGCTAAACAAGGCATCCAGGATTTGGAAATGTAGGAAATGATAGCCGACGTTTAAAAGATAGTAGATTACTGTACATTGTCTTTCCAGACACGATTTCGGACTTGTATTTGGTGTGGACATCCAGAAGACGCTAACCAAAGCTGACCGGCTGCTGTATGGAGAGAGCGCGATGACGCACGCGATGGTCTTCACTGCTGTTTCTACAAATGTAAGTAGACTGTAGATGGAGGTGCTCCATAGCGCAAATGGGCGTCGCGAAAAATATTTAGGTGATACAGATTATTTGGATGTTTTTCTACACATACCCATTCTGGGTAGGGGTGCTTTGAAATGTCTAAATGCAAAAGGGGGTCGCAGACGAACAAATTTGAGAGACACTGGTCTAAGGTGACGATTTGAAGCAATTCTGACTTTTCTACTTTAACTTCGCTAGCATATCATGGGTGTTGTATGAGGCAAAATAGGTCCTTGAACGGCCACAGTAGACATCCTAGTGTTAGGGGCTGAATTCACGTTACAAAAATGATTAGTTTTAAGTGAAGGTTACAGCTATTTACATGCGCCCCATTACTGTGGATGTACAACCTTACTAGATAATTTATATTTGATAGGCCGAAGGGGATGTAACGAAGTTGCGCGTGGAGAATTCCTGGGGGGAGGACAGGGGCGAGAAGGGCTACCTGATAATGACGACGCCCTGGTTCCACGAGTTCGTTTTTGAGGTGGTCATCGACAAGAAGTACGTGCCGGAGAGCGTGATGGCGGTGTTCGAGCAGGAGCCGGTGGTGCTCCCCGCGTGGGACCCCATGGGCACGCTGGCCAAATAAAAACGATATGGGGCCAGCCCGCCACGCCGGATCCAACCACGCATCACACCCCCGTTCGAGCTCTTGATAAGAAGAGCGAGAGAGAGTGGCGTTTTATAATTTTTAACGACTTACTTTATTTTAGGTTTACACACATTTAGCGATAACACCGGGGTGGCTTTTGCCATATTTATTATCACATTTTATATTGAGGTTTGATTGTAATTCACACGATTGATTCATTGCGCGCGGCTTGTTTGTGGGGATTTTGTACAGCACGACGCTCAGCCCAGTGAGCTGTTTTGCCATATTTATTGTGTATAAAATAATATGATCCCAGTATAAAGTAAATATTTTCAAATGCAACAAGATTTTTTGGTCTGTTAACTTTAAACCTTTTTTATTGCGGTCCTGACCACACCTTCCTACTACCCCAATTTAAAACCAATTGTGAGATTTTCTATGCCTAAATCGCTCAGCAGTAAAATCAAGAATCCACATAATCTCTCAAACAACCATTTTATTTCTACCCTTGTACATTTTCTTCTCGTATTGTAACTTGGCCCAGATGCCGTGGCACATATTGATCAACCGGTCGTCTCGGACCACCTGATTTTGCGCTGCCCGCTCGTACTCGCCGCGTATGATGTCGCGCGCCAGTCTGAACCGACCGCGCTGAATGAGGCTGAGGCTAAAGTAGAGCTTGCAGCGCGCTACAATCGCCGGGTCACCCAGGTGCAGCGCCAGCTTGAGTTGGTGCATCGAGATCTGCCCGGCTGTTTCCGCCATTCGGCCGAAGTAGTCGCCCAGTGCAGAGAACGCGCCGCCCAGCGTGGACAGCCACGAGAGGATGTGGTCCAGCTCACACCGCTCGCGGACCAGGTGGTTCAGTTTACTATTCCTGACAAACAATAATTTCAATAGCGTTTAGATTCAATACAAAGTGGGCGTGGTTTGGTCCAATAAAGGGCCGTATCTTGGCCAGACAGTGGGCGTGGTTTTATCTAATAAAGCGGCGTGTCTTGGCCAGGCAGTCGGTGTGGTTTTATCTAATAAAGGGGCGTGTCTTGGCCAGACAGTGGGCGTGGTTCAGGTATATAAACAAGATGTCATAGAGTATAGAGCCCTTTAGAAATTGAAACACAATAGGTACATTAGCCTAATAATGTACTGTTAACTGAGATAGTGACTAAATACTAAAAAAAACATGGTCTGCTTGACTGTAGTAGCCCTTTACTTATCAATTACTTATACTATTCATGTTTTATTGACAGTTTTGATTCTTTGGTATCCATATTCGTATTTATTCCATGGCTTTTATTAAGTGTGAATACTCGATTTGTCAAGAAACTTGAACATGTTTGTAGTTGTGCTTTGTTCCAGCTCTTGCTATGACCAATCACATACTTCAAATGTCTGACTCAAAACTTGCACAGTATGTAATTGGTCATAGTTAGTATAAGCTGAACATAGTATAATTATAAATAATTGAATCTAGAAACATGTTCAAGTTTCTTGATGAATCTTAAGGTCATTTTAGACAAGAAAATTTCTTAGCTCAAAAGTTGTTCAAGAAATGAATTCATATATCCTTCTCCCATACAATTAGCCTAAGTGTCTGTAGCTATGCTACCCTCCAGCCAACTATCCAGAACTCCCATACAATTTGTTCTAGACAAATAGAACGTGTTATATTTTTCCATTCAATCTACCATCCAATACAATATATCAAATAATTTGCTGTATGATACAAGATAATTTAGATTGTCTTGCATCTTGACTCAAGAAATTGTCCTGTCTAAAATGATCTTAATACAACATAAATCTAATCTATACTTCTAGAACATAAACATTATAGTTGGATTCATATTACTTGCTTTCACTAGTTATACTATATACCTACCAATTATGATCAATTGTATCAATCTCCATTGCAACTATCACAAACTTAATTGTATTAATACCATCACAGCCATATAAATGCTCAACGAGACTCCTCCTACAGCTATCACAGGTTTCTATAGTTCGTAGAAAGCAGTGCAACACCACCCCATCAATCCTAACTCTGTATTTCTTCCTTGTAGGCTTCACACAGTCCAAATCATTGGACTTGTACTGGTGCATGCCATTCCTAGTCACAGCCAGCTTCGCCTGCTGTGACTCGCCCCAGTAAATCTTCAGAAAAATAGTTTCCGCCATTGCTGGGATGGATTTTTCAAACATTGAGCTCTCGTGAGTTTATAAAATGAGACACTGACATGTTTGTTATGATTATTATTGATATATTTTAGGTTATATCAGCTGATGCCAGTATGCAACCAAACTCACATGCTGAATGTTGTGCTACGCCACTGTTATCTAATGAGGTACAAAACATAATGCATTGCTACACATTGAGTAAGTTTTTGGAACTTATATATTAATGACTGTAAAAATCATTGAGATACAATTTGTTAAACGAATATTTTTTACTAGTTCAATCCATACAGAATATTAGCACTATTACTTTTTATAAGTAGTTCTAATTGTTCAGAGAACTCTGAAGTATTTGGACTACTAATAGGGTGCATATGTAATTGAATTTCGATTTGTCATCACCTCGAAAATATTCGACACTTAACTTAACAAGTTGCAATTCAATTTAATTGCAAAGGTTTTTTGTAACAATTGTTATTAAGTAATGAATTGCATGTGACCGCTTTGTTGGTTATAAAATGTCCGGTGGGGAAAATTCCACTGAAAAAAAAATTTGACCTAATCAGCTTCAATTTTATCAGCTGGCCTTATCCGCGGCGCGCACGCAAAACAACTGATAAACCGCGCGGTGTGTGCTGTTGACCTCCTCCTCCTCGAAAAATGGCCGGCAAGATGAATTATTTCGCGCAACTAGCCAAAAATATCAGGTAGGTGTATGTTTTGTGCACTAACAGGTGTTTAGGTTGTATGTTTTTTTGGCAGGTCTGTGTCCACTACGGCGCCCAAACATGAGCAGTGGCTGTCCAAGCTGCTGGTCAGGAAGATCGAGCCCACCAAGGAGTCTCACAGTCGGATGCTGAGTGATAAGGAGATGGTATACTCGCTGCAAACACATAACTTCAAACCTGACTCCAGAAACCAGTACTTGGAAAATGTGTAAGAGATATATTTATATTATGTAAACATAGTTATTACATAAATGAAATTATTTTTATTAATCATATTGAATACATTTTTGAAATTCATAAGTAGATTGATTGTTTAGTATTGTTTGTTTACAAGTTTTACCAGTAATGCACAGCTATCTATGTGAAAACTCATACAGAATTTAATTTAGTCATTTTTAGAAATTATAGCCCTATAAAAATAGAAGATTGTTTTATGTAATATAGACTAATTATTGTTTGTATTAATTTACAGCAACAAAACATTGCAGTTGATCAATGCAAACAAGGAGATTGCTGATGATGTCGAGTTGGCTGGCTCATGGACTGTCAATGTGGGTGATCAAGATCAGGCAATTCACATCTGGCAGTATCGAGGAGGCTTCAAAACCATTGATGAGGTCAATTTAAAACTGAGCAACAATGAGGTGAGAACATTCAACCAGGGCAGTTGGTATATACCAAGTAGTAACTGTTGATTAAAAGTAAATACATATATAAATACTTCAATCAACAATATAACTCTGCACTACATTTTATGCACATTTTTTACGAGGCAAGCAGGACTGAATCATTGAAATTCAGTTTGTTCAGTTGGTTAGAGTGACAGTCAATTAAAATAGTGATTGGACATATGTATAAAAGTACATTTTAGACTTGATTTTATTGTTTAGGACTATAAAAAGCTGCAGGAGGAGCAATCCAAGCTGGTGCGGTCGCGACACTTGCAGTACGTGCTGGCGTTCAGCTACTGGCCCACAATTGTACCCCGAACTACTGACAATGTCTATGAAATTCGATCGTACGCATTGAAGCCCGGTACTATGATTGAATGGGGTAATAATTGGGCGAGAGCCATCCAATACCGGCAGAATAGTCACGAGGCGTTCGCTGGGTTCTTTTCGCAGATTGGAAGGCTGTACAATGTTCATCACATCTGGTGTAAGTTTATTAATGTATCAGAGGTATTTTAATTGATCAAAAATACAAAGAGTTGCGGAAATTTACTTAATGAATGAATTTAGTAAAAGTGTCTAAATTTGAGCTGTGAATTAAGCCCACTGCTGTTAATCCTGAAACTTTACTTGTCTTGTCTAAATTATGTTTCATAATACTGATACTTGTACTAGGTCAGAAAAGTAATTTAAGTAAGGTAATTCCTGAAACTTATTTATAAACATAATTCCTTACACTGATTCATAGATTACACCTCCAACTTAAGTTAGTGGATTTATGTTTAAGTGGAAGGAGTCCATCTTTACTCAATAAAGGGCGCCAGCCACTTTTTTTGTAACACAATCACTTCATCCACTCATGCAGGCATGACTCCTGCAACTTGCCAGGACATGATCCTTAGATATCATTTTCAAATTAATTAAATTTACCTAAAAATATCAATAACGTTCAATCTTCACTGTTATTTTATTTGCTTAGGTTACAAGGATTTGAACCAGAGGAAGGAGACGAGGGAGGACGCGTGGCGGCAGCCCGGCTGGGACGAGTGCGTCGCATACACTGTGCCGCTAATCCGCGAAATGCACTGCCGAATCCTCGTCCCAACAACTTTCTCCCCAACTCGCTAGTAACCGAGAAGTTAATTTTTTTTTCTATTACATATTTTTATACGATTTTAAATCATCAATAAGAGACAGTTGCCTCTTATTTAGTGCGACAATATTTGGAATCCCCCCAAAAAACGCGCACAGAACATAAAGTTTTTTTTGAGGCACTAATGGTTTTGAAAGCTCTCAATTTGATTCCACTTGTAACTTGAAAAAAAAACGGACAAAAACTACGCCATCTTTTTAAGCTAAATAGGTAGCTTGTTTATATATATATGAAAAAATACTATATTGCTTTATTTTTGTAATTATTTAAGTCATTCGCATTTAGAGCTCACTTTTATATTGATGTAAGTTGTAAACATTTTGTACGGTGTATAACAATGAAATAAATGTCGTATATCTTGGGAGGACAGCCTATCTAGTTTTCCATTCTACCTAGTTCAATTGCCAATCTCTACATTATATATATATTCGTCATCCCAAAAAAACAGCGGTGAAATGCTTGAATTACAAGCTTGAGGATATTGCTGTCAGATGGCGCTGACGTATCAAGTCGGCGATGTCAGCGCGATCTGCCAGCAAAGGCGTGAACTACAAGCTTCACGGTATTGCTGTCAGATGGCGCTGAACCAGTACTGGCGTTGGCACGCCATCTGACAGGAATACGATGAAGCTTGTAGTTCAAACCCCTGACCGCTGTTTTTCTGAGCGCTGGCATCGCCGTAGATTCCGGCGCGAACTTTTAAATATGATTTAAATTTCAAATTTTAAATTGTAAACTAAATTACAATGAAATTTCCCCCCAAAAAATAGTTGTATTTGTTAGAATAACTGGCTATCGACCTTCGGGTCTGCCGTGTGAAAATAGTCGTTTGGGATTGTTGAACATTTTGTTTAAAACAAATTCTAAACGGATTTAGCTTCCCTAATTTTTCTATTTTCAAATAATAATAAAAAATATGTATGTTCCTTATATTCAAATGCTACAATGAACTGGAATAACACCATGTTCTTCAAAGTTTTTCAGACTTTTAATAGATCTAAAATTTGAAGTCGATTAAAAAAACCGGAAAAAAACAAATTCTAAACGGATTTAACTTCCCTAATTTATCTATTTTCAAATAATAATAAAAAATATGTATGTCCCTTATATATTTTTTGAGATATCGACTGAAAACTAACACCATGTTTTCAGTAGTTTTTCAGTCATAACTGAAAAAGTAAAAGCCTGAAACGCCTAAAACACTCAAAATAATGTTTATTAGAGCCGTTATAATATATTTGCAAAATTTAAAGTAAATCGAAAAAATGGTCAAAATCGCCAAAAATCGAAAGGGGTTAACCTACGGAATTTTTCAGCCAAAATTTTTTTTTATTGCGATCGATCTGAATTTTTGCATAATCAATTTTGACATTATTTTGAATATCGGAGGCGATTTTTAGCCATTTTCATCAAAAAGCATTGTGATAGATGTATAGCTTTTTGAGATATCGACTGAAAACCCAGAGGTTGATTTTTTAAGTTTTTCAGGAATTAAAAATAAACTACCTGGAGAATTTGACTGAAATTTTCATATTTCATTCATTTTGATATATGAAATAATAATATATAGTTTGAAATGTGTTGAAAAAATTGTAACAAAAATTTCAGCCAAATATAATTTTCAGTTTTGGCTAAAAATTTTTTTCAGTCGGATCGATTTCAAATTTTGCACAACTATTTTATATCTTATGATGAATATCTGATGCAATTTTTAGCCATTTTCATTCACTGGTTTTTGAGTTACAGCCAAAATACATTCACCTGAAAGCACTTTGTCGCTGTTTTTCAGTAACCTGTAAGATTTGTTTTTCAGCAGATAAAATCAAGTTCTATGCATTTCTGAATAGTCTGATTAATCTAGTTTAAGATAATACCAAAAATAATATATGTTGATAGTGATTTTTTTTTAAATATCGACTGAAAACGACCATCATGTTTTTCGAAGTTTTTCAGACATTATAACAAAAAAACTAGCCAATTTTTTTTCTCTGAAATTCTCAAACTACATTCATTTGGATATATAGTAGATAAATGTAAAATTTGAAGTTGATTGAAAAAAGTTGAAATTTCATGAAAATGTCATATTTTCAGTAGTTTTCAACAAGCCATAACTTTTTTTTCATACTAGCTAGAAACAAATTCTAAACAGTTTTGGGTCCCCTGATTCATCTATTTTCAGATAATTATAAAAAATAACTACCTTAGTTGTTTATTTTTCAAGAAATTTAAAAGCGCGTGATTTGTTAATTTTTTAAAATTGTTTGCATTGTTGCAATTGTTATAACATTTCAACATTTAAAGGTTGAAAATTCAAATGACATCGAAGATTATAAAAGTTTCTACATTTATATCTATGTGTGTGTGTATTGATTTCAGTCTTTCAATACACCTGAATCATTGCTCGCCCAGTTTAAAACACAGGAAAGACAACATTCAAGTGAGTTAATATGACATGAGGTAATGTGAGAGAACATGCACAAGCCCTATGGTAAAATTAGATGTTACAATGGTAAAAGGCGTAGCTGGAGCCTGGACCTGCTGATACCTGCTCCAAAATCATAGTCTCTTCTACACTGCAAGTTTTCCAAAATCTGCTGTTGTGATGGAGCAACCTAGAAGGCATACACACATCACAGTTTTCACACACATAACATCCACAACTTTAAATAACACCTAATAGCATTAGTTTTAGTCCCCAGTTCTTGAGTTGATGGCAGTGATGCTTCCATTTCCTCCCGATGATGTTCCAAGAGGAACAGTTGGTATCCAGCAGTGGTTATACTCAACATCATTTAGGTATCTGTGGTGATTTTTCCATAATAACTTATCACTGCATAGGAATTGTGATAGCACTAAAAAGAAGATAATATCACACAAAAGCACTCTCTAATGATTATAATAGTTTAATGAATAAAATAGTAATAAATAAATCATAATATTGTGGGTTGTAGAATTGTGTCATTTTTCTTTCTTGCAGGACTATTCATCAATAAATTAGTATCATATACCTTAAATGTAATTAACTGAACATTTACTGTTTATGAGTTTGAAATGTGGTTGGCTTTGAATCAAATTTCTAATATTACACTACATAAATGCATCCAGTTTAATCATCACACACCTTATTAGGATCACACTATTAAATTACACTAAAGCTCTATCTACAATACAAATTCACCAGTATTAATTATCATTCGTAGAAAGAGTAATCCATCTAAAACACATTTGCAGCCACAAATAAGTATTGTAAAGCATCTTCTTCAACACATATATATCGTTATAGTAATTTGAACGTACTACGTACAAATTGGTTGTAAATTCATTCTTGTATTATTCTAATTCTACAATATTCATTGTTAACAAGATATTGTTTATTTGAACTGTCAGAAAGCCGGGTTGCAAACCTAAAATACGATGCCAGCGCTAAAAAAACAGAGGTCAGATGCATGAACTACAAGCTTCACGATATTGCTGTCAGATGTCGCTGGTGTGGCTATTCAGCGCCATCTATCTACAATTTCGTGAACCCTGTAGTCCAAGTTGTTGCGAATAGATGGCGCTGACGTCGCTGAACTACATATATTTTCGTAGTGCTCTCTATCGGGTAATAGCTAAAACTTTGTTCAGAGTTTGACAAATCATTGTTATGAATTATTATTTTATGAGATAATTGATAACCTAATGTCATTTATTAATGGAGAATTATTTTATCCACGAGAATAGGTATTATAGCTGTTATATTTGAAAAGATAAAAAATTATTGCCGCCAGCGACACCTGCCATGTATTTCGCGAAGCTTGCAGTTCAAGCGTTTTGGCGCTAGTGTCGCACCATAGTTTTAGCGCCGTACATTTTAAATATTTTGTAGTGTCTACAACATTTTAGAGATTTATTAAGTATAACTGATGCCATTACAAACACCTAATCATTCGATAAATTAGCTATTAACTGAGTAAATACGGTTATTAATCAGTGAATGGGATTATATCAACCCTTGTCTGTGCATCAACCTTGTGCCCATAGCTGGCTAACTTCACGCCTGACTACAGATAACCTCCTATCGTTTGTAGTTGGTAAACACAAGGCGTCAAGGTCGTTTCCTGGAAACCCGAGCATATGTTGGGCGAATAGCTCTCAGCTGGAGGCCGTCCGACTGTGACTCCCAGAGTGACGCGGGCCGTTGAAAGCGAAAGTTCGGGGCCGGCAGACGATGCGTGTTATATCTGTGGTACTGGTTGTCCTCGGGGGGCTGCTGCCCTTCGTGCCCGCCTATGAAACGCAGGAGGCGACCGACGATGGCGAACTGGTGGCTGTTATAACAGTAAGTTTTAATTACTAAACATATGTGTTATAATTATTAAGTAGAAATTGTCAAGTGTCACCAGATTTCTATAAAAAAATAAACAAAAGATATTTTATGAAAATTAGATTGTTATGATGACTTTGAGGGCTAGTCTCTCCCTGCTATTATTATGCGATTACAAAAGGTGCATGATTTTAATTGGTTTCATATTAAAGCTAATTAAATAAGCTTTTGAATGATGTATACATCAACTATTTGATGATAACAATTGAGTAAGTTATGTGCATTTGAATTTCATTTATTTTTTAGGTTATATATGAAATTAAAATGTTCATAACTTACTCAATTGTTATCATAAATAGTTGATATATGCATCATTCAAAAGGCTATTTAATTATCTTTAATATGATACCAATTAAAATCATGTATGTTTTGTAATCATGTAATAATAGCAGGGAGAGACTACCCCTTAAAATTCATTCTGTTCCCATTATAACAATCTAATTGCACCAATTAAAAGTGTATTTAATTAGCTTTAATATGATACCAATTAATATCATGTGAATTTTATATACACATAGTATTTGCAGGGAGAGACCCTGAATTTATACAATAGGCAACCAGTTTATTTTTTTTGTGAAAATCAAGGTACATTTTATAGAATACAATGTTAAATTTAAATAAGTTGCTACTTAAAAAATACATGATAAGGACAATAATATTGCAAATGCGCGTTATTTTTATGCTGATAACATTTTTGCTGATACCATTTAATTAGAAATGTTTACTTGTTTGACGTTTTACGTTGTTTCAAATTTTCAACTAATCAATTTATATTTGCTTGATTCGTTTTGTGTTGCACACAGCAAAAACTATTTGTTTCCACACACAAATTTGAAGACAGTATAATGTAAATAAAATAAGGGTTTTGTCGTTGAATGAAATATTGGTACAAATACTTCAATCAACAGTTTTGTACAGTTTAATGATTTGTAATTGAAAATTGTCTAAATACCAATATATGTTGTTATATATTGGGTTGGATACTAGTTTTATACATTTGTTTATGTGGTGCAGGTGAAAAGAACACACATGCATGCCTAACATGTTGAGCTTCAAAGGTTTATTATTATTAATCACAATTGTTTACCTTTTGCAGGTTTATAGACATGGCGACAGGACGCCTATAGATCCTTATCCTACTGACCCCTACAGGAACACCTCATACTGGCCTGTGGGATATGGACAGTTGACTAATGTAAGTGAACTTTTTTTAAATCTTTAGATGGCAATATTTAAACATGTAAGCCAAAACATAACAGCTGATATCTAGTATCACTTGTATTAGTCGAATGTAGCTACTTAAAAAAATGGTTTTATGAGTTAAAGATATGATGTCACATTTTTTACAAACCTAAACAATTGAACTGTTATTTCCTGTATAGTTTAGGCGTTGATTAATCATGATGATTAATCAATGGTTTAGGTTAATACAATCTGTCATTCCTGAATATTTTAGGTTGAAAACAAAGTATCGCTTCAAACAAAAGATTAGAAATTATCTTGTTTGAGCAACATTATTCCATTTATAGCTATAAATAGGAGGGTTTAGTGTTATAATCCTACACACAATGCTGTCTTATATCAACAAACGGGCTTAATTATTCTATTTTTATATATCAGTTAAACTTGAACAAACGTTACTGGTGTTAATCTTCCATATACAGGCATTAATCTTTAAACGCTGCGCAATTAAAAGATCGTTTGGAAAGTGGACAACAAAGGAAATTCTTTAACAAAAGACGAATGGCAATCAAAAAGCTTTTAGTCTGGTTATCGGTCAACTAGTCGGTTTGGAGGCGCCCCGCAGTCTACCGAACGCTACGGGGTAGCTCGTTTCAGGCTAAATTCTTAGACAGGATTATCCAATCGCATTTTTCTTGCAACTGATTAGTACTACTAGCGCGTGTTGGTCAGGATTATGCAGATATTTTATTACACAGTGCCAAATTAATATCAATTGCTGTCATTTAGTAGTTTAAATTGTTTTATTGAATGATTCAGGGCTAGTTTTGATGGTTCTAATAAAATTGAATTAATTGTGATAGGTAAACTACTCTATACATGAAAGTTATGAAAAAATCTTACTAAGATAACTTGTTTAGAATTAAAATTCATATGGCTATGCCAATTTTTACAAAAAAAACTTACTTTTTTTTGTTATTTTTCGCATTTGGTAAACTACCCTTTATATGCAAGTTATGAACAAATCTTACTAAAATAACTGGTTTAGAATTAAAATTCATATGGCAATTCAAATTTTGACCAAAAAAATGTGTTATTGTTATGTTTCGAGTCAGGTCAACTACCTTTTATATGAAAGTTACGAAAAAATCTTACTAAGATAACTTGTTTAGAATACAAATTCATGGGGCTATACAAATTTTGGCTAGAAAATAAATATGATATATTTTCAATATGAATAATATTAAAGACAAGCGGCTGATTATTTGATGACAAACGATCGGCGGCTTTATCGCTGTAGGAAATGAAAACACAATTCCCTTCCGCAATCTTCAGACAAATGCGCATCTGCGTCTTATCACTGTTGTGTACGCACGCGACTTTAGGTCATTGATGATTTGCGACTGCTCTAGATAACACACTTGTTTGTAAAAGTTGTGAGAATATATTAAAAGCAATTGCAGCTGTGTACTAATTATATCATCATGTCATTTAAATCACATTAAGTGAACAAAACAAAATATATATGATATCTGTATTACAAAATTTTGACCGTATACAGTATTTGCAGGGAGAGGCTGCACCCGGTCTCTCCCTGCAAATACTACACATATGCAACACTTACACATTATTATTTGGTGTCACACGAAAGCTAATTAAATAGGCTTTCAATTGGTATATGTATCAATTACAAGTGATTACAATTATATATGTTATGAGCATTTGAAATTCATAGTCGACTCAAAACTAATTATGCTTATTCAGGTGCTGTCTCTCCCTGCAATTACTATGCGTGCGTAAAACTTATATTCCATTATTTGGTATCAAGAGAAAGCTAATTAAATTGGCTTTTAATTGGTGCGTGTATTAATTACAAGTGATTACAATTAGGTATGTTATGAGCATTTGAATTTCATAGTCGGCTCTAAAATTATTAAGTTAATTCGGGAGCTGTCACTCCCTGCAAATTCTACGCGTGCGCAAAACTTACATTCTATTATTTGGTATCAAAAGAAAGCTAATTAAATTGGCTTTTAATTGGTACAAGTATCAATTACAAGTGATTACAATTAGGTATGTTATGAGCATTTGAAATTCATAGTCCACTCAAAAATAATAATCTTCATTCAGATGCAGTCTCTCTCTGCTATTACTACGCTTACACAAAACGTACACTATATTATTTGGTATCAGATGAGAGCTAATTAAATAGGCTTTTAATTGGTATCAATTACAAGTGATTACAATTAGGTATGTTATGAGCATTTGAAATTCATAGTCGGCTCTAAAATTATTAAGTTAATTCGGGTGCAGTCTCTCCCTGCAAATACTACGAGTACGCAAAACTTATACGATATTAATTGGTATCGGATGAAAGCTAATTAAATAGTCTTTTAATTGGTGCGTGTATCAATGATAAGTGATTACAATTAGGCATGTTATGAGCATTTGAATTTCATAGTGGGCTCAAAAATCAAGTTGTTTGAGTTAACTATGAAATTGATGTGCTTATAAATTTCCCAAATAGTTGACCCATGTACCAATCAAAAGCATATTTAATTAGCTTTCATCTGATACCAATTAATATCGTGTAAGTTATGTATACGTGTAGTATTAGCAGGGAGAGACTGCGTACGATTATTTTTTAGCAATCTATGAAATTGAAATGCCCATAATATACCCAATTGTTATCACTTACAATTGATCCATATACCAATCAAAAGCTAATTTAATTAGCCTTAATCTGATGCCAAATAATATCGTGTATGTTTTGTGTATGCGAAGTATTAGCAGGGAGAGACTGCACCCGAATTAATTTGATTGTTTTTGAGCCAACTATGAAATTAAAATGCTCATAACATAACCAATTGTTAACACTTATAATTCATACATGTACCAATCAATAGCTAATTGAATTAGCTTTAATCTGATACCAAATAATATTATGTAAGTTTTGTGTATGCGTAGTATTAGCGGGGAGAGTCTGCATCCGAATTAATTTGATTGTTTTTGAGCCAACTATGAAATTAAAATGCTCATAACATACCCAATTGTGAACACTTATAATTCATACATGTACCAATCAAAAGCTAATTTAATTGGCTTTAATCTGATACCAAATAACATCGTGTAAATTTTGTGTACGCGTAGTATTAGCAGGGAGAGACTGCACCCGAATTAATTTGATTGTTTTTCAGCCAACTATGAAATTAAAATGCTCATAACATACCCAATTGTTAACACTTATAATTCATACATGTACCAATCAAAAGCTAATTTAATTAGCTTTAATCTGATACCAAATAATATTGTGTAAGTTTTGCGCATGCGTAGTATTTGCAGGGAGAGATTGCACCCGATTTTAAACTTTGCGATTTCTTCCCGTGCTTACGCGATTTTATTTTAGATGTAAATATAGAAACATTACTAAAATGTATGTTAATTGGTAATTAATTCAAATGTTTTTTTTAAATTTCTTGATTAACTGACATTATTTTTTGGTTGCAGACAGGTAAAGAGCAACACTACGAGTTGGGAAAATGGCTGCGCCAACGCTACAACGCTTTTCTACCAAACGACTACTCCGAAAAAGACATTTACATCCGATCAACCGACGTAGATCGCACCCTAATGTCAGCATATGCAAATCTCGCGGGGTTGTACGAGCCAACCGGTAAACAAATATGGAACTCTAACATCGACTGGCAACCGATACCAGTCCACACGAAGCCCGAACGAGAGGACTATGTGTTAGCAATGAAAAAACCTTGCGAACGCCACGCGTTGTTAGTGGACGACCTTATGAAATCCCCCGAGTTTACCGATTTGAGACGGAAAAACCATGATCTGTTCGCTTATATATCACGTAGCACGGGTAAAGCTATAACCGGTATAGAATCACTGGAGTATATTTACAATACTCTATTAATTGAGCAAGGATTTAATTACACGTTGCCTGATTGGACCAAAAAAGTGTTTCCTGATAAAATGCGACCGTTGGCCGTGCTGAGTTTCGCTGTATCCTGCTACAACCCTGAACTGGCACGACTTAAAACTGGCCCGCTATTTAATGAGTTTTTGGAGGTGCTGCATAATGCATCAACGGGTGCTAATCAACGGAAAATGACTGTGTATTCAGCTCATGACACTACTATAGCTAATGTGCTAATGGCTATGGGGATGTTTGAATATCATAGTCCGCCATATGCTAGCACCATATTGTTTGAATTACGTAAACGCGCAGGCGCGAGTTTTGTTAATATTTTCTACAAAAACACAACAGAAGCGCGCCAAATGAAGCTGGCCAACTGTGATCTGGATTGTCCGTATGAAAAGTTTGTTGGTATTATTGGAGGGGTTGCGATGACGCCGCAGCGCTGGCACGACGCGTGCAAAGTGAGTTTTTTCTCGTTTTTCGCGTACTCGGCGCTGCAAAATGTTATTATTATAGCGTCGTCCGCCATGTTCATCATGCTGATCGCTAGTATTATTATCGGGGTGATGTGTTCACGCCCCAAAAGCGACCAGAAGAGCTACTTGAGGCTACCCGATAGTGATGAAACCGCGTAAACTGCAAGTTAGTACACGTAGAACCCTAAAAAAATAAACGTTAAGAGCTATAACAATTTGGGGGTTCAACTAATAAACATACAATAGTTTGAATTAAAATCTATACAGTTCAAAATCTATATTGTTGTCCATATCAAGTACAAAAAATATGTTTGATAGTTTAACCCTTACAATAAAAAACAACCTGAGATATGTTTTTTACGATTAATGTGTATTTAAAAAAAAAAATTGATTGTCTCAACAACAAAAAACGTCTAATTGGACAATTGAAACCGTCACAACTAATAAACGTCTAATTTGACAGTTGAAGCCGTCACAACTATTAAATGTCAAACATATTTGAAAATTGTCATAGATAGATAGACGTGTTTCTTTATGATTCATGTATAATTAAAAAAAAGTCAAACAAGTTAAGAGTTGAAGCCCTCAATAAAAAAGTGTCAAATTTGACATTTAAAAGCCTGAGACGTTTATTTATTTACGGGTTTCGTGATTTTTTTTTTGAACAAACAAAGCGTCACCACTCTACTGATGTTTGTATTACAATTACTGTGGCCTTACAGCCGCCAAAAATTATATGAAATCTAGATGTATATTTGAACGTTATTGCTCTACTATAGTTATCCAAATATTTTTATATCGATGTAATTTGATGTTACGAGTGTGTACAAAGGTCAGAGGTTATAAGGACGCTGGAAATGTTTGAAATGCGATTACGTAAAAGTCCCACCCCCACCCCGCATGAGATGTACTTAACTTATGTGTGTGCGTGTGTTTGTGCGACATGCCATTTCCTGTTGGTTACCAATTTATTAATTTAATGTCCATGTTGTTTTTTAAGACTGATTTGTGTACGTTTTAAGTATTGTAAGGACTGAGGCGATTAGGTTTATTTATTTTGTAATTTAATTTGAGTTTTATAACTGAGTGTTGATGTTTAGTTTATTGACATTGTGTCGATTGTAATTATTTGTTTTTATGATTAGTACTTAATTTAATACTTTAATAAATAAAGTAATAATTGGTGTATGTTCAACCGGTTTTCGTATTAATGCAGTGTTTTATATGTATATACCCCTAAAATACACAATACTATCAAAATGAAAACAGTTTAAACTTAAAATAACAAATGCATCCAATAAAAGCGTGTTTATAGTTGAAAGGGCACTAAAAAAATTAAACAGTGCTTAAGGGTGAATAATATAAATATTATGTTCATTGGATTTGATAGGTAGGTAGTTTTCACTAAAAAAAACCATCTTATAACACGCTTTTTAATATAATGACTATATCACAATATTTAAAAAAGATTATTTACATAAAAATACACCCTTAGTACATCTCTTGTTGAGCCATACAACTATTTTTATTCCCCTACAAGACGACAAACAATTCAAAACAGACTTACACTATCCAGCTACTCAGTACGCACGCGCCAATTCAATCCACGCATGCGTCGTTTGCGTATAATTTGCTTTCGTCGTTTTTTGTGGAAATAAAAATGTTTTATCATAGCACCTAAATGTATTATGTTTCAGCTTCTTTCCGGTTCAGTTATTGTACTTGTTACTTATCCTCTAATACAGTTATTTGAGATGCTGGTCTGAAAAATAAACCGAATGTTATGATTTGTTGTCCATAAAACTACAGGATAATATAGCTGAACAATTAAAAGCTTAAGACTATGCTCTTCAACTGTTTTCGATTGAAAACAATGTGTGGCAACTGCAAATTTTGAAATCTAAACATTATTCTGAATTTGTTAACAGTTGAAGAAGTAGACGATGCACAGAATGACGTCACACCAATCCGGATACTTACGCGTCGCGATATAGTATGGCATTATAGTGCGCTCCGTTGCGATGGGAATGTGCCGGGCTCGCGCATTTTAAGGCTGTGCATAGAAAAGAAACAAGTCTAAGAGAAATTAGTGCATGTTAGTGACTAGTGCAAGAAATTGGTAAGCAACAGCAGCACACAACACACAGGATTTGGAAGTGCGTAGTAAAACAGTCACAAGATGTGCATCGAATGTATAATGGAGTGCTGTTGTTTTAAGCAATTATTTAGTGTCAGGCAATTTTGTAGTTTCAAGCAACTTTTGTAGTTTCAAGCAATTTTGTAGTATCAAGCAATTCTGTAGTTTCAAGAAACTTTTTATAGATCAAGCAATTTTGTAGTTTCAAGCAATTTTGTAGTTTCAAGCGATTCAGTAGATTCAAGAAACTTATTATAGTTTCAAGCACAATTCTATAGGTTCAAGCAATATTGTAGTTTCAAGAAAGTTATTATCCTGTCAAACACAATTCTATAGCTTCAAGCAATTTTGTAGTTTCAAGCAACTTTTTATAGTTTCAAGCAATTTTGTAGTTTCGAGAAATTCTGTAGTTTCAAGAAACTTATTATAGTGTCAAGCAATTTTGTAGTTTCAAGCAATTCAGTAGTGTCAAGAAACTTATTATAGTTTCAAGCACAATTCTACAGCTTCAAGCAATATTGTAGTTTCAAGAAACTTATTATACTGTCAAACACAATTCTATAGCTTCAAGCTATTTTGTGGTTTCAAGCAATTTTGTAGTTTCAAGTAATTTTGTAGTTTTGAGCAATTCTGTAGTTTCAAGAAACTTATTATAGTGTCAAGCAATTTTATAGATTAAAGCAATTTTGTGATTTCAAGCAATTCTGTAGTTTTAAGAAACTTTTTGTAGTTTCAAGCAATTCTATGGTTTTAAAGCAATTCTATAACTATAGCTTACAGCATTATGACGCAATATTTTTCTCAATTCATTCTTCATTCACATAAAAATATGATATGATAAATGGTGTGCAATTAGTGAGTTAATGTAATGTGTGAATATGAACAGTAAGCACCTTAGGTAGCAGATCACAGCGGTGCCCTTTATGTGTGCTCTAATGACCAGCTGAAAAAGATAGAGCACATTTTAGATGATCTAATTGGAGCTGCCCGTTTGCGCATGCGCAAATATAATTGGAGGTATTGTAACGTTGATTTGCTCTTAAACCCTGATTTCCCGGTAAAGCGGCCGTTTTTGAGAAACACTGATCTAAAAGACTAGTAACCAACTTTAAAACACCATGAAGAAAAACGAAACTGACCTTAAAAGTGTCAATTACAGCATATTTCAAAAGTAAAGCATAATAACATGTAGCTAACTTCATTCAACAGAAGTTGGCTAAATGTCATTATGCTTCACTTCTGAAAATGCTGCAATTGACACGTTAAAGGGCAGTTTTTTTCTATTAAATCAATAAATTTGGAGCTAAAAAAAGTTCATTGACCCCTGGAGATCTATTCTGTACCTTCAGAATGATCGGAATTATCCAGAACGTTCGGAGCCGTTTGATAAGTTACAATATATTCCGATTTTACCAACTGTTTATCTATAGAGCGTGAATTAAATTGTACTAGATTCGTCATGAAACTTGAACAAGTCTCTATTTTTAATTATTTTAATAATATTTTTTTAGGAATATATAATATTTTTAACTCTTCTTGATGAATATCTGATGTTTCTAATCTTTCTTCGCGAATATCTAATTTATTACATTCTTATTGATGAATATCTACTGTTTCTTCACAAATATCTAATTTGTTACATTCTTATTGATGTATATCTAATGTTTCTTCACGAATATCTAATTTATTACATTCTTATTGATGAATATCTAATGTTTCTTCACGAATATCTAATTTATTACATTCTTATTGATGAATATCTAATGTTTCTTCACGAATATCTAATTCATTACATTCTTGTTGATGAATATCTAATGTTTCTTCACGAATACCTAATTTATTATATTCTTATTGATGAATATCTAATGTTTCCTCACGAATATCTAATTTATTACATTCTTATTGATGAATATCTAATGTTTCTTCACGAATATCTAATTCATTACATTCTTATTGATGAATATCTAATGTTTCTTCACAAATATCTAATTTATTACATTCTTGTTGATGAATATCTAATGTTTCTTCACGAATATTTAATTTATTACATTGTTATTGATGAATATCTAATGTTTCTTTACGAATATCTAATTTATTATATTCTTATTGATGAATATCTAATGTTTCTTCACGAATATTTAATTTATTACATTCTTATTGATGAATATCCAATGTTTCTTCATGAATATCTAATTTATTACATTCTTATTGATGTATATCTAATGTTTCTTCACGAATATCTAATTCATTACATTCTTATTGATGAATATCTACTGTTTCTTCACAAATATCTAATTTGTTACATTCTTATTGATGAATATCTAATGTTTCTTCGCGAATATCTAATTTATTACATTCTTATTGATGAATATCCAATGTTTCTTCACGAATATCTAATTTATTGCATTCTTATTGATGTATATCTAATGTTTCTTCACGAATATCTAATTCATTACATTCTTATTGATGAATATCTAATGTTTCTTCACAAATATCTAATTTATTACATTCTTGTTGATGAATATCTAATGTTTCTTCACGAATATTTAATTTATTACATTGTTATTGATGAATATCTAATGTTTCTTTACGAATATCTAATTTATTATATTCTTATTGATGAATATCTAATGTTTCTTCACGAATATTTAATTTATTACATTCTTATTGATGAATATCTAATGTGTCTTCACAAATATTTAATTTATTACATTCTTATTGATGTATATCTAATGTTTCTTCACGAATATCTAATTCATTACATTCTTATTGATGAATATCTAATGTTTCTTCACAAATATCTAATTTATTACATTCTTGTTGATGAATATCTAATGTTTCTTCACGAATATTTAATTTATTACATTGTTATTGATGAATATCAATGTTTCTTCACGAATATCTAATTTATTATATTCTTATTGATACATATCTAATGTTTCTTCACGAATATTTAATTTATTACATTCTTATTGATGAATATCTAATGTTTCTTCACGAATATCTAATTTATTACATTCTTAATGATAAATATCTAATGTTTCTTCACAAATATCTAATTTATTACATACGAATATCTAATATTTTTAGTATTTACTTAATCAGGTATTCATGTGCAACTCGTACTACAATAAATATTTCCCATTCGCCTATTTCCCAATGGTTTTAAATAAAAAAGTTATCACCAAATGAAGAAATGTTTTGAATTTTTCGGGAAAACGGAATTAAATGGCGGGATAACCCTCAAGGGGGATTATAGAGCCTCAAGAGCACTACAATTTTCATATTCGCCTCATCTCCCAATGGTAATAAATAAAAGAGGTATACCCAATTGAAAAAATCATTTGAATTTCCCGAGAAAACCCTCATGGGGGAAATTATAGGGCCCCAAAAGCACTAATTTTACCATTTGCTTCATTCTTTAATGGTATTTAATAAAAAAAACTTAAAGTTGAATGAAAAAATCAACGCGCACCATGTACCGCGCATGTCATTTATTCAAGACATGATTGATCATAGTACGAGCTGAAGATAGCTCATGAATAAAAACTAGAAACTTGTTTAAGTTTTCTTGATGAATGTAGTACAATGTATTTCACGGTTAAAGTTATGAATTAACCTTGAGCAGAGAAACAAACATGAACAACAGCTGGAGCTTGTTTGTTCATGTCTTGGTGACCACCATAATCCCTATATGACTTTGCCCTCTCCAATCCCAGCTCGTCGCATTATTTGCAAAAGCCCAACCATCTCACCTCGAGTAGTTCGTCGGGTAGTTGGACAACTCGCCTTCCATCGGCCCCACGATGTACTTGTTCACAAACGCGTACTCCATCAGACTGGTGTTGCCCATCGAGATGGCCATGTGGATGACGAGGTACGTGCAGAACAGCAGGTACACGATGCCGACGAAGACGACCAGCGTCAGCGCCGCCCAGCCCAGCGACAGCCCGTCCACGGTTTGGATCACAAAGTACGTGTTGATCGCAATCACCACCACGCTCAGCAACGTGGCAATCACTTTGTTGGTCCTGCAACAACCAGAAATAAACGTCACACCCGTTCGAATTGCAATTTAATAATAATACCCTGTATCACGTGATGCTATAACACGAATATAGGTACACACTAATAAAATAAACAAACAAAACACAAACAGTATCGACGTATTTGAACTACCACTTTATACGCATTTGAACTACGTGTGGTACAAATTACGTCATGAAAGATTAAAAGTATTAGATATTCATCAAGAATTATTAGATATTCGTCAAGAATGATTAGATATTCATGAATAATTATTAGATATTCATCAAGAATTATTAGATATTCGTCAAGAATGATTAGATATTCATGAATAATTATTAGATATTCATAAAGAATTATTAGATATTCGTTTAGAATTATTAGAAATTCGCCAAGAAGGATTAAAAACACTAGATATGAGTCAATTAGGATTAAAAACATTAGATATTCACCACGTCGCGAACACGGGAATTCATTTGAACTACTGGTGATGGTAAAAATTACTTCACAAAATATAATACAATTAAGCCTCTAGGAGGAAAGTTAAACGCCATCTGGCGGCACCACATCAATTAGCAATGCACACCCATATGGTAATAACCGTCAACATGCGCATGCCATCAGGATCACCGGGTAGTGCCCTCTATGAAATAATATTCCAACAGAGTGCTTGAGATATCAGCACAAGGCCAATCTTATAAAACTATTGCTAAGAGATGGATTCACACTTATATATGTTTTATAAGATTGGCCTTGTGCTGATATCTCAAGCACTCTGTTGGAATATTATTCCATAGAGGGCACTACCCGGTATCCTGATAGCATCAGCATGTTGACGTGTGCATTGCTAATTGATGTGGTGTCGCCAGATGGCATTTAACTTTCCTCCTAGGGGTTAACTGTATTATATTTGTATATAACCACTCGAGATATTGTGTGAATTCATCGTCACTAACTGAGCTACACTGATGAGATCTAATAAGATCGAAATCTAGATATGTAAATTGCTAAGAGGTGGGTTCACACTTATATATACTTCACAAAATGTTAAGAACATTCTATGTAATAGAATGAACATTATGATGTAGTCAGTATTAATTTAGTATTGAAGAGTAGTGGTTTGTTTATCTTACCAGCCATTGACGAACTCTCCCATAATCTGCGGGTTGCTGGTGAACGCGATCGTGGGGATCGTCGCGAACGGCAGCTGCAGGCTCATGATGGCGTTGAGGATGTCGTTCATGCTCGTCAGGTCGTCGATTTGGCTGAAGTAGGCGAGACTGAATGTCGGAATGATGGCAATTGTTCGGGTGAACAGCACCCGCTTCCAGCGCGCCCACTGCAGGTTTAGGAAGCCCTCCATCGTGAACTGGCCCGCGTATGTACCTTGAAGGAGAAATTTGCAATTTATTCGCGCCAAGAGATAGAAGAATGTCCAATTCGGGGAATTTTATATGGTATTTCGTAAATAGTGAGATAAAAACATTTACCGGTCATTGTTGAGCTTTGTCCGGCTGCCAGGATGCCAACCGCCCAGATGTACATGGCCGCCAACCCAAACGTACATCCCAGAAAAATGCCACCATTGTACAAATCCGCCTCGACGTAGTGATCGTTGGGCTGCAACCCAAAAACAGATAAAAACACATGATATATTTTGATTAGTAAATACTTTTAAAGAATCGTACTCACCGGAAAAATATTCGTAGTGTTTATTGATGGGTACCGCGCGCAATCTTGTAACTACAAAAAAAAAAGAGTACTTAAGCATTAGCTTGTAATGACTCAAGCACTATATAGACTTACCACCTGATTGTTGGTCTTCTGGAAGAGGCCGTGCGCAAAAACTGCCACCACGAAGACGTTGATGATGAAGCTGACGAACAGCGCGACGGCCGCCTCCACGAAAAAGTACAAATTTGCGTCGCGCACTTTCTGGGGTTTCGTTCTGTCAATATCACGTGACTTGACCAGTGCGGAGTGGAGGTAGAGGTTGTGCGGCATTATAACAGCGCCTGTACATGGGTTTCTTTAGTTTTAGTAACATTAATTATGAGCTCACTTTATTAAATTACTCTACATATTGCACTTTTTCAATCCACAATTTCCTCTGTTTTCAGATAATCATTTTCAAGAATGGTTATATGATGATATGAGTCTAATAGGACTTACCCACAATTCCAACAGCCTGTAGCAGCGCCGAGTTGTCGCAGTCCTTGCACCACGGGATGAACATGCCTTCAAGCACATCCAACTGAGGCGGCTGCGAGACGATGTATTCGAACCCGAAGCTCACTCCCATGACTGTAATGAGTAGTCCGAAGAATAGCTCCAGTTTCCGCAGCCCGTACTTGTCCAGGAAGAGGAACGTAAACGTGTCGACGATTGTAATCAGGACGCCGATCCATAGTGGAATACTGCACAAACAAAATAAGAGTAAGGTATGATCAATTTAAAATTTAGAAAAGTCTTGTATTGCGCATGCGTTAGACTTACGCTCTATTCGACAACAAGTATAGTGCGATAGCAGTGCCAATGACCTCCTGCATATCCGATCCAATGATAGCTATCTCCACCATGATCCACAACACCAATCGCGGCAACTTCCGGTACTGGCGGTAGCACATCTCGGCCAAATGCAGTCCGGTGACCACGCCTGAAAGCACAGCCTAGGTTTGATTAAAGCAAATATAGTGGAAAACTTATATATCTCAAGAAAACACTGTAAAATAAAAGCGCGGGGGTACGTGCAGTAACGCAGTGTTTAGTTCGGACTAATTCTATTGTGTAATACTGGCTTATATCAAATGTCACTAGTGAGGCTAAGTAGCAATTTCATATAATTATCCAGGATCAAAGCATTTATTAATCATTACTAATAATGATAATTGTAATGATTAATCAATGACGAAAGCATTTTTGCAGTTATCATCTATGTTATGTATGAATGTATAACCTCACTCTTGACAAACTTGTGACATTTAACATAAGCTAGTATTAACACAATATAGTTAAGCCCTGGTTTCCTAGGAGAACGGTCGCTTTAAAGCGGCCGCTTTTGACGTCATTCACAAATCACAAAGGTCGTTTTAAGTATATGTAATAGAAGAACTCACAATTTTTCATCGTAATTCATTGGGTTTTTGCAGTACGTTGAGGTATTACACTTTATAGGAAACTATATTCGTTTATATACATGTAGAATTATTTTTGTGACGTAAAAATGACATCAAAAGCGGCCGTTTTTAAGCGGCCGCTTTCCTAGGAAACCAGGGCTTTAGCTATACGTTACTGAACGTACTCCAGTTGTTCAGTTAATTTTGTAGTTTCTATGTTTGCCAACTTCACGTTGATATGTCAAAGACGCATTTACACAGGACAACAAAAGAAAATATTAAGTATTCTCACCTAATCGCGCGGACAATCGTTGCATCAGCAGCCCCAGCACGGTGGCGTATAGTAGCACCCATAGCAGTTTGTAGTTAGCAACAGTTCCGCTTTTCAAATCGCTCTCAATGTTGCCCGGATCTAGGTAGGCGATGGACATAAGGAACCCCGGTCCGGTGAACGCCCACAGTTTGCGAAAACTGAATCCAGTCTGCGGGGGAACCAAAAAGTTTGAGAAAAAAAAGCAGAGCGCATGCGTGATCTGCTTACGCTCTCGGTTTCCGGTATTTGTACCCGTTCATCAGCGAAATAGGTCTGCGTGGGGGTGAGCAGGGTGCGTTCACTGTTCGCCGAGAGGCTGGTTGGCGGTGGGAGGCTGATCTGCGAGCCGCTGTCGCCGATACCCTCATCATCGTGCGTGCCCTGCGGCGACTGCGACATCTACAAACAGATATTAAGGTTAGACAAAACAATAAACTGAGCATAATTGTATAAAAAAAAAATTAACGACACTTTATAAAACACAGGCACGATTTTCTGAAGTAGAAAGTTCTAACACTCACACATACACATACAGTAACACACGGCAGAAGGACCCGAAGGTCGATAGCTGGTAACAAATACATTAATGACTACTAAAATAAATAAATTATCAATGCGCATGTGCGAGGTTAAGACACAAATTGGCCGTTTCTTACGCATGCGCATAAATACTACGATGCACCATACATGCCAGAGTGAGCAGAGGATAGCCCTGAGTCTATTTGAGATAATGACAAAAGCACTTCACATTTGTCATCCTCTAGCCAGCTTTGGGCTAGCATCTCTTGAGTGTTGAATAAACTATACTCAGACCACTCTGGAATTGACAAAATACACACTGACTTTCCTAATCAAAACAATCAATATTACTGTTAATCCTAGTACTATCCGTATTTGCTTGAATCCTCCTTCAATACTTATCAAGTAATCAATTATCTGGATAAACACCAATATTCTCTTCGTTCCATCATTACTATACCTTACACTATAAGACACCTTACACAATCAATATTACTGTCAATATTTTAGAATAATGACAGTATTACTGTACAATAATATGTTTAAAATGTTCATTATTCTAAAATGTTGCCAGTTTTACTCATTGTGTAAGGTATAGTAATGATGTAATGAAGAGCATACTGATCTTTATCTGGATAATTGATTATTTGATAATAAAAAAAGGAGGATTGAAGCAAATATTGACAGTACTAGTATTGACAGTATTATTGACCATGTAAGGTGCTTTAATCAGTATTACTGTCAATTATTAGAATAAAAACATTTTAAATACATTATCGTATAGTAAAACTGTCATTATTCTAATATATTGACAGTAATATTGATCGTGTAAGGTGCCTTAATGTTCCTAAACCCAAGTTACATTGATTTAGACAAAAGTGTGTCATTAACCATCTCATCCAGCAAAGTGGTGGTTTTAGACACCAGTGTCCAGTGATTCAATTTTTTGATAGGGTTATCTATTAGACATGTTTCAAACTATAATCTATCAGCTACAACTTGCATTCTGTGCGTTTATTTTGAAACCTAGGTACTACGACTTCACTAGCAGCGACCACCTGTGCTAGTGAAGCAGGAAGTAGTAGTGGTAGTAGTGCCTAGGTATTATTACAACAGCACTAACTTGCCCTGGCGGCGTGTCGCTGGTCACATTAAATCCCGCGTTATCGAAAACCACATCCCGAAATATCATAATTAAAACAGCTGTTGTGCTCGTAATTGGCTCGTGAATACTGCACTTTTATCGCGCCAGCCGCATGTTTATAGAACTGAGCACAGCAAAAACAACTGCGGTAATTGCGCGTGAAACCGCAACAGGGGGAATACCTTATGATGGTTTTTGTTGTACCTCACACCGCCGCTCATGAGTAAATAATTACTAATGTGCATTAATGATGTTTGTTCAGCATGTACTCGTAATCAGTGTGAAGCAATGTGTAGTTAGTTTTATCTAATTTATGCTGTTTTGGATGTATATATTAATTGTAATCACTTTAATGAACATGTTTGAATACTTTGTGTATATATTCTTTAAATAGTGAATAAACTAGTTTTATACCCGAACAAGGAAAGGATTACCACAGGGGAATAGCATTCATCTAAAAATCGAATGTTACCAAAAATTCTCCAAGAAAGCATCCATTTACACACAAACAGCATATTTTGTTACAATTATGTCCACTAAACAAAAATAAAATGACATAGCGAGTAAAGTTTTTAATAATCAAATTTAAATTTAGTAATCATTAAAATTAGAGGTGGGATGCATAGATATTAGTGCATATTTCTATACATGTGTGTATATAAAGATATATTGTCTTGTATGACCAGCATCAAGAAACGAAAGACAGTTATACAAGCAAGAGAACTAGCAAAGAACAGAAAAGAGTGGAAAGAATTTACAATTTTTCGTTTCTTGAAGCTGGTCATACAAGACAATATATCTTTATATACACACATGTATACAATATTGGCAACTCCTCACCCACCAGTTTTGCAGCTTGCATGCAGAATTGACTGTGGGAATGAGTGAGTAGCCTTAAAGGGAGGTTTCACAATGGGCCCATTTTAAGGCCTAAGTGTCTGTAGATATGCCACCCTTCAGCCAACTATCCAGAACTATCTAGAAGTAGATATATTCCACATATCAAGAAGTAAAATAGTTTTTAAACATTTACAATTGCATCGGTGAGTGTACCTCAGTCCTATCCACATTTTCATTCCTCTGTCTACTGACCCACACCTCACTCTTGCCATGTACACTTTGTCCTCCCTGCTCCACTCTCCACTCAGAGTGCTTGTGACATGTATAGTTTTTACCCAAAACAGATTTTATGTAATGATTTTGTTATGAGGTTTTTCCACTCACCGATTCAATTATATGTGGCATAAACTATTGCAACAAAATAAATTACAATATTTACCACTTGAATTAACTAAAATTGCACACAATCATTTGAATCCTGTTATTTATACAGTAATTTCTAAAATAGTTACACAGTTGATGCCTTGTTATTGTAGTGTGAAGGAGCTACAATGACAATTCATTCAAGATTTATTTATTATACTACTTTATATTGTAACAATGATTATATGTGTTGGAAACGTATTATTGTTGTTTTTGTTACACTTTAAATGGGCTGCTGCCCGTAAATAATAAAATTACAACTCATTCAGGTACTACGTTTAATTTTTTTTAGGTTATGTTACTGTCATAAAAAAAAACAAAACGTTCATCCCACGTTATGATAAAAACCGCCCACCTTGCACTTGTCGCCAAGGCCCTGTACAGTCTCAACGAGTTTGATAACGACACACTTGATTTAATTATATCATGGGGGCACGAGAGGTCATGCTGCGGCGTAAATAGTGAAAACGACTCACCTGGTTTATTATGAAGATTCGATGTTACCGCTGATTAATCCTCATAAATCCTTTGTTCGGGGAAGTTGGAAAGAACACAAAGCACTACACACCACTACAACACACGAGTTACATGTTACGAGAATTTCGCGCGACTGAGAGAGCGCAGCCTCCCACCACGAGAGCGCGCACGCGCATTACACATCGTGCGTGGCGGTGGGAGGTTGGCGCGGGATATGAAATTGCAATTTACAGGTAATTATAATAATTAAACTAGCTCAGCTAATTATAACAAATTAACGCGTTCTATACGTTTTGATGCGGAATGTAATTTTTATACATCAAACACTGACAGTTGGCTGCAATAAATGTCAAATAAAAACAGTTGACTTGTTGTAAACGTCAAATAATACAATTGTTTATATAAAATATCAAACAATTGCAGCTATTTACTTATATTAAACGTCAAAGAAAAACAGTTAGCTTGTAGTAAACTCAATATTAAAATTGTTTACATAAACTGTCAAAAAATTGCGGTTGTAACTATGACAGTTGTAAAAATACGTCAAACTATGACAGTTACTGGTAAATACTTGGAATGTCATATTTGATGTAAAACAATGCCAGTTAGTTTGTATACAAAAGTCAAACAATGACAATTGATTGTCTAAAGACACATCGAACTATGATAGTTATTGGTAAAAACTTAGAATATCATATTTAATGCCAAACAATGATGTCAGTTTGTAAATAAACGTCAAAAAAATGACTTGTAAAAGTGAATTGTAAAAAAACTGCCAAACTATGATAATTTCAGATAAATACTTGACGTCAAACAAAAACAATCAGTTTGTAAAAAAACGTCAAACAATGACAATTTGGCGTCTAGTTGTTTAGGTTTTTGTTATAATACAGACAGTTGACAACTATGTAAACATATATTATTTAGAGATAATTATAAATTATGTAACTATGTCCTTGCAAAGGTAAATCACTGTATGACGAGGCGCAGCACAAAACAAAACTATAAAACTGTTTATAAAACGTACACGTCCTAAATTATTCAATTACCGGGGGATTCCAGGTAATTTGCAGTCGTTAAATCACGTCCGTGGGTTCTCCAGAAGAATGTCGCGCGTCCACGTGAGTCATGAACCGTTATATAACGTAGCTTATCATCTCCCGCCGCAGAGATTAGAGCAAATAATTGCATGTGTAAACGTTCAAAATAAACATTACGTGCGTTTTAATAATTTGAACAAAAAATAAATAAAACAATGTAAATTTCTCACTTTAAAGTCGAGTTTTAGGTTTTAATATTGAATTCTAGGCTGTAATATTGAGTTCTAGACTTTAATACCGAGTTGTAAGCTTAAATACCAAATTCTAGGCTATAATATACGATATTGCACGGTTTAATATCAATTTTTAGACTTTATTGTCAAATTTTTGACTGTTTAAGTCGGGTTGTAGGCTTTAATATTGAATTCTACGCTGTTATATTGAGTTTAGAATTTAATACCAAGTTTTAAGCTTAAATACCAAATTCTAGGCTATAATATACGATATTGCACGGTTTAATATCAATTTTTAGACTTTATTGTCAAATCTTTGACTGTTTAAGTCGAGTTGTAGGCTTTAATATTGAATTCTAGGCTGTTATATTGAGTTTAGAATTTAATACCAAGTTTTAAGCTTAAATACCAAATTCTAGGCTATAATATACGATATTGCACGGTTTAATATCAATTTTTAGACTTTATTGTCAAATTTTTGACTGTTTAAGTCGAGTTGTGGGCTGTAATATTGAGTTCTAGAATTTAATACCGAGTTTTAAGATTAAATACCAAATTCTAGGCTATAATATACGATATTGCACGGTTTAATATCAATTTTTAGACTTTATTGTCAAATTTTTGACTGTTTAAGTCGGGTTGTGGGCTTTAATATTGAATTCTAGGCTGTAATATTGAGTTCTAGACTTTAATACCGAGTTTCAAGATTAAATACCAAATTCTAGGCTATAATATACGATATTTCAAGGTTTAATATCAATTTGTAGACTTTATTGTCAAATTTTTGACTGTTTAAGTCGAATTGTGGACTTTAATATTGAATTCTAGGCTGTAATATTGAGTTCTAGACTTTAATACCGAGTTTTAAGCTTAAATACCAAATTCTAGGCTATAATATACGATATTGCACGGTTTAATATCAATTTTTAGACTTTATTGTCAAATTTTTGACTGTTTAAGTCGAGTTGTAGGCTATAATATTGAATTCTAGGCTGTAATATTGAGTTCTAGACTTTAATACCGAGTTGTAAGCTTAAATACAAAATGCTAGGCTATAATATACGATATTGCACGGTTTACTATCAATTTGTAGACTTTATTGTCAAGTTTTTGACTGTTTAAGTCGAGTTGTGGGCTTTAATATTGAATTCTATGCTGTAATACTGAGTTCTAGATTTTAATACAGAGTTTTAAGCTTAAATGCCAAATTCTAGGCTATAATATACGATATTGCACGGTTTAATATCAATTTTTAGACTTTATTGTCAAATTTTTGACCGTTTAAGTCGAGTTGTGGACTTTACTATTGAATTCTATGCTGTAATATTGAGTTCTAGACTTTAATACCGAGTTGTAAGCTTAAATACCAAATTCTAGGCTATAATATACGATATTACACGGTTTAATATCAATTTTTAGACTTTATTGTCAAATTTTTGACTGTTTAAGTCGAGTTGTGGGCTTTAATATTGAATTCTAGGCTGTAATATTGAGTTCTAGACTTTAATACAGTTGTAAGCTTAAATACCAAATTCTAGCCTATAATATACGATATTGCACGGTTTAATATTAATTTGTAGACTTTATTGTCAAATTTTTGACTGTTTAAGTCGAGTTGTGGACTTTAATATTGAACTCTATGCTGTAATATTGAGTTCTAGACTTTAATACCGAGTTGTAAGCTTAAATACCAAATTCTAGGCTATAATATACGATATTGCACGGTTTAATATCAATTTTTAGACTTTATTGTCAAATTTTTGACTGTTTAAGTCGGGTTGTGGGCTTTAATATTGAATTCTAGGCTGTAATATTGAGTTCTAGGCTTTAATAGTTAAAGTCGAGTTGCCAAAAATAAATAATAAAATAACGCATTAATGGACTTTTCTAGAATAAGGGTTTTAAAACAAAATGAATAGTTAGTTAATACTTGAACTATACTACAATTTAAACTGAAAAAATACATGAACTATAAAAAAAGTACATAAACACAAGCCTGACAGAATAATGATTCAATAAAATGTTAACAAGATACTCACCATCATTCATGCAGCAAGCGACCGACCTCCACGCCGCCCCATCCGTCCATATATAGCCTATAACAGCCTACAAAAAAGGCAAATGCATTTCCCAACAAGGCCACAGATACAGAGAGATCTCGTCTTTATGTACATTCATATCATTTTATTTCCATTGGGTATACATAGTTTTTTTTGTCGCTAACATTTCCACCTGCTCAAATGAATCCGGCACACACACAAAACGGGACAAGTTTGCGAAATAGGCAGTTTTCTGTAGTTCCCTGTATATTCCCTCAAAAGAAAGTCATGAAAATCGATAATAAATGCTTGTAGTTGTGTCTAACTAACAGAATGAAATACTCAAAAAGACAAATTTATATAAATCAAATAAATTTGCCATTTTAACTAACACAACTCAAACAAATTAACACCTGATTTTTGATAGTTAAAATGCCAACGTATATTTGATTTATATAAATTTACATAAACTGTGTTTGTTTTCACCGTATTTAATTTGACAAATTTCAACATGTTTGACAGTAAACTCAAACAAACCAACATCTATTTTTTTGACAGTTGATCAATCAACATGTTTGACAGTAAACTCAAACAAACCAACATCTACTTTTTTGACAGTTGATCAATCAACATGTTTGACAGTAAACTCAAACAAACCAACATCTACTTTTTTGACAGTTGATCAATCAACATGTGTGACAGTAAACTCAAACAAACCAACATCTACTTTTTTGACAGTTAATCAACATGTTTGACAGTAAACTCAAACAAACCAACATCTACTTTTTTGACAGTTGGTCTATCGACATGTTTGACAGTAAACTCAAACAAACCAACATATTTTTTTTTGACAGTTGATCAATCAACATGTTTGACAGTAAACTCAAACAAACCAACATCTACTTTTGTTGACAGTTGATCAATCAACATGTTTGACATTTAATATCGTAAACAGATGTAAAAGTATTTAACAGCAGAAACCCTAAACAAATTCCAACACTTTCGACAGTTAAAACTCCAATTTAGCATCAATTTTGACAATTGAACACCCACATAAATACAACACTTTTGATAGCAGTATATAAATGATGAAGGATTAAGTTTGTATCAATTCAATTAAATAATCGTAGCCATTTTAACAATAACAAAATCAAGTGTTGTTTATTTGGCTTTTAAACTGTCAAAAAAATTACATAAATAAGTATTTAGTTTGACAAATATCAATATTTTTGACAGTTAACTCAAACAAAACATCTACTTATTGACAGTTGTTGTTCATTATCTACTTATTGACAGTTAATGAATGACAACATGTTTAGACAGTTAAAACCATAAACAAATATATAACAATTGAAACCCTAAACATTTTTGACAGTCGAAACCCCAATGTATCATCAATTTTGACAGTTGAAAACGCAATACTGTTGACAGTAGTGTACAAATGGCGATGTTTATTTGTTGGGTTTATAAAAACTGGTTTTAATTTATAAAAAAATAATTGATTGGCATTTTTTTTAGAGTTGACCTGATTGTCACACCGATTGAACAAACTGAATCGCAAGACCGCGCGATTTGACCTTATTTAGTGGTTGCGACATATCAAATATTAAGTAAAAAAGTGGCCTGCTATTAAATGCATAATCATATTATTTGATCCGATCACGTTTGCACAATCGCGTATGATTACCGCGTTGTGCAACCAACGTTCCAGTTATGATGAAAAATCTAGCAGTAACAAAAATTAATTTGTGTGACTGTGCTGAATAATAGTAATTAGTTAAGCTACAGAAAGTATGCGGATTATTTAGTAACTGTGCATTATTTTCATTCAAAAACAGTTGAAGGGTGTTGTAGGGTACAAACCATCTAGTATGCATTGTTTTCATCTTGAGATAAACATAAGATATTTATTGTTTAAACAAATGGCAACTACTGTTAAAAACCAAACTATGCAGACATAGATGGGTGGGTGGTGAGGCCATCACAATGCAGATTATGCTATTCAACAGTTTCTATCAACACTCTTCAATTGTTATTCTTGTTAGCAACAATGTAGACTATGCTCTTCAACGGTTTCTATCAACACTCTTCAATTGTTATTCTGAATGTAGACTATGCTCTTCAACAGTTTCAATTAACACTCTTCAAATGTTATTCTTAATGTAGACTATGCTCTTCAACAGTTTCTATCAACACTGTTCAATTGTTATTATTGTTAGCAACAATGTAGACTATGCTCTTCAACACTTTCTATCAATGTGACAAAACTTTTCAATTGTTATTCTTATTAGCAACGATGTTAAACATAGTTTGCATGCATGATTTTCATTTGAAAACAGTTGAAGGGCGTAGCCTACGTCATGGAAACCTACCCCAATTAATTCACATAGTTTTCATATCCCAAAATGAAAACAATGTTAACTAATTGGGAACTAGAGTTAGTTATTGTTGAAACAAATGTCAATCACTGTAACCTTAAAATGTAAACTATTCAGAACAGAGAAAAAGTATGGATTTTTAGGTTAAACAGTGTTTGACAGTTGTTCACATAACCAAAATAACATCTGTCAAACAATTTTTAACCTAAAAAAATTCCTCGTTTTCGGAATATCACTTGAAAACGTGGGATTTTTCAGGTTGAACATTGTGTGACAGTTGTTAAACCAATGTTTTTCTTTTTGGTTATGTGTCAAACAGTGTTTAACCTAAAAAATTCATACTATTTCTCTCTGTTCTGAATAGTTTCCATTTTTAAACCAATGTTTTTTTTGGTTAGGTGAACAACTGTCAAACATTGAACTATAATGTTATGTGATGAACAATTGCCAACAAGTTCGTTAACAACATATCCTTCAAAGTCACACACACAAAAATTGATTTAAATTTAAATTCATTCTGTTAGTAGACATTACATATAATAAACAACAACGGCAACTTCAGCGTTTTGGTTAATTTAATTTGGTTTTTGTGTCGCATTCATAACTATAAAAAAACGTATTTTTTTTTTTGGAAGTACAATTACATCGATTGAAATACCCTGTATTAAGCTAAAATTTTACGTATTTTATGTTTATACATATATAATAAAGATTTGAAGATCCTAAATGTACAGGAACACAATCAATAAATATTTAAGAAAACGTATATATACACTTATGGGGGGGTGGGGGGTAGGTAAAACAAAATTGGAAATAAATGGAGGGAGTGGCAGTATAAAAATATTTACAAATAATTATCCTATAAATATGGCATTTTTTTTAGGGGGTACATGATGAAAAAATTTGACTGTGCTTGAAATATCTTTTGATTCAGTGATTCTCAAAGTGGGGGGTCGCTAAAAAATGGGGGCTGGCCGAAAAAAATAATGTTTTTCTACACATACCCATTCTTCAGGGGGTTCTTTGAAATTTTTAAGAGGAAAGAAAGGGGGTAGCGGACCTAATCGTTTGAGAAACACTATTTTCATGTATATATGTACAATTAAAATGCGTGTAAAGTCTTATGTCACTTTTGTTTGACAGTTACTTGCTAATGTCAAATCACTTTGACAGCTAACTACATTGTTTGACAGATATAACCTCACATATGTTTGAAAGTTACTCACAAATGTATATTGTGATAGTTATAAACATCAAATAAGTTTGACACCTAATTATATTGAAATATTATAACAAATATGTATGATATTTATACAAATCAAACATGTTTGACAGGTATACACCTCGAATATATTTGACAGTTACTAATAAATGTATATTGAGCTAGTTATAAACATCAAATAAGTTTGACACAATGCAATATTATGACAAATATATATGATATTTATAAAAATCAAACATGTTTGACAGGTATAAACCTCAAATATGTTTGACAATTACTAGCAAATGTATTTTGTGATAATTATAAATGTCAAATAAGTTTGACACCTAATTGCATTAAAATATTATGACAAAAATGTATGATATTTATAAAAATCAAACATGTTTGACAGTTATAAACCTCGAATATGTTTGACAGTTACACGCAAATATATTTTGTGATAATTATAAACGTCAACAAAGTTTGACAGCTAATTACATTGAAATATTATAACAAAAATACATGATATTTATAAAATTCAAACATGTTTGACAAGTATAAACTTCGAATATGTTTGACAATTACTAGCGATAATTATAAATATCAAATAAGTTTGACACCTAATTGCATTAAAATATTATGACAATTATGTATGATATTTATAAAAATCAAACATGTTTAACATGTATAAACCTGGAATATGTTTGACAATTACTGGCAAATATATTTTGTGATAATTATAAACGTCAAACAAGTTTGACTGCTGATTACATTGAAATATTATAACAAAAATAGATGACATTTATAAAAATCAAACATGTTTGACAAGTATACACCTCAAATATGTTTGACAGTTAGTCACAAATGTATATTGTGCTAATTATGAACATCAAATAAGTTTGACACCTAATTGCATTAAAATATTATGACAAAAATGTATGATATTTATAAAAATCAAACATGTTTGACAGGTATAAACCTCGAATATGTTTGACAATTACTAGCAAATGTATTTTGTGATAATTATAAGTTTGACACCTAATTGCATTGAAATATTATGACAAATATGTATGACATTTTTAAAAATCAAACATTTTTGACATGTATACATGTTGAATATGTTTGACAGTTACTTGCAAATGCTTATAGACAAGTAATTTGCAAATATAAGTAACAGCATGCAATTAGAAATTTGTAGATCTTCTTTTTACAGCCTGATTTCATATATTAACGATTTTTATGGTTACAATATTAAAGAAATTATAAAGAATTATATTTTGTGACATTTTCGTGACGTAATAACTTCACACGTATTTTATTTTTGTTGCACTGTATCGAATGGTATTTCGTAAGGTGTCAAGCCATTCGATATAAATATTCATCTAACATATGTTAAAAAATAAAAACGACAAAAAATATATCTCAAGAAAAATAACAACACATCAATATATATTTAATTGCAGCTGCAATCAAACGCTGACACCTCTCTTTCAGCGAGTCGAGTATAATAATTTAAGAAGAAAACAAATTTGACACCGAATAACAACGTTTTGTGTATATAATTTTAAAAATTGCGAATCGTTTGTAGTAGTAAGAACACATTGTATTGCGCATGCGCACGTAAAATTGCTACGCATTGCCTAGAAATCATATTGAAGATAGTTTTGTGGAACCAACCCGCCCATATAAGTTAGAATTGTTATAATTTTAGGATAAACAAGTTATTGGGTATCAAGATGGAACCAATACGAGCTGTTTGGGGTGTACTATCATATAAACATCAAAATGACTGCTGCTATTTCAAAACAATGCAAAATAACTGTCAAAATATTTATAACATTATGATTGGTGTTGTTCCTAACAAGGCAATGTTCGTTTGGGCACTACTAGTGACTAGTAGTCACACATGGTGACGTCACGTTCATACGTGTCACTAGTAGTAACCAAACAGAGAGGGCCAAGGTTGTTATTTTGACAACTTTGGCCTTTAAATTGTTTGACAGATATATTATCTGTCAAACAATTTAAAGATAATATGTGTGTCAAACAATTTAAAGATAATATATCTGTCAAACAATTTAAAGATAATATATGTGTCAAACAATTTAAAGGCGAAAGTTGTTAAAATAACAACCTTGGCCCTCTCTGTTTGGTTAGTACTAGTGACTAGTATTGACACATGATCTAAAAATATAAAAACGCAAAAAAGAGGGTGGTCAATCAATTGTTATACTTGTTAGGAACAACACCAATCATAATTTTATAAATATTTTGACAGTTATTCCACATTGTTTTGAAATAGCAACATACAGATTTTGATATATATATATATATATATATATATATATATATATATAAAAAATACAATAAGTGTCATTACTAATACAAACAAGTTATAAACATGTTAAACAAAAAAAAACACTAAATGAACTGTACATTTATATAATACTTACATTAACATCTTTCCACCATCCTCTCACTTTCTTATTCTCTCTCTCTTTCATATAAGCAATTACAAAATTATTAAAAACTATCCCTAATAGTTCGTGACGTATGTGTGTGTGTAGTAGTAGTAGTAGTATACGTTTTATTTTATTTTTAGTCATTTCCATTTCGTTTATATATATTTTTTAGGTCTGCGCGAATTGGTAGCCTACAATGCTGGCGGGCTCTGAAAATAAGAGTACAAGCGGTCATGAGGGGCGGGGCCATACCCAGGGGGAGGGGCGTGTATGCATGCATATGAGTGGTGGGGGGCGGGGCGTAGTAATGTGTAAACTTACCTCTGCGGCGCGAACTTAACTTGCGTAAAATAATGTACTTGTGGTGAAATGATATTGCACTATAGGTAACTTAAAACTGAAAATAACGAGAGAAATACATAAATCATTAGTCAAAAAACACAACTCAACAAAAATTAATTAATAAGAGGGAAATGGTAAGCGGTTTGAAAGCGAATGATAAATATTTGCAGCTTGAGTTTTAAGTTATAAAGATGAGTAATAATAAAAAGTTAGTTTTTAGATCCGTTATTCGATTTAGTTAAGTTTGGCTGAGTAATTAGTAATAAAAATGGACGTTTAAGCCAATTGAAAAAGCATGAGATAACCAAACAGGCGCTAATGTTGCATGCAGAACAACAAAAAAAGACTCAACTAAGTCATAAAATCCTGTACATTTATTAACATGCTAAACCATGCATTTGTAGAGCAAATATATATATTTTTTTGTATAAAAACATACAAATAATTATATGTATATATAAAAATAAGGGCTACTAAAAACGAAAATAGTACAAATAAATAATATCTTTCGACAACAACAAATAAAATTCTATAAATAGTATGTATGCTACTTACTACTCTATTGGATTCAAATTGAGTTCACTTCAGTATTTAGTTTATTGCATACTTTTGTAGGTTTTTTTTTTGGCAATTTTGATTTTAGTGACGTAATTTATAAAAATTGGTCACAACATACAATTACGAAGTTGTAGATCTACTTTTTACAGCCCGATTTCATATATGAACGATTTGTATAGATCCAATATTAAAGAAATTATAGAGAAAAATAATTTTCAGCTTTTTGTTGTAACTTATAAAACATATTTAATGACGTCATTGCGAAAATACATGTTTGTTTTATTTGTTTGTTCGGAAATTTGATACTAGTGACGTCATTAGTAGAAATTTACAACATAATTTATGTAGCTCGATTTCATATATAAACGATTCACATGGCTACGATCTTAAAGAAATTGTGCAATATGTTTCGTCACTTTGAGGTCATTTTATAATTATTTGAATTATTGACGTCATATATAAAATTTCTACTACTGAAACTGATAATTGTTGTTGCATGTTCGTTTCACTATGCAAAATTTTAACAAAAGGCCGAACTTATTTTTTGATTGATTGCAAAAATAAGTTTGAATCTGTAGCAATTTAGCATATAATTCGGATTAGTGACGTCATTTACTAAACTTAATTGATATTTCGAATTACAAATCCTACAAGTGTATCCAACACAGTTTTTTTTTTGTTAAACTTTTTATACAACACGTATGGCACTATTTAAGTACAGTGTTTTCGGACAAACAGCGGGATGCACGACCACGACAACTACGGAAACAACATAAAATCTACACACATACATACAAACAATAACAAGCAGGGGGCTGTGTGTGAGTGGGGATTTTGTATGGGGGGTTGTCCCACCACAAAACTTGAGTTTCGTGGCTCGACCTACCGGAAAAAATAATAAATAAGGAGTGTGTACGGCTACATGACATCGACAAACATCTCACACGGGTTGCCCATGGCTATCTTAAAAGACTGTCTACTACCGGCTATGTCCTTGGCCTGCTGCGCCACCTGCGTGCCGCTGCTCTGGTCCGAACCGTTTGAGGAGCCGTTCCCATTGCCCGTTACCATAGGGAGGGCGGAGCGTGGGCCTAGGGACGCTAGGTCGCTGTCGGATGCGCTGCTGTGCGCAGCCGCGGCGTCTTTCAAATGCTCGGAACCATTCGAGGATCCACCTAGAAATTAAATATTTAAAATTATACCCGGAATACGATAAGTACAAGTACGATACATCAAAGCACCAATGTTGGGCGCGAGGTGGACAACTCGAAATCCGCGAAGGATCGGTAAATCAAGGCTCCAACGCATGCGCAATATGGCACACGAGGTGGTCAACTTGGAATCAACGCGTGATCAGCTAGACAAACGAATTACAACGCATGCGCAATGTAGGACACGAGGTGGTCAACTCGGAATCAGCGCGTGAACAGCTTGGAATTCGATAAATCAAGGCGCCAACGTAGTGCGGTTGGTGGTCAACTCGGAATCATCGCGTAATAAGCTCGACAACGGAATTACAACGCATGCGCAATGATTTCACACTTACCACTTCCACTCAAAACACTCTCCTCGCGATTATACCCATAAACCGTATTCTCACTAGCCGTATAGAATGGCATCGGCATGTACTCGAGCGGGTTGTACGTGCCACTATACGGCATGTAGTTGGGCACGTTGGGCAACGGACCAACCGAATCGGTATCGCCCTGGATCTTCATGTTGCTCATCGCCGAGCACAGGTCGCCGAATATATAGTAGCACTGCTCGGAGAACGTGATCTTGTTGACGGTGTGCCGGATGAAGCCCGACTTGAGCAGGTGCGAGGCGTACTTGCGCGCGTCGCGCCGGTCCTGGAAACCCTCCACGTGCGTCAACAGCCAGTCTATCATGTCGGTGCCGATGAACGCGTTCGGAATCGTGATCTTCAGCCACATCCGGTCCCGGATTTCCAGCCCGCTGTCCGCGCGCTGCATGGCCTGCACGATGGAGGGCATCGGCGTGACCACGTTCAGCGGTTCCTCCAAATCTACAACAAATCCTATAATAATAATTTGATTTTTAATCAACATTAATGAAGTTCCATCACGACCTCTTTAAGAAATTCAAATTATCTCATAATGTTTACCCAAAATGGGTATGATTTGTGATTGATGATTGCACTAATAAATAAAATCATATAATGTAGCAACATAATAACATCAAGCGTGCGACGAAATGACGTTTCATGGAATTTAAAATAGTAAAGGGCGGCATCGGAACATGTTGCCACGTCAGCAAAGATAGATATTTATACAGATAATAGATATTTCGTTACAAGAGCTATTTACCTCACTTGTCTGTGATAATTTAGTTAGAAACTTATTTATTAAATCGTTACACCACGCCCCTTGTCTCTGTAAAAAACGCCTCTTGTCTCAGTAAACCACGCCTCTTGTCTTGTTATATCACGCCTCTTGTCTCGTTATACTACACCCTGTCGACTCATTTAACAATGCCCCGTGTCTCAGTATGCCACACCTAATCTCATAGTTCTAAACGCCTTTACAGGTATTAAATTCCACGAGTATAAAAACAAACAAAAAGCAGGTGCAACGTACCAGGACCTAGTAGGCACTCACGTTCATTTGCCGGGATGGTGCTGGCGATGGACGCGCTGGAGACGGTGCTGCTGCTGGGGGGCCGTGCCACCGGGTCGCCCCGGACGGCCGCCGTGTGAGCCACCCACGCACCTAATTTTAAAAAAAAAACCGGTTAGTAAACGTGCCAGTACAAACTAAATCCGTTGTCGTGGGTTTACCTGGATCGATGGGTCGCACGGGTTCGGTCCGGGGTATCGTGAAATAGCCCTTCGGGTTAGGGTCCCAACATTTTGCGACCACCAGCTTTATGGGCCTATGAATTACAACACTATAATCCATGTATTCAGAGATAAATTAAATATAACTAATAGACGAAGATTCGGGTTAATATGGCTGAATCCAAAAATACAATCTATAAGTCGATACAAGCACTGAAAGTTCGTTTTCAAAATGGAAATTTCAGACAATTTTTGACACTTTTGTGGGGTCATGATATCCACAAACGGTTTTCGAAATTTTAATTTAAGGACTATTGATCGATTGGCAGCAAAAAAAGTAATTTTTTATTTCATTAAAAATAAATTTGACCTACCCCCCTTTTAATTGATGGGTTTTTAGCATCTCATATTAAAACTAATAGACGTAAATTCGGGTTAATACTGTTCCTGAATAAAAAATCACCCCTGAATCCAAAAATACAAACCAGACGTTGATACAACTGTGATACTAAGAAACCCGAATTATAAATGCATGAAAACAAAAGTACAAACTACCAGCATTTTGTACTTTTGTACAATTCTGTGACGTAATTCATAGAGAAAAAGTCAGAATCGGATTATACCACTCCCCTTATCTTGTTATACCACGCCCATAATCTTATTAACCATGCCTCCTAGTACCAGAACCTCCTTATAACTTAGAAGACAAATGCACATACCCTGGTTTCATAAAGAAAAGTATTAAAAAAAGTCATAATCGTATTATACCACGCCCATATCCTTATTGACCACGCCCCTAGTACCAGAACCTCCGAATTTCTAGTGTAACTTAGAAGACAAATACACATACCCTGGTTTCTGTACAACCTCCCGCAGGACGCGAACAGCCTCGTCGTTGGACATGTTTTCGAAATTGACGTCGTTGACTTGCAGTATCATATCGCCCGGCTCGATTCTGCCATCCAAGGCCACCGCACCACTAGTCATAAACGAAAAAAAGTAAAACAAATATGGTTTTTACAACAACCAACATACCCTTTCATTATAGACCCTACATAAATGCCGCCATCTCCGCCCTTATTGCTTTGCCCGACGATGGAAATCCCGAGGAAGTTCACCGTGTCCATGTTCAGGGTCACCGTGATGATGTTCAGCGACATCGTCGAGTCCGTGATGCTCGAATACGAGCTGGTGCGTGACATGGCCTACGATAACATACTTATTATTATTTAATTTATCAACATTTGAAAATTAGGTTCATTTATTGATTCACATTATACTAAAAGTGATCATATTTCAGAATTTCCGGAAGACTGATTATGCCACGCTCATTCTCATTAAATCACGCCCCTCGTCTCATTAAACCACGCCCCTGATCTCATAACACGTCCGGTCTCGTAAAACTACACCCCCTCATCTCATAACACGCCCCGTCTTATGAAACCACGCCCCGTTGTTTCATTGTACCATATTCTGGGATTTAAAAAATCTCAAGTTACAAGCTATTATTTTGTCAACTTTATGAGACATGGACAAAAACCTGTTTCAAGGTCATAAGAAATAATTTAAAAAAACACTAGATGTTCAATTTAAACAACTTTTGCTTATAAAGGCACCTTACACAGTCAATAAAACTGTAAATATTTTAGAATAATGACAGTATTACTGTACGATAACATGATTAAAGTTTTAATTATTCTAAAATATTGACACTATTTCTGATCGTGTAAGGTGTAGTAATGATGGAATGAAGAGAATACTGATGTTTAATCAGATAATTGATAAGTTGATAAATATTGAAGAAGGATTCAAGTAAATACTGATAGTACTAGGATTGACAGTATTATTGACCATGTAAGGTGCCTTATAAAGGGACCTTACACTAGTACTGTCAGTATTTACTTCAATCATCCTTTTATATTTATTAAGTAATCAATTATCAGGATAAACATCAGTATTCTCTTCATACCATCATAACTATACCTTACACGATAAGTAATACTGGCAATATTTTAGAATAAAGAATATCTTACACATGTTATTGCACAGTAATACTGTCGTATTCTAAAATATTGACAGTATTATTGATCCTGTAAGGTGCCTTTTATAGAAGGGCAAAATTTCAAGGTTCGATACAATAATTAATAATAAAATAGCAATAAATGGTCGACCAACGCCATCATTATCATTTACATTTAAACAATGTAAAATTTCTGTCACTACATATTGGAGGTGTTTCAAGGTCAAAATTAGTAACTAGCATAATCTGTCATTATGTTTGATTGTCAAGGTTAGGATTAATAGTCATTTTTTTTCATTCTATGAGCAATTGTGACGTCATAATGACAGGCAAGTGTGACGTCATTACAATAGACAAACGTGACGTCATTACGATAGACAAACGTGACGTCATTACTATATACAAACGTGACGTCATTATGATAGGCAAATATGATATCATCATGATAGACAAGTGTGACCTCAATATCATAACCTGGGCAAGTATGACGTCACTATGAAGACCTAAGCAGATATCAACTGAAAACTAACACCATGTTTTTCAAAGTTTTTCAGACATTACAAAAAAAGTAGCTGAATTTTTTTTCTGAAACTCTCAAATTACATTAATTTAAATAGATAGAATACATGTCTAAAATTTGAAGTCGATTGACAAAACTTGAAATTTCAGTAAAAATCAACATTTTCAGGATTTTACAGTGGGCTGTAACTTTTGTTTCAAACCAGATAAAAACAAATTCTAAACGGATTTAGCTTCCCTAATTCATCTATTTTCAAATAATAATAAAAAATATTTATGAAATTTATATATTTTTTAAGATATCGACTGAAAACTAACACCATGTTTTTCAAAGTTTTTCCGACTTTACACAAAAAGTAGTTGAATTTTTTTTCTGAAACTTTCAAATTACATTCATTTAAATAGAAAGAATACATGTCTAAAATTTGAAGTCGATTGAAAAAACTTGAAATTTCAGTAAAAATCAACATTTTCAGGATTTTTCAGTGGGCTGTAACTTTTGTTTCAAACTAGATCAAAACAAATTTTAAACGGATTTAGCTTCCCTAATTCATCTATTTTCAAATAATAATAAAAACATATTGATGTGATGTCACCATGCATACCTGTAGCCGTTGTTTCCGCCGTCTCTGAGGCCTTTTGCGGCCGGCCACGTGTAGTCGGCTGACGCTCGAGCATTCTGATAGGGCGGTGTGTCTGCCGGTTGTCTCCGACTGGAAACTGGTGCTCTCCAGGTCAGAGCTGACAATGGAGGCAGTCTCATATAACCTACAAAAAAAATTAAAATTATGACATGTCATAAGTAAAATTAGAAACATAAGCTATACAAACGTCAAATATTTTGTCATACATGATAATAATAAAAACATAAACATAATCTTACCTAGGCATATGTCCGTTTATCCGCGATGAGTATTTGTGATGTCTGCGGCCCTGTCGTGAGCTGATTATGCTTTCAGTGTCTGTACAGACTGACTCAGGAGGTTGGGGATGAGGTGGGAGCCTAGGCTCTGATTGGTGAGTCACACTGTCGGTGCATTGTGAACCACCATCTGACTGATTTGAGCCCTCAGCTGATACAAGCTGAAAATAAAACATGATTTGACATATGTTCGTAATAACAATAAACTAGCATATTTTGATATGTAACATCAACGTATTTTGACATATGTCATTACTTGAAGTATGAAATGTGCTTTTATATATGCCAGTAATAACAAAATTATATATATTTACATATTCAATATACCTAGGTAGAAAAAAAAACTTACCCAACTGACAACACGTCCATTAAAACAGGGCAGGTGTGCAGAATCTTCAACAATTTCCTCCTTGACAACTCTGAAAGGAAAGATTGTTTATTTTTAGATAGCGATTTGATGTTAACATAAGTCAACTTTGACAGTTAAATGAATACATTTCAAGAATCAAACAACTGGTCTATAAGGCACCTTACTAGATCAATATTACAGTCAATATTTTAGAATAATGACAGTACTACTGTATGATAATGTATTTAATATGTTATAATAATGTTCATTATTCTAATATATTGACAGTACTACTGATCGTGTAAGGTATAGTAATGATGGAACGAAGAGAATAATAATGTTCATCCAAATAATTGATTACTAGATAAATATTAAAAGAGAATTCAAGCAAATACTGACAGTACTAGGATTAACAGTAATATTGACCATGTAAGGTACCTTTTTTGGTCACTCAAAGGAAACCATGTTGTCATAGAATAAGTGAAAGCTTGTTTATGTTTGTGAATGTAAGGTTGTTTGTTAATCAACAAAAAAATTGAAATAACCAATGTAAACAAGCCTTAAGGTATCATATGTTCTAGTACAAAATAGTTTCCTTTAAGTCCTAACATAATAATCCATGGTACTGTGGCACTATTTATGTTTTATTTCAACATATGGTATAATTAACATTTGTCAATTTAACGAAAGTGTCATAACAATAATAGACAACTAGACATAAAACAAAGCAGCAAACCGTAACAATTGTTATTGTATAATCACAGCCCTCTATTCTTATCCACAATGCAGTTGAAATGTCACGGGGTCGCGATTAATGTTTTGATTTTTCCAGTCCTACAACTACAATGGCTGTTACCATTAGGCCATTTAAACCTGCCCACAAATCCCCAATTCTCCCGCAACACCAGCCCTAAATCCAATCCACTGCCCCTCCACAACCACCCCCAACGTTTAAATAACACAAAAACAAGCCCCAAATACACACCCGAAATCATCGTCCATCGACTTGAAGAAAAACTTGTAGTTGGGCCTGTTGAGGACATTCTTGAAGTCCGCGAGCGTCACCTTGTCGGGCGAGATGGGGATCTTCACCAGGTACGGCGTTTCCTCGTCGTCGATGTGGTAAATCACCTTCGTTTCGTCCATCGCGGCGGCGAGCAAATCGCACGGGGAACTTACACGGAACGTTTGACAGCAGCCATAACACACTCAACACAACATGGCCGACACTTTTGTAAATCACTTATCCCCACCCATAAAATGGTTCGCGACTCAACTAAACAACACTGTTCAATTTGAACTACAATAATAAATAATAATAACATTATTTAATTCTATTAGGACGGTTGTTAGGGTTGTAATTAATATTAATTTGGTTTCATTTTTGTTTAGTTTGGTTGCAAACCTTTCAAGGTTTTTAGTTCAAAACACCCCCGTCAACTGTCAAGTAGCGTAAAAGTAGGTCAATAAATTACTTTTCAATACGTGTGTCTCATATGTTCCTGCAATAAACGAAGTATTTGCAAAAAATAATCGAAAAGGCCGCTCGGGGTACGTATGGTATTTTGTATTATAACGTATAGCGTTATGGTTTTCAAGTATACTAGTTGGGTGAGTTTTGTGAAAACGCAATTTCACACGCTACTAACCTAACCTGATCGCAACAACATCGGGATTTCAGGTGATTTGGGGCTTTACCCTCATGTTTTATATATAAAAAAAATATCTGTAGATGAGTGGGATTTTAATTGGAAAATAATTAATATTGTTTTAATTACTATTATTTTTGTAGTAGGCTAAATGTTAATAACAATTGTTTTTGTTGCATCAGGCTAGTGCCAATGGAAATGGAAATTGTGTGACATAATGGCTGATAAACTGCGTTTGGGTAGCGAGGTGAGGGAGTTGAAGATAGGGCAGAGCTTTACCAACTCAAAGCCGGGTGGTGCCTTCCATACAATACGGTGTAAGTTTACTACATGTACAATTAAATAATGAAATAATATGTTTATGGGTAACCATTCTTAATGCTGGGTTCTATTAAGACTAGTTAAACTATACCCTGTTATTAAATATATTTACAATTACAACTCAATACCTAAAGTTTGAATTATATTGTACTAGATTTATCAAGAAACTTATGCAAGTTTCAAGTATTCATGTACTATGTTCAGTTTTAACTATGATAAATCATTTACAGCACATGCCTTTTATTTAGGACGTTGATCATAGTATGGGCTGAATATAGTACATAAAAAATTAATACTATGCTGCTGTATATAAAAGCAGATTAATTTTATATGACTACATAATGTTAATTTCACTTAAGTGTGTGAGTCACTTTAGTGTAAAGCAATCACAAAGTGTAGTCACATAATATAAGATAATATTACTATTATGTAGGTCACTGTAGTGAAAAACGATCACAGTGTAGTGACTGACATATAATTAAACTTACCATTATGTAGACAAGAGGTCAATACAAGTATGGATTAAGCATGAATTGTATTGTACTAGATTCATCATGAAACTTGAACAAGTTTCAAGTATTTATGTATAGCATATAAATACTTGAAACTCAAACAGCTCTTACTATAACAAATCATATACTGTGCATGTTATTCAAGACATGAGGCTCATAAATTATTAAAACTAGAAACTTGTTTAAGTTTCTTGATGAATGTAATTCATAATCCATATAACTATAATCCATAATTGTATTGGCCTCTTGTCTACATAATGGTAAGTTTAATTTATATGTCAATCCCTACATTGTGATCGTTTTTCACTACAGTGACTTTCACTCTTTAGTGAATGTTACTTTTATGTATTTCTTGACACCCGGAAGGGTATAAAGAGATTTAAAAGATTATATATATATACTTTTATGTAGGCATATAAAATTAATCAGCTTTTATAGACACCATCTTAAGTTTTATATCAAAAATTGGACTTTATATGATTCAAATCTTATAAATCACTTTATTTTGCAGATGATTTCAAACCGGCTTCTGTAGATATTAATAAAATAGCCACCGTAGATGTAGGAAATAATAATCAAGTGACTGTAACAGTCCCTCATTTAGGTAAGTCAGAATGTTACTAGCCCACTGGCATTGTTTTACTAGTTTTAAGTTTGAAGGGTTTAGGTTCAATTTGGTTAAAATCTAAAGGATATAATGTGATATACAGAAACATGACAAGGGATAGAATCTTGACAGTTTTTGATTGGTTCAAAATCATGACCTAGGGTTGAAATCGAAACAGTGTCAAAATTCTAATAATTAATCAGACATTCAGAATCCTGACAGGTTAAAAAATCTTTCCTTTTTCTTCTTAAGTTTAAATTTAAATTGAGACCATGATACCACATATCACTACAAAATGTGGCCATCAATATTGAGATTTTTTTTTTGCTTTTTTTGCTTCAACCTTTCAAAATCTAGTGAGGTTTTCATATGAAGTGACTTGAAATAGACTAAATCATTGATTAACTGTTATCATAATAATTTTAGATGGGGCTGGAGTGCCTCAGACAGTATTCAAGGGATCCCAGCGGCCTTTCCAGAAGGAGTGTGTGCTCATCATCGACAAAGTAACTGGTGAGATCACTCTGGAGAAATTGTCAAGCAATATTCAAGTGAAAAAGACACGTAGTGAGTCAACTAAACCACCCCTACCACAAGGTAATTGGTTACATTTTGTGTATTATGGCTTGATTTATGAGATATTTGTATTTGCAGATAGGGGTAGTCAGGGTTCGTCCGACCGGAACTCGCTGGCGGCGGCGAATCGGCCGCAGACGCCGCCGATCGGCCAGAGACAATCAAACAAGACGCGGGTTACCAGCGGCAGCCGGCGCGCCGACAGACAAATCACCCAAATCACTCACCTAGTACCTAAGCATTCGCCGCTACATGCCAGCCCCAATCCTAATTACCCGTCGCCCGGGCACCATAAATCACCGAAGAGGGATCGAGACAATCATATTAATGAGTAAGTGCTATCACAATTAAGTTATTTGTTAAACAGCTGAGCATATCGTAAAGATGAATGCTTTATGATGTGTTGTAATTCTTCGGAACTATTCTAATCCTTGTAAACTCTGTTAATCTTTCTAAAGCTTGAAAACTCTGCAAATTCTTCCATCAAAGTATGTCAATCAAGAATTATAGTTTGCAACAATTTGCAGAGTTTAGAAGGATTTACACAGTATAGAGAGGCATTCGAAGAATATACAGGATTTACACAGTATAGAGGCATTTGAAGAATATACAGGATTTACACAGTATAGAGGATTTCGAAGAATATACAGGATTTAGGATAATTTACATTATTTACAAGGCTTGGAAGCCTTAATGTAAATTATCCTAAATCCTGTATATTCTTCAAATGCCTCTATACTGTGTAAATCCTTCTAAACTCTGCAAATTGTTGTAAACTATAATTTATAATTCTTCCTATCTTTGCAAATTATGTCAACCATTCTAAACATTGTAAACACTGTAAGTCCTTTTAGACTCTTTAAATCCTTGTAAATTCTGTAAATCTTTCTAAACCTTGAAAACTATAAATTCTTCCAATCCTTGCAAACTATGTCAATATTTCCAAGCCTTTTAAACAATGTAAATCCTCTTAATCCCTGTAAATCCTTTGAAAGCCTCTAAACTCTTCAAATTCTTGTAAACTCTAATTCTAATTCTACCAATCCTTGCAATCTATGTCAATCTTTGTAAGTCTCCTGAACACTCTAAATCCTGCTAAAGCCTCTATACTGTGTAAATCCTTCTAAATTCTGTATATACTTCTAATCTATGTAAATCTTTCTAACTTTTTAATTAAAAATTGCTTTAAAGTTAAAATAATTAAGTTGTGTTATTATGTTAGGTCTCACTCGCATAGTACAGCGGCCAGCCTGCCGATGATTGGCGTGGACGACTTCTCGGAGCCGCCGCCGCCGACGCAGGCGCCGCCCCCGCTGCTCCTCGAGAGCGCGCCGAGCATATTCGGCGCGCTCTCGGACAACGAGCTGAACGGCGTCGGCGAGATGTCGGACTCGTCGTCGAGCAGCTCGTCCAGCGACTCGGACAGCGACCACGACGTGCCGCCGCCACACCAGCAGCAGCCTCCACCGCCCCCGGCGTCCGTGAACCGCAGCAACGGGCACAGCAACGGCACGGCGAGCAACAAGATGTGCATGCCGACGCAGCTGCTCAACGAGGACCTGTGTCTGTCCGAGTCCGGCTCGGACTCCGACTAAACCTTTTTGTAAGTAGACTAAATATTAGTAAAATGTAGTTTAAACCAAATAATACGTGTTATTTTACTACTTTTTCTACTCGCGTAACGTTTGATTATCATTATAGTAGATTAGTGAAGTCCGAATGGTCATTGTGACGTCAGAATAGTCATGGTGACGTCAGAATGACCATGGTGAACTCTCATTGCAACATTAGAATTATGATTGTACAGTTAGAAAGTTAGTTCAGAATGTTCATTGTGCCATCAGAAAACGAATTGTGACGTCATAACACATTTTGGTATATCAAAGTATGTTTTTAAAGAGATAATTGGATAAGTTTGTAATGTCTAAACAGTTAGTGACGGTAGAACACTCAAAGAGACCTCAGAAAGCACAAATTATCACCAGAATACTCATTGTGACGTCAGAATAGCAATCAGCACTGACGTCACAAGTGCTGGATAAATCGAAAAACATACGAATTTTAATGTTGTCTCTCTTTCAGATTTATTTATAACCCAGAATGGAAACTGCCTGTAAAATACACGTGAGTAACGTCTAATATATTTAAAAAAGCTCGAGGAGGGAGAGAGAGAAGTGTATAATTTTTATTTAAATAACTATTCTTTGTTATGAGAATCACTATGTATAAAAATGATTTTAAAATATATACACTACGACGGTGATTCGATTTTGCATATTAAATAATCCTGCACCATCACAATTCATCCTTTGATCCTTTCGTTATTGATGAGAGAGGAACCTATGCAAGGTTAATTAAACAAAATACGACTGTTGATAGGGTTTTACTGTTGACCACTACTATTGATCAGTTTTTATGGTCAATATTAGTGATTGCAATAATATATTGCGATTGTGCAATGAATATCGCTCATCCAAGCTGCTTTCGTTTATCGTTCGGGAGCTATTTCGGGCTGGTAATCTTGTATTCGTTGTCTCTTGCAGTTAGGCGGCGAGTTACACTGGTGCGAACCGTTCGAGACACGATAAACGAAATAAACAGCTCAAGTTGCTAATGGACTTTTTAGGATTGGGTGTGGGACGTCACTATACTACATAGTTTAGCTAAATATCTCCACATCTTTTATTTCTATATATATATACTACCCGTTTAGCGAGTGGCCTCACTTTGATGGGCAAGTATCAACTTGGCCAGCTGTGACTGTGTCCCCTCAAACCAGTTCTTTCTGCCCTCATCAGTTTCCTGGTGATATTTCATTTTGAGCGACATATCAGGCGCGCGCAGGCAGTGTATGTCAGCCGAGTACTTGACGAACATTTCGAACACGTTGCCGACATGTTTGTATTTGTCGTTTAAAATGCTGGCGATGTCGTTATCGCCGCGCGTTAGTGGCACGATGTGTTTAGATTTCTTCCTGGCTGAAAATAAATGAAGTACCCTCATTTTCAAAAGTAGTGATTAGTGATAGCATCCAAACCACCAATTAAAAACATGTTACATACTATTTACAGCTGTAAAAGTTATGTTGTTTCACTTTAGCTGGCAGTTATAGTGGAACTCTATATGTATATATATATTCGGCTATCGACCCGATCCTTCTCGGGTATTTCCGTCTGTAGTTGAAATAATTATATTTTTTTATATTATTATTCAACACATGTTTTTGTATAATATGAGTATATTAGGATATTAATACGACCACAAATACTGCCAACTTAACTGCAACAATATTATTGCAAGGTGCATGCTATTTTTAACCAGAATAAACCAACATTGTGCCTTTAGTAGAAAGTTATTTTTCTCACCAGCAACATAATCCTTGGCGTAGAATGAAACATACTTGTACTCCTCTCTGTCGAAATGGCCTGCATTTTTGTTTATATCCAATTTTTCATACAGGGACACCTTTGGATTGTAAAACCTGAATGGCACTGGGCTGAAGATTTGGAAATTTACCACTGTGTTCATTCTAACCTGTAAAATTAATTAAAAAACTTTTTTAATGACATTCATATTATTCAACAAGTGTGCAATAATAACACCAATTATTCCACACTGGCTGAATTATGTATTATGCACGAGAAATGATAAGAAAGTATTTATTTCAAGTATAAAATATTATTTATCATATGGAAGAGTATAAAAATTCCTTTTTTCAATGTTTCAGGTATAATATATTATTAAATGACCGTGTAATAATGACTATTACTCATGAGTAATGATAAAAAGTATTGTTTTCAAGCATAATGTATTATATATCATACAAGTGATTATAAAAAGAACTTTTTTCACTATTTCAATCATAATATATTATTAAATGACCGTGTAATAATGACTATATCCCACAAATGATGATAAAAAGTATTTATTTCAAGCATAATATATTATTTTTCATGTGAGGCATTATAAAAAGTACATTTTCAACTGTTTCAATGATAATATATTATATAATAAGCGTGTAATAATGATTATTATCCATGAGTAATGATTAAAAGTAATTATTTCATGTATAATATATAATTTATCATATAAAATCATATAAAAAGTAACATTTTAGTAACAATATAATACTGAAAGACCGTGTAATACTGATTATTACTCATGAGTAATGATAAAAAGTATTTTTTTCATTATTTCAATCATAATATATTATTAAATGAGCGTGTAATAATGACTATTATACACGAGTGATGATCAAAAGTTTATATTATTCATTATATAAAAGAATATAAAAAGTACTTTTTCATTGTTTCAATCATATGAAAGAGTATAAAAATTAATTTGTTCATTGTTTCAGGCATAATATATTATTAACTGACTGTGTAATAATGACTATTACTCATGAGTAATGATAAAAAGTATTGCTTTCAAGCATAATGTATTATATATCATACAAGAGATTATAAAAAGTACATAAATATATTATTAAATGACCGTGGTATAATGACTATATTCCACAAATGATGATAAAAAGTATTTACTTCAAGTATATATATTTATCATATGAAAGAGTATAAAAATTACTTTTTTCTTTGCCTCAGTCATAATATATTGTTGAATGACCGTGTAATAATGACTATTACTCATGAGTAATAATAAAAAGTATTTCTTTCCAGCATAATATATTATTTTTCATATAAGGCATTATAAAAAGTACATTTTTCACTGTTTCACTGATAATATATTATATAATAAGCGTGTAATAATGATTATTACCCATGAGTAATGATCAAAAGTAATTATTTCAAGTATAATATATAATGTATCATATAAAAGCATATAAAAAGTAACATTTGTTGCTGTTTCAGTCATAATATAATATTGATTGACCGTGTAATAATGATTATTACTCATGAGTAATGGTAAAAAATATTTTTTTAAAGTATAATATATTATTTATAATATGAAAGAGTATACAAAGTACTTTTTTTCACTGTTTCAATCATAATATATTATTAAATAACCATATAGTAATGACTACTCATGAGTGTAATGATAATAAGTATTTTTTTCAAGCATAATATATAATTTATCATGCAAGAAATTAAAATTAATTATTTTAATTAATTAAAAAGTACGTTTTCGACTGTTTCAATCATAATATATTATTTAATGCGCATGTAATAATGACTATTACTCACGAGTAATGATAAAAAGTATAATACATGATTTCTTATTGCTTATAAACAAAAAAAAACGTGCGTTCTATATAGTTTCAATAAGCGTGTAACTATAGTTGATTACTCACGAGGTATATTTATTAACAAATTTGTAATCTTTCTAACTCACCCGATTTAAAAAGTCATTTGAAATGTCGGCATTGACATCCAAAACCAGTATCAAACTCTCCAGCCCAATTTTCCTCAGTGCCAAATCCACAAGAGCAAAATTGAGAACTTTAAACTCCTCTAAAGTGATACTGGAATCCGCATATGGCAGCCGAATTGAAACCCAGGCGATCTTAGTGTCCTCACTGTGATACCTATTGCTCAAACGAATCGCCATGTCCTTAATCTCCCCAAAAACGTCATCACGTCCCTTACTGGATGAGTTGTACTGATATAGAAAGACTAACATCAGCAAAGTCTTCTCTCTGTGCTCCATTATAGTTTTTGCATACGCCTCTATGAACGTTTTGGCTTGTTCTATTTCAAACTCTTGTACAGGCAGGAGTGAGGTCACACGTGCGTTTTCAGTTACATAGGGTGCTGGGATGAATTCTACTGTGCCCAGCGGTTTGCACACCTCAAACCTGAATTGTGGGGAAATTCAATATGTTGGTTAGTACATTTTCTATACAAGCATGCCGAAAAAACTAGTTATAAAAGAATAACCACTTTTCACAAAACTTTTTTGTTTTTCACTTGATTTAAAATGCCACTTTTTTGGATGACCCTATATTTATGAACCTAAATTCACCTACATTATATGTTTTAAATAGATTTTGAGGCTAATTCAGCTTCAAGAATAATTCTGGATAGTTGATTGAATGTACCATGGTTACATATACTTAGGGCATATTATTGTGAAACCTCCCTTTAATGTTACTCACTTGTCCCACCAATCAATTCTATGTTCTGACCCTGGCAGGTACGAAGTTGACAATTAACAGATAAATTGTTATACCTTTTGATGACCTCTTTGCCTGAGTGTAGGTCCCTGAAGCCCAAATCAAGTTTGTAGTCCAGACCTCGGCTCAAATCAAAAGTTCTGTATCCGTTTACAAACCGTCTGTACTCGTATTGGTTGGGGTTTTGGTAGTTGACCTTGGAAATCACATACTGCACCACTTGCTGAAAATAAATGACACATTGCATCAGTTTATCATTACAAAGAAGTAAATTTAACAAAATTTGTATTTATATATATACATATCAATGGTCTTAGCTAGCTTAGAACAGCCTGGAACAGTTAAAATTGCAGGGTAGTTGTAGTTTCAACATTTAGTAAATAATATTAAACTGTTTCATATGATCTTACCTTGACATCCTCAGAGTCAGCCTTTGTATGTTTCCTCACATTAGTAAAGTCATCTGGGAAGAACATATGTGTCATATTAAAGTATCGTTGAGGGGGTAAATCAAAACGAGTTGCTGGTATGCTGCCTTTCCTCTCACCTGGTGGCCAATGTTCAGTGAGATCTCTAGAAATCTCATTAATATCATGCTTGAGCTTCACTAATTTACTCTATAAGGAAAAAAATGTCAAAAACTCAAATTTTATTTGTTTTAAAACTGTCAAAGTTGTTAAATTTGACAATTTAATTAAAACTGTAAACATATTACTTTAAATGTTCATTTAAACCCATGAAGTTTTCTGTTTATATTATTTTAAACTATCAAACATGACAAGTTTGACATTAATTAGTTTAGATTTTAACCTGTTATTTTATTAAATAAACTATGTTTAGCATAGGGTTTGTGGATAGACTACTACTACACAGACCATTCTCTTCAAATGTTTCAATAAATTCAAACAATGCATTTGTGTATAAGAAAGTGTCAAACACATAAAGTTTGACATGTATTTGTTTTAGTTAAACAGTTTCCAGATTATATTTGTTTTAGTTAGAAACTGTCAAAGTTCAATTTGTTTTGGTTAGAAACTGTCAAAGTTAATTATTGTTTTCAATATAAACTGTCAAAGTTGACATTTAATAATTAAAAACTGTTATTCAAACAATATATTTGTGTGTAAGAAAGTGTCAAACACATCAAGTTTGACATGTATTTGTTTTAGTTAAACAGTTTCCGGATTAAATTTGTTTTAGTTAGAAACTGTCAAAGTTGAATTTGTTTTGGTTAGAAACTGTCAAAGTTGATTATTGTTTTCAATATAAACTGTCACAGTTGACATTTAATAATTAAAAACTGTTTGATATTTATTTTAATCTGAAATTAAATTAATGCTATAAAACTGTTACCTTTGAGTAGTAAGCATGTAGCAAATAAAAATCCTCTCGTTGAATCACAGGATACACTGTAATGGCTTTATTAAACTCCTCGCTGTCAATTAATTGTTTTAAATGTTCCTTCATCACAAAATGTTTCAACTTGTATGCAGGCAAATGTTGTCCCTAAAACATTTTCATCATTAAACAACCAATAAATATTTTTGTTTGATATCTTACTTGTACAACCTCCTGACAATTTAGTTTTGTACTGTAAAAAACACACCTCCCAATATTCTCGCTATGATCATCAGTAGCAGCATTCATAACACACCAATCAAGATGCTCCTTCATTGCCCTCAAAACCGAGTTACTGATTAGAATACCAGCATCCAAATTACAGTAGCTACTGTCTTTAACAGGGTTTCCAAGATATACATTCATACTGACACTGATTTTAGATACAGTTTCTTTAAGGCGACGTGCATTTAAATAGTTGTAATCATTCATTAGGTAGTAATAATCATAATCCTGCAGGAAGTTATCAGCTATGTATTTGATAATCTGGAATGGTCTGTATTTGTGACGGGTGTCAGTGAAACCAACTAGGCCTGTGTAATTGAGTTTGCTTTTCACTTTATTCTGGGCTGTTATGAAGAATTTGATTTTGTCAACTAGATGTCCTACTGTACGATTTATATGAGCTGCTTGTGAGGATATTTTATCCTCAGATGTTAGCACCCCAACAAATAGTTTTTCTTTAATGCCTAGCTCTGTTGAGTAGTAACGCGGACGGATTAGCTGTTGTGGTTTTTTAGTGGACTTACGCGTTACATTTGTTCGTAGTATGGTTTTGATTGTGGAGTAGTTGTAGTTCGAATAAGGCTCATTTGGTGCAATTTTATTGGAGCACTCAAAGTCTGTTATGCTGAGGTTTAGGAAGATTCCTGCGATTATTCCGATTAGCAGGTATGAGTTGTTCAGGCACAATTTAGTAAACACACGCAGCGACATTGTTTTTATGTTTAAGACAATAAAAATTACACTAATTGGAGGACATAACCTTCAAAATAATTGTAAACAAAAAATTTGATTGGGTGAGTTCAGTGAGTGAAGATATCATACACAATTGGTGTTATTAAACAAGTTATTTAATGTAGTTAAATTATATATAAATAGAGAATAGCACATAAAATATATATTTTTATATAAATAGAAAAGTTAACAAAATATGTAAACAAACCAAAGAAAATATAATCAAAACACTTGTTTGGATGCGTTCAATGTGTTTCAAGGTTCCAAACATAATTAGTGTGATTGAAAACGTTATGTATTACATTGCATTATATTATTATTGTATTTAAAATTACTCATAAAACTGATTAATTTTGATTGGAATTATTTAAAAAAAGTATGCACATATTTTTATGTTGGTACCTCTGATTATGAGTGCATCGATTTTTAAACACGTGCTGGCTTTGTTTTTGTACCGAATTACGCACAGAGGCAGGCTATTTTTTCACTTGTTTCATTCGTAAACAAAGGTAATTTGCATTTGGGCCCCGCCGCGCCGCCAACGGGGTGCTCACAAAGTCGACGGGGAACGGCATCGTCTCCATTTGCGTTTTAACCTTAAAATCGCAGCCGCCACTTGGGAGCCCGGTGTGTTGTGTTTCCCCCTTGACCGTTTTTTTTTTGACTAATTCGCCCGCAGTCCCCCCACATATGTTCGGCGACGACGGGCGCAGCCTGTTTTTCATCGCTTGGGTTGTCATGACTTTTGGGGCTTACTATTTTGGATCCATGCTCACTGACTATTGAGTGATTAGAGGCATTTAAGAGATTCTGTGGTGTGGAGCAATATATGTAAGTCTTGAATTGATTAATTAGTTGCAGGGACTGTTTTAAGATTCATGGGTGTCATTACTTTTTTGACAGTTGTATTTTGTCATCATCAACTGTAAATTTGTTGCAATCACTTTAAAACAACTTCGAAGATAGTAGATGTTGATATAAACTAGTTTTACATGAGATATTTCATGTCAGCAGAAACCCCTTCTATTCAACCTGTCAGAATATCTCAAATACGATTATACATATTACAAAAACGTTTGTTTTGAAATTTATATGTCCACACCAAGTATATAACATGTACAATACAGGGTCACCAAAGTATATTTTTAAGTAAACATGTTTCATCTGCTAATATTTCAACATACAAATAATTTTGAAGGTCACAACAAGTAAACAAGAAACAAATATTCAAATAAATACTACTAACATTATTTGTACTACTGTATCATCGACAGAATCATCAAGAATTGTGCCTGTGATAACATTCCAGAATTTACACTTTCAAAATATTATTTAGATTAATGAATTGAATTTTGCATGTACTGAATGTACAGTACTACCAGTAGATGGATTGATTCTGCACCATATTTGGCTTGACAGCTTAATAATTGACAGTTTGACACCTGTTAGCTTAATAATTGACAGTTTGACACCTGACAGCTTAATAATTGACAGTTGGCACCTGATAGCTTAATAATTGGCAGTATGACATGAAAACCTTGATTCTTGACAGTTTTAACACATGACATCTAGCTAGTTTTATAGTTGATAGTTTTATATTAGACAGTTTGACATATTCACAGCTTAATAATTAGCAAGAACAGTATACTAATTGATAGTGTGGCACCTCATGACAATTTACACTTGACAACTTGTCAATACAAAACTAACTATAATTTGTTGTGTCTTAAAATTGCCTTGTTTTCTGCAGATGTTCCCCAATAAGAAATTCCACCCCTTTCCAGTAAGTCCAGTTGGACCAACCAGCCCCACAACTGAGTTTGTACATTTCTTGCAGCCAGTCATGATGCAGGGTGGAGAGGGGCTGCAGCAGCAGCATGATGATGAGGAGCACCACAATAATGGCTCAGGGGATAACTGCTCAGTTGATAAGACCAAGCTGATTGTTAACTACATACCACAGTTTACAAGCGAGGATGACCTGATGGGGATTTTCATGGAGGTGGGTGAGTTGGAGAGTGTGAGGATCATGCGTAACCCTCGTACCGGATACAGCTATGGGTATGGGTTTGTCAAGTATGTTCGGGAGCATGATGCTGCTAGAGCAATAGACACATTCAATGGATTACACTTCAAGTAAGTCAAGAAGTTAGAAAAAGTTAAAAAATTATATATAGACAAATAATAGTGGTAATAATATTAGTTTTCAGTTTATCATTATGGATGTAAAAGTTATTGTCAATCAAATATTGATTTTTCTTGTTTTAATTACAGAAATAAAACCTTAAAGGTATCCTACTCGCGCCCGCCTAGTCAAGCAACAAAGGACTCGAACCTATACATCTCCAACCTGCCAAAGGAATTCACTGAGGGCAACCTGATGGAGCTGTTTGGCAAGTATGGAGAGATCATACAGAAGAACCTGCTGAAGGATAAAAACACCGGACTACCGCGGGGCGTGGCTTTCGTTAGGTCAGTACAATACGCACGCGCTTGAAACTTAATCCACGCATGCGCTAGTGTTGCTCTAAGTTATAAGTCCTGGTTTCATAGGAGGCAGCTGATTTTGACGTCACATTTACGTCACAAAAAGTTGTAGTACGCATGCGTTAGCGTCGCTTTAAATTTGAATACGCATGCGCTATAGCTATCGTTAAGTACTAGTACGCATATATAATAATTTTTCTTATAGATTTTCTCGTGGGGACGAGGCGCAGGCGGCCATCGCCGAGCTGGACGGACAGAAGCTCGAAAACGCCGTGTTCCCGCTGAGTGTGCGCGTGGCCGACGACCACACCAAGCAGCGCTCGCACATGATGGAGCAGCAGATGGTCATGTGCAACCGACAAGGTAAACCGTACTACCTGAATTGAGTTTGAGCGGACATTTTTTTGAGTGTATGTGTGATATCGAAATGTTAACGCCTATATGTCATGCAGCTCTTTTTCCCGCACTCTAGGTTGTTTTTCTATTAGAAGTGCCTGTCACACGTTGCAACCGAGGGGCCATATGAACCAGAGGAATTGCATGCCGAGCCGGTACTTGGGCGGCGGCGATTTTAATTATTTTTCCGACATGCTTTTGTAGTAGGGCGGGGTTGATGGATATTCGTTTAATGGGCTAGCGCGGGATCGCTAGTGTGAGTGCGTGTTTTGTTTTTGTTTTTTTCTTTTTATCAAGGACCATGAGTCCGTTTGCCAGACGGGGGGGAGTTTTTAGTTTGTGTTCGTTTCAATTCTGTTTGCGATTTTCTGTTATATTTTAATAACGCGAAAACATTATTTTTTTTCTGGTTGCGCCGCTGGCAAATGGGTCAAGGTCGGAACGATTGCGATAACAAAAGAATCAAAAAAAGACTGTTTTTTTTCTTCATAATTTCGTTGTTACGTCATATATAGAGGATTTGTTTTATGTTTGTTGAATGTACATAATATTTATATACATATATATGCGCACGCAGGATTATGTGCAATTTTATTATATTTAAAAAACATATTGACAGTTTGCAGGGGCCTGCAAAAAAAAACTAAACGCTGTATTGTTAAACAAATTGGCAGTATTAACTCATTGTTTTGTTGTTGTTGTTTTATGTTTCAACATGTTGTTACTTAACTAACCAAGGAAATTATTTTTGTTCATACCACATTTTTTTCGTATATAAATATTGCCCAGCCAGGGCTGTCAGATGTTCCTTTTTTAAACAAGCAGACAAAAAAAGCAAGTTAGTTTTATTTTATGAAACGCTATTTTGTTCTTATTTCTCGTAACGAACTACAATAATGTGCTTTAAATGATATTTATGTCATAAATTTAATTTTTATTTTAAACACCATCATACATGTATTTTTTTTAACAATAAAATATTGTATTATTTATGTTACTAATACACATTTGTTTTATTGTTTTTGGTGGGGTAGTAGGTAGACATGCCCATGTGACAGCAAGGTAAGTCAATCAATAGTAAGTAATTTGAGTAATTTATGATAAAAATTGAAAAAATTGAAATTCTTTTGGATATCTATATCTGATGTTTCAATTTTTTTCAATTGACTTCTAATAATATATATGTATTCTATAATACATATATGTTATTAGAAGTCAATTGAAAAAATTAAAAATTTGTCAAATTCAATATTCAGGATTTTTCAGTAAGCTGTAACTCTCATTTCACAAAAGAAATAAAGTATTGTTATTGACCTATAGAATGACCGATGGGGGCGCCACCGCGCCGGCCCGAAATGGTGTAAAGGTGACATATACTTTTGGCGCCAAGTTTTCGTTATTGAATCATTTAAATTTCCGTTGATTATTGGTTGTAAGAGTATTGTTTTCTAATAGTATGGTCTTAATATGTAAGAATCCACTACCATAAAATCTGATGGTTTATTTATTTCGTTGGTAATTGCCGCCGACACATTTTACATGGAATTTTATTCAATGGTCGTTTTACACTTTCTCGCAATAATGAATTTGCACAGATGGTGCCCAATGTGTTCGTCCCACATTTGGCTATACTGAGACTCTACAATTCTTGTCCAATATTGCCTTTACTAATAGAAAAACATTAATTTTCATACAGCACTTTTTGCCAAATTATTGTCAATCTGTCTCATTTTAGGTTATTTTATGTGTGGTTGCATACACATTTTGAAGCTATACCAACATTCAGAATATATACACTGTTGCCGTATTTAATTGTTTTATGTTTCTAGTGTTTACTATAATTGTGGGCATTGAAATTAAATTTGTGGATTCCAGTGAAGATGACGATCCTGAGTTTAATGATGACTTTTACATTTCTTCATCTCTTTTTATTTTGATTCAAACTTGGAATTGGAATATATATATCGTTTTACTGAACTGATACTAATACTTTTAGAGCGTTAGTAGGAACAGTGACAACATCGCATGCGATAGGTTGATTGGCAGTACCGTATAAAGTAACGAATAAACATCAAAATGTGTCCATGAAAATTTAGTATTTGCAGCTTGTAACGAGTAGTGAGATTCAGAAACCAACTAGAATCTGATAGCGGAAAGTGAGACAAACACGACGAGACCATACACGTGAAGAATCATTAATCGAGTTAACTGTAATCTAATCTCAAACACCATACAAAATCAATGTAAATTTGAATTTTACACCATTTCAGGACCTCAATTTTTAGACACCAGGTGTCGCTTTAGAGTCGGATAGAGGTCAATATGTTTTTAGCTAGCCTGATTAATCTATTTTCACTTGTACATGCTGAACGCACCCAAATACAGTAGTTCAAATAAACTATTGCCAACTGTATGTATGACAGCTTCGATCTCATATGAGAGGGAAGCTGTCAGTGATGCAGATAGTTTGCAATGAAATAAACTATGAGTTGAGGTTTAAAACTGATATTAGTTCAAACGACATCCACTAGAGGCGTAGAATCTAGTGCACAACTATTTCTAAGGAGTTACTTCTATGGAATGAGATAAAGTTGGTGGTGGTTGTGTTAACAAATCTGTCAAATTTCAGGTAAATTAAGTTGCCTATAACTAGTCAAATTAATGTTATCAAATAGAAGCAGCTAATTAAAGTTGCAACACTTATTATTATGTAAATTCCTGTGTTTTAAACTCATACCATTTGGCTTTAATTAATTATAAAATTTAAGGTTATGTCATCACTGCTAACAATGAAATCCTTGTTGCGAACACTGAACCAACATAAAAACCTAATACTAAATACCCAGATACGCCTGTTACACGACTTGAGCAACTGTTGGAAGTGTGGGGCCTTACAAACGAATCCATCAGAATTGTTCTGCAGCAAGTGCAATGTAATACAAAGCCCACAGCAAAGTAAAGACTATTTTAAAGTATTTCAACTGAATGGGGAGTTTGAGGTGAATCAAAAGGACCTAACAAGGAAGTACCGACAGATGCAGAGTCTTTTGCATCCAGATAAGTTCACAAACAAGTGAGTCAAGTGTAATCTAAAACTATTAGAACCCTGTCATTATACTCCTGAACTAGTTAGTCATATTTACAGGGTGCAATCAAGAAATTGTAGAATATTGGTATTGTCCTAATTTATTTAGTATGTCTTAAAGACACATGGTCACAGTGGGAGAAATCTTAATTCCCCATCTCTTTATATAGGCGAAGTATCCTCTATCACCCTATATTTTATTTTGATTACAAGAAAAACTAACTTTTAAACTTTTAGAGCATCACAAGAGAAGTTAATATCTGAAGAATACTCCTCACTAGTGAACAAAGCATATAGCACCTTACAAGCACCTCTAAGTCGAGCCCTACACCTCCTAGCCTTGCACAACGAGAAAATTGGGGAGGATGACAAAGCATCTGATCCACAATTCTTGATGGAAATAATGGAACTGAATGAGGAGCTGGAGGAAGCAAATACACCAGACAACCTTAAAGCTTTAAACACAAAAAATGGGATAGTCCTTGATGAAATCACAAAGGATATAGCACAACACTTCAAAAACAAAGATATAAAACAAGCGAAAGAGAACATTATTAAAATGAAGTACTATTATAGTCTTTCAAAGAGGATTAATGAGCTGTTGAGGGAGCGAGGTATTGTTGATTAATTGATATTAGTTATCAAATCACTTGAAATGTAAATAAATTATGTATTATACTATAATCAGTATCTTTATAGCCAACTAGCATAATATCCCATTAAATGCTGGTGTACTAAGATGAAAGTGGTGTAATTACATCAGGTTGAATTCATCAAACATGTCTGCTTCAAGCTGTCAAGTGGTTAAATCATTGTAATTTCTAAAATTGAAAAGTAACAATTTTCAAAATTGAGAAGTAACAATTTTCAAAATTGAAAAGTAACAATTTTCAAAATTGAAAAGTAACAATTTTCAAAACTGAATGACTGTTCTTCAAGGAGCTAGTTCAGAGGGTCTATTCTGCTAGTTAACTAACCGAATAGACCTTCTAATTACTGAATGGTTCAACGCAAAATAGTGTGCTACTAAACCCAATAAAAAGGGGTACATACTGTATGTGACCAAATATACACAAATTGAAATTTTAGTTGTGTGATTCAGACTTTCATTACAGGTTACTGTGCTGTCAACTTTGGACAGTGAATTAAAAAAACAACACTTTCTTCATAGGGCGTGAGGCTTTTCCACCAGTAAATTCATTTACGTAAAAGAAATAATTTGAAATAATAATACATACTTATTTGAGTGTTAAGTTGCGGCATATTAATACTGAAGTTTTATTTACTTTTGAAACTGACATCACTTGACAGAATTATACAATACAAATATTGATGATTTTTTATTGAGTTTAGTAGTACGTGTACATCTTATTGAATGAAAATAATTTAGAATACTTTATAAATCTACTTAGCACCTCGACCAACGAACTAGAATTCATTCTATTTCGTTGACCTCGACTGGCAAATCCACTTAACCATGCTGAACGCATCCAAATACAGTAGTTCTAAAGATACTAGGTATACACCCTAGCAGTAGTTCAAATAAACTCCATTTTATAAAAAAGATTTTAGAAATACACATCTATTGACCTCTATCCGACTCTAAAGCGACACCTGGTGTCTAAAAATTGAGGTCCTGAAATGGTGTAAAATTCAAATTTACATTGATTTTGTATGGTGTTTCAGATTAGATTACAGTTCACTCGATTAATGATTCTTCACGTGTATGGTCTCGTCGTGTTTGTCTCACTTTCCGCTATCAGATTCTAGTCGGTATCTGAATCTCGTTACTCGTTACAAGCTGCAAATACTAAATGTTCATGGACACATTTTGATGTTTATTCGTTACTTTATACGGTACTGCCAATCAACCTATCGCATGCGATGTTGCCACTGTTCCTGCTATCGCTCTAAGAGTATTAGTATCAGTTCAGTAAAACGATATATATATTCCAATTCCAAGTTTGAATCAAAATAAAAAGAGATGAAGAAATGTAAAAGTCATCATTAAACTCAGGATCGTCATATTCACTGCAATCCACAAATTTAATTTCAATGCCCATAAATATAGTAAACACTAGAAACATAAAACAATTAAATACGGCAGCAGTGTATATATTCTGAATGTTGGTATAGCTTCAAAATGTGTATGCAACCACACATAAAATAACCTAAAATGAGACAGATTGACAATAATTTGGCAAAAAGTGCTGTATGAAAATTCATGTTTTTCTATTAGTAAAGGCAATATTGGACAATAATTGTAGAGTCTCAGTATAGCCAAATGTGGGACGAACACGTTGGGCACCATCTGTGCAAATTCATTATTGCGAGAAAGTTTAAAACGACCATTGAATAAAATTCCATGTAAAATGTGTCGGCGGCAATTACCAACGAAATAAATAAACCATCAGATTTTATGGTAGTGGATTCTTACATATTAAGACCATACTATTAGAAAACAATACTCTTACAACAAATAATCAACGGAAATTTAAATGATTCAATAACGAAAACTTGGCGCCAAAAGTATATGTCACCTTTACACCATTTCGGGCCGGCGCGGTGGCGCCCCCATCGGTCATTCTATAGGTCAATAGCTCTTCGCATTAAACAATTTATCCTCGTGATAAAAGATTAATAAAAACGCATCAAACTAAAACCTGTCTTTTTAGCATATTAATTTTGACAGTTCGCGCCTCCATTTTGGCACACCTGCTCGCACCAAAAGTCGATCATCCCCCACGGGTTCCACCAACAGAAATTGCGGCCCTCATATAAATACAACCATACCCCCGAAATGGCAGCCACACGAGTTGCAGTAACTACGTTCATCAAGGGAGTATATTATGACGATTTTAAGTGGTGAGTGTTTTATAGGTTATGTTCATTCGGTGTGCTAAAGGTGGTGCGTTTGGTTCATAGGTCGATCGTGAAAAGCGTTGGATTGTTCGCGCTGGGGGTGACAATCGCTAAGGAGTGCAACGGGATGGAGCTGTTCGTGCCCACGCCCTAGAAGCAGTGTTTTGGGCTACCTCTTGTTTAATAGTACAAATTGTGATTTGATTAATGAACATATACCATAAATGATTTGAATTAAAGTATATATTTAGAAACATAATGGGTGGAGTTGTGTTGTGCTTTGTTTTTTTATTCGGACTGAGTGTGGGGGTGCCATCAAACATTCTGTTTGTTCTAACTGATGATCAGGATGTTGTTCTCAATGGATTAGTATGTTATAGTATTTAAAACCATATCCTCAATAATAATATATACTGCATTAGTTATTGGTGACTCAAGGAAAACAATTTTATAGTAGATTATTATTATCAAAGTTTGTTTATGTTTGTGACATTGACAGACATTGAACAGCTAGGTATGATCAGTATGGTTAGATCAATTAGAAGTTACATTTGATATAATTTAAGGTTGTTTGTCAAACAAAAAAGTCAATTACAAATGTAAAACATTGTATACAACATAAAATGCTTGTTGAATATACTTGATTGCATGGCCTTGAACTATCAAACTGCTTTTCATAGTTTGACAAGCTTATTGGGTTGTCTATTTTATAAATAGTGATAGTTCAAGGTCACACTAAGTATATTTGAAGTTTTTTTGGGTTGCCTATTGCATAACAAAGTCATATGTTTAGGTGTAAACCTTTAAAACTCTGAAAATTCTTCCATCAAAGTATGTCAATCAAGAATTATAGTTTACAACAATTTGCAGAGTTTAGAAGGATTTACACAGTATAGAGGCATTCGAAGAATATACACGATTTCGTCGTTCAATTACACTCTGAAGAATGTAAGCAGATAGTAGGTCATGAAAACAAAATTATGTTGTAACAGAGGTTGCCTGTGTCATGAACCTGTCAACTTACAGGAGCATTGGTTAGAAATTAGGATAATTTACAAGGCTTGGAAGCCTTGTAAAGTCAGGCCAGATTTTAGAAATGAGGTTTCCTGGTTTAGACTTTATTATGCAATAGACAACCCAAAAAACTTGAGTGTGACCTTGAACTACCAAAACTGTTTTCCAGGCATATGTATGACACGTGCTATTTAAGTTGCCTAATGATGATGTTAAAGTTTTGATAATGTAAGGCTGTTTTTATCAATTTTGCTCACTGTAACTGTATTAATTTAGTTACATCAAAATGACGAGTAGCCTGTACACATTTTGTTATAATAACTATATTAATTTAGCTATTATAACAAAATGTGTACAGGCTACTCATCATTTTGATGGAAATACCAGAAACATATTTCAGTAGTAGGTCAAGATAGTTTATACAAAATGTTTGATGATTGAAAACTTGATCCTTGCAGACCCCAATGGTGCAAACCCTACAACAAGTGGCCAATGAAGGCGCCACGTTTCTTAATGCGGTAAGTAATGTTCTAAGGTTGTAGCTGTCAAACTTTTTTTTAAAGATAAATTACTTAAACCAATCCCAAAACACGTTTTAAAATATATTGATGACTTTTTATTAATTGTCATTGTTATAGTTTGTCAATTCCCCAATATGTTGTCCGAGCCGCAGCTCGATACTCACCGGCAAAGACCTGCATAACCTCAATGTGCGCAACAACTCGATTTCCGGCAACTGCGCAAGTGCCACGTGGCAACGCCTGCACGAACGTCATTCAATCGCAGCTATTTTGAAATCGCAGAAAAACTATCGCACGTTCTACGCTGGAAAGTATTTGAATCAGGTATGCTGCTAAATGTTTCAATTTAAAAACGCACGTTTTACTAAACTTTTTGTTTAATAGTATGGATCGGATGCAGCAGGTGGAACCCAACATGTGCCCGTGGGCTATGATTGGTGGATTGGATTGAAGGGTAACTCCAGGTACTACAATTACACGTTGTCGATTAATGGCACTGCGAGGGGGTTTGGGGACGAATATTTAACGGATACGATTGTAAGTGCTAATGGGCAATTTTTGATCTCCAAATAAATTCATACGGATCTTCTAGAAAAGTTACGCCCTGGACTTTCTAAACAACCACAACCCGGAACACGGTCCGTTCTTTATGACGTTGGCGCCTCCAGCAGCGCATGCGCCATTTACACCGGCCCCAAGGCATGCGCACGAGTTTCCCGAAGTCATCGCGGTGCGAACGCCGTCGTTCAATTACACCCCGAACAATGTAAGCGGTTAGTAGGTCATGAAAACAAAAATGTGTTGTAATAGAGGGTGCCTGTGTCATGATCCTCCTGTCAACTTACAGAAGCATTGGTTGTTGCAACTGCCGCCATGTCATCTACCGACCGATGTGGACGTATTGGATGACATCCAGAGGCATCGTTTGCAGACATTACTAGCCGTGGATGAGATGGTGAACGAAGTTCTAACGAGGATTGGAACCTTAGGGTTGGCAGAAGATACTTTTGTGGTGTTTACATCAGATAATGGGTTTCATATAGGTACAGTCAAAATTATAGATGTCAGACCTGAAGGATAATTTCAATAATTTCTACATTTGTAATTGTCCTGGGACTAGGATATTTGTAAAAAATCATGGTTGGAAGTGAAGCCTGCCAAGTATATTTTAATGCCATCTAAGATTCTATATAGTGAATTGTAATTTAAAAAATTCAAATCTCAAAAACTTGAAGGATAATTTCAATAATTTCCCACATGCTCATTGTCCTGAAGGACTAGGCTATCTGAAAAAGAATCAAGGTTGGGAGTGAAGCCTATTAAGTATTTTTTATATATACAAATCATTGTATATAGTGAAGTTATACAACTTATCAAAGCCATGGTTGTTTTTGAGCAAGATTTGTTATAAAATTTTGCAAAAGTAAAGTTGGCATTGAGTGAAGTTTCTTATAAAACTTATCAAACTCAAGGTTGGCCTTAAGTAAAGTTTATTATAAAAACAAGGTCGCTTGAATTGTATAAAAATGTGTTGATCTTTGTAGGTCAGTTTGGGCAACCCTGGGACAAGCGACAGCCCTACGAAACGGACATTCGCGTGCCCCTGCTCGTTAGAGGCCCTGGGGTGCTAAAAAAACGCGCAATCTCATACCCAGTGTCATCCATTGACATCGCGCCTACTTTACTAAGCATGGCAGGAATTGCTGCGCCTTCCGACATGGACGGGAAGTCATTTCTGAGGAAACTGAGGGAACCGGATGAGCCCAACTACAATCGTTTGTTGTTGGTGGAGTACTATGGTGAGGGTAATGCGGACAGTGTGGATGCGCGGTGTCCTTGGAACAATCAAGGCGACCTTTCCGTAAGTAAACGATGTTGAGGTAATATACCTTAGACATAACATAATACAAAATAAGTTGCATCATAATTTTTTTTTGCTTTGCTATCACAACGCGATTCAAGCGGAGACTCCTTTTGACAAGAGCACACATAGAATGTTGATTTTATATTTGAATAATGACATATTGGTCAAAATATATAATTAATTGTAATTTACCCGAAACAGCAATGCACAGAGGCCAACTGGTGCAAGTGCCAAGACGCTCGAAACAACACCTACGCATGCGTGCGTCATATTGCCACTAACATCAATTTCAAATACTGCCAGTTCTTAGATGACCAGGTACTGTATATCCCATATACGCAACAACTTTCGTTTTTATATGATTTCATTCGTAGATGTTCGTGGAGGCGTACGATTTAACCACGGACCCGCACGAGCTGCACAACCTGGCGACCGAGTTGAGCGCGAACACGACCGACTTCTACGTCACCGCACTGCGCGCGCACATGCCTAAACAAACAAATAGTTGTTAACTTTTACATTGTCTTTATTAATAAACGTAACTTAAACCTTAATTTCGTTATATCGTAATGAGAAAATATACAATTAATGTGTCTCCTTGTCGCACCTTCAGCGCTGGCCCTCTGGTTCAGAAGAAATAAAACAAAATCTACTCCCGAAAATAACAAGCGGCTACGGGGGTGTATATCTCTAGCCCCCTATCGGCCAAACGGTTTAATTTTTTTTAGGAGCCAAGTAAATGATAAATTTATAAAAACTATATATGCTTAGTAATTAGTGTCTCTCTTGTATGCGTGGAAGGTCGAGGCGGAGAAATTAACAACGGGTAATTACGCTTTATCCGTTTTCTCCTCCTCGGTGTTCGGTGAGTGCCAGGTGAGCCGCTCCTCATAGAACTTGATGACGGTTTGAGGGCACTTGATATTCGCTTGCTTAGAGGGCACTAGGTCCGCGTCGTCCGTTCCCGCCCATTTCACCAAGAACATTAACTGGCCTACATGTACACACATATAATGAAGAAGAAGACAAAACAGATCCATTCATATTAGAGTGAGATTTTAGTATCAACAAAAATATGCAGTACCATTGCCAAAAGGCTGTATGAGAGCGAAGCTGTCATGGCTGCAGTTGGCAATGGCAGTACCAACTAAAATATACAGCACCTTCAAAGATAATTTTGAAAATTTTAAACATATACAATAGAAATGTTCAATAAATATGTTGTTCAATCATGATACATTTGATAAGAAATGCCATCAAAATGACATAAATTATCAAAGGTGTCAATCGCCAACAGTAATTGCACATGTTGCTACTTGGGTGATTGACACATTTGACAATTTATGTCATTTTGATGGCATTTCTTATAAAATGTATCATGATTGAACAACATATTTATTGACTATTTCTATTGTAACACCTAATTTTTTTTTAGTTTGACAGGAAAGTGAAAAAATATTTATTGGAGTAATTTTACAACAAGTAAATTGACAACAAGTCATTCATTTTTATTTTATTGCTTATATTTTATTTTTTGAACCAGAAGCAGTTTAATTACTCCAATAAACATTTTATTATCAGTTTTTCTCTATCCCTTCAACCTCAAGTAAAATTTTAGATGAGTGGTGTTGCTATTTAGGCAACAATAAGTTAAAAATGTTCAATAAACATCAGAAATGGCATAAATTATAAATATGTTCAAGATGAACATGATACCTTATCACAGGTGCTAATGAATGACATATATTTGCAATTTATCAATAATCATGTTTAAAATGTTTTACGATAAAGTAATATTTTTCTTTTGTAATTTCCGAGTTCCTGATAAAGCATAATTTACTGTATACTACATACATTGCCCTCAAATTACAACAACACCCTGTATACACACAATAAACAAATTTTTACCTGAACTATCTGTAGCACCAATAATTTTTTCCGCAACCAGGCCCCGGTCAAATCCATACACCTTTTTCTCCTCCTTCTTTTTCTTGGTGACCTCCATGGTTGGTGTTCCTACAAATACAAAAGCTTTTATCAGACTTGCCACTAAATTTAGAGCAACAGACATTAAATAAAGCACCAGGTACTCAAAACAAATGCAGGGCTAAATAGTATGATGTGTGTTGGAATCACCATGGCAACCACCAAACAAAACATTTGTTATGGTGGTGATTGCTAGACATTTGGTGCAGTGCCAATTACAATTTTTATGGTTTCGTAAACATGAATTACATTGTAGTAGATTCACCAAGAAACTTGAATTAGTGTTTATCTCAATTGTGGATGGCTCTGCGCGTCAATTCATGTCATATCTATTACAATTGCTATAAGTACTAATGAAATGGACAAGATGTGTATAGGTGTGAAACTAATTACAAATGGATGTAGTGTTTACAGTAGTTTAATGCCACTGTCAGTATTACTATGATAACCAAGGATTACAGACTACTTTATAATAATAAAATAATATAATTCCAAGACATCTAACACATAATATGTGTGGTAGTACCACCTCACTATATGCACATCTTGTCTGTTTAAGCACATATCAAAATGTGCAAATATTGACCAACAGGGGCATTGGTAAGTTGCCACCACATCAACAGACATTAAATATCTCGGTAATGATTAATCAATGTTATGACCTTTGTCATCTCAAAGTGTGAGACCTCCTCAATAATGGGTATATGTAGAAAAACATCCTAAATGATCTGTAATCAATTTTTGTCTGCAACCCCCACTTGAGAATCACTACACTAGGCTACCGAGCTGAATCAAAAGTAATATAAACTTGCAAGTTGAAAATAACCTGCTTTTATAAAACCCAGCCTAAAGATTATTTGAATGCACAATTAGACAAAAATGGAATGTGAAAATAACTGACAGCATCACAAATCAAGTGTTTCTCATCAATAGTTAACAATGAACTATGAACAGTTGGATAATTATGAATAGTACAATTCATGTCATCAAGCCCATCAATAACAAGATCTACATGTCAATTTACTCACCAGCATTCTTGCGTTTCTTCATCCTTTCCTTCTCGAACTCTGCAATCAAGCCAGGGCAGTCTAAATTGTTCTCCGGCTCCCAAGTATTATCCTTCTCATCATACCCATTCCATTTAAGGAAATACTCAACTACCCCATTAGTAACCCTCCGATCCAGGATTTTTTCCACACTATACTCCTCCAACTCATCCGGTTTCTTACCAGTTTTACTCATCTCTGCTTCCAACCTACAAAACAAAACAGGCCCTCTATAACATTGACATGTATGTTGATTTTTGTTTTTGTTTAGTGTATGAGAAGGAACAACAAACGCAACGCAACGCAGACGACTGTGTGATTTATAAGGCAGGCAGCGCAACAAGCGTGGATCTGTGGCAAGTGAAACACACACAAAATCTCGCTGGGGGGGCTTTACCTTTTATGCCGGTATTACGTTTTACAAATGAATATGGCGGACACGTTTTAGGCGTTCCAAAATGGCGCGAAACGGGCTTTCTGAGGGCCCTGCGCTGGCGGGCTGGGGCGATACTTGTTAAATAATCTGGTCTATTTACATGATTGGGGCGTCACACGACAGTTTTGCACGGGCTACAGGCACTGGTTTCACTCGAAAAGACACAACCAACACACAGGACACAAACAAACCAGCTTCAGCGGCGAAGTTGTCACTTTGTTGTTTCACGAGATTGTTTCGACTAGTGTTGCCAAATGCGGGGCGATTCATGGTTGCCATTCGAAATGGTCACATGTCACCAGAGCTTCGGCTATTCGCCGCTAGATGGCGCTGCGAGGCAAAATTTGAATTAAAATATTATTAAATCATAAAATTGATTAATTATACAGGCATAGACAATTAATTTTCTTTCAAAAATACTTCTGAATACATAAAATGTATTTTAAATGGTACATATGTACGGTTTCATTAAGTTTGTCTATATTATTTTACCAAATATTGTATTTATTCAATCTTTACAAGTAAATACAGAAAAAATAGCTGTCCCGTAAAATCTGTTTATACTATTTTTTGATAGCCTTATATATTGTTAATTTATTGCCAAAGTTTGAAACAAATCGATCGAGGGATTATTGAAAAAAATCAGAAATAGTTGGAGCTCACTTTATCATTTTACCAAATGATGATTTCAATCTTTATGAATAAATACTGGAAAACTAGTGACTCCGTAAAATCTGTGTATGCTATTTTTATGTAGCCTTATATATTGTTAGCTTATTAGGAAAGTTTTAAAAAATCCATTGAGGGATTATTGATGAAAATCAGAAATAGCTGGAACTGATTTTATAATTTTACCAAATATTGGATACAATCTTCATGAATAAATACTGAAAAAGCTAGTGCCACTGTAGAATCTATTTTCACTACTTTTATGTAGCCTTATATATTGTTAGATTATTATGAAAGTGAAGAAAATCCATCGAGGGATTCTTGAGAAAACAACAGAAATATTTGGAACTGACCAAAGATTGAATTCAATCTTTATGAATAAATACTGAAAAACCTAGCAACTATGTAAAATCTGTTTATATTAGTTTTTGATAGCCTTATATATTTTTAATTTATTACCAAAGTTTGAAAAATATCGATTAAGGGATTATTGAAAACATCAGGAATCGTTGGAACTCATTTTATCATCTTACCAAATGATGATTTCAATCTTTATGAATAAATACTGGGAAATTAGTGACTCCGTAAAATCTATGTATACTATTTTTATGTAGCCTTATATATTGTTAGTTTAGTAGGAACGTTTGAAAAAAAATCCATTGAGGGATTATTGATGAAAATCAGAAGTAGTTGGAACTGATTTTATAATTTTACCAAATATTGGATACAATTTTTATGAATAAATACTGAAAAAAAGTAGTAACACTGTAGAATTTATTTTTACTACTTTTATGTAGCCTTATATATTGTTAGTTTATTATGAAATTTTGAAGAAAATCCATCGAGGGATTCTGGAGAAAACAACAGAAATAGTTGGAACTGACCAAATATTGGATTCATTTTTTATGAATAAATACTGGAAAAACTAGCAATCCTATCAAATATGTTTATACTATTAGAGGTAGCCTTATATATTGCTAGTTTATTAGCAAAGTTTGAAAAAAATCCATCAATGGATTTTTGAAATATTAAAAAAAATATTACAACCATAACTACTTACATTAGTGGAATATCGACATCGTTTGGGCTGACAAATTCTGCTGAACTGCAAAATTAAATATTGGAAATTATATATCAATAAAACGCTATCCAATATGACGAACCTGATAAAATCGTCTTCATCATCAATGGTGACTGTTTGAAGGAAGGTTGAAGTGGTTTCTTTATGAAAATTCCTTTAACAGAAAAAAATGCGATTTAAAACCAAAACCGTTTTTGTCAATTTGATGTAATTTATGATACAATTTTGAAAAATCAATTGAGATAATATATTACTAAATTAAATTTAAATTAAATTACTATGGGTATTACTTTCCATAATGCTTTTGAAAATTGTAGTAGCCAATTTGATATTACATTTTGTTTATAAAACAAAACCTGCAGTAGATTTTTTGTCATTTTGACAACTATTTCTGATAAAATTTTGTAAAATAGTTTTGTATATTCGAAAAGCATGTTAAATTATATTTTTTTTGCTACAATGCTTTTTAAAATTGGTATGACCAATTTGGTTTTACAATATTTTAATATATATTATAAAATAATGTTAGATAATATTTTAAATAAATAATAATTTCATAATTACCTCCCATCATTAACTCCATCAAGATTCAAACTAGGCACCGATCCCTTCTTCAGCAATCGCCTGCGCGCGGGCATCCCATACATCTCGTTCACATTCGGCCTGATGTCCTCGGCCGTGAAGTGGTCGGAGCAGATGAAGGCTTGTAAAAGTAATTCACAGTTTAAGGGTTGCGCGCATAGGGGATGTTCTTCGTCTTACCGTATTTCACGTTGACGCCGTCCCGGCCGCATTTGTCCAGCCATCGCTGCGACTGTATGGGGTCGCGGGGGAATGTGTAAAAACTGCAATCCCCACGGTTAAGGGTAGAATTTTTACAGCTGTTTATTGCGCAGCAGGGCATCCTGCCGGCGGCGCGCGTCCTGCAGGAGTGTGATCGAATCCGTGCAAAGTGCGCGCGCGCGCAAATTTTTTTGGCCGCGTGTGATTAGATCTCACAGACCTACCCCAAAGAACGAACAGAATTATCAGTAGGAAATAAATTAGTTACGAGTATACGAGAATAAATTTCTTCAATTATTTCTTGAAAGATCTTAAATTCATTCTAGAAAGATCTGATAAAAGTTACTATAACTACGCGTATTTACTACTTGAAGATACATAACTACACGTCTAAAAGGCAAAGAATAGACAAACTGCAACTCTTTACCTTTTAGACGTTGTAACAAGATCAAATTAGTGGTCAATTCATAGACTAGTACGAGTCATATTCAAGTCATAGACCAGTCATTGATGATGGATCAAGTTATGATGGAAAGTGGATCAAGTTATGATTCCAAGAACAAGAACACATAATCCTAATTACAATAAATTTAAAATTAAAATTACTTGTGTATTTACAAAAAAAAGATAATTTGTTTTTAAACTAGCTCTATATATTTCCCTGTATTATATAATATCGAAATTAATAATAATTATAAAAGTAATAAAATAGAGCTATAATAAAAATAATATTAGTTGATACGTATCACACTAATTGAGTGATAAAATTGCAGCTATAGCAGGAAGCTGGAAATTATCACAATTATCACAATCACGCGAATGTTGTTGTAACAAATGGAGCATTATTATATTTCCGGTTATAATTTGGTATATATATAGAAAGATTAACTCAGCACTAATTAGTTTAAACTAAATTTAGTACCATGAACTTCCAACTAAGGAACGAAACAAATAAATCTCTTGTAATCGGATTAGTTTGTGTTTTAATTTTTACTGTTATAGTAAGTATAAAGGACTCTACATTTTAGGAAATAATAAATAATAATATAAATATTAGGATATTAATAAACTATTTTGAATAGTAATTGTGAATTTTGTTAGATTTTATCCACCAAGACTCGCGTTGCATTGAATTTTCTATTATGATTTTTTTTTAAATTTATAAATACAACTTTGAAACTTATTAATGAAGTCAATTTCGGAAATTCACAGTTCAAACTTTGTATGTCCCACACAATTTTTATTCTGAATAGGTATGGTGAATTTCGTAAATGTTCGTCTTCCAAATATTGAGTTACAAGGATTATTCTATGTGCGGAATTCATGCTAAGAAAAAATTCGTGTCGTTAATTGTATACCAACGACAAATGGTACCGACTACCCGGGCCGGGATACGCAACCGGGCCGCCCGTTCGTATAACGGGTGTGCTAACTACTACACTACATCGGCATGTGAAAATTAATATTTTTCTAAATTGGTGCCAAAGCGTAAAATGAAAAACTGTAAACTGAGAGTATGATTTTTCTAGTTTTTCAATTTAACTAAAATCCAGCTGAATTATTTTTTAAAAACCTTCAAAATACATTAATTTAACACTACTCACATTTTTGAAAGTTTTTAAAAAATAATTCAGCTGGATTTTAGTTAAATTGAAAAACTAGAAAAATCATATGGAGTGATACTGCCTACACTGTTCCAGTACGTTTCTGAAGCCAACTGGAACTTATTGTGCCCGGCGCATTCACCATAAATTACTATTGTAAGAAAACATTCAATTCAAAGAAAGTAAAAATATCATGCAATGCAAACAATTCATAACGTTTTAAATATATCAGCTACATTATGCATCATCATGCAATACTGGTAGATAATTGAATCCTCCATAAATCCCCAATTAAAGTTATTCAACTGTCCCGCGGCTTTTAATCATTTAATTTGTGCAAAAACTGTATGAATAATTTAATTCGAATCAGAGATACAACTAAAATAATAAACAATTAAATATTTAAAAAATTCATTTGAGGTATTTGAATGTATCCATTATAGTTATTTGGTTATTAATATGTTTCTCTTGTGTCTGTCAAGAGCGCCAAAATATTTAAAAATTCCTGTAGTGCGATACTAGCGCCAAATTGCTTGAACTGCAAGCTTTAAGAAATTCCAGGCAGATGGTGTTGGCATCACAAACATGGCGTTGGCATCGCATTGCCATCTATCGCGCAATAGCCAAAACTTTCACCATAGTGATATCCAATAATTTCAAACGAAACCAATATAACAACATTTATTTTTATTAATGAAAACAACATGTTTTCTATATAAACTCTTATAATTGCATTAGAATTACATTATATTTAAGAAATATAATATATAAATTTAATAGCAGGTAATAGGTTGTTGATAGTTGCACGGTAAGCTACTAGATGGCGCTGCAATCGCATTAGTGTGTTGTGTTATTGTCAGCGACATCTGACAGGAGTTGCTTGAAGCTTCAAGTTCAAGTATTTTGGCGCTAGTATCGCACCGCACGAATGTTCAAATATTTTGGCGCTCTTGACACACAAATGTAGAAACATATTAATAACCAAATAACTATAATGAATACATTCCAATACCCCAAATGAGATTTTTAAATATTTAATAGTTTATTAATTCAGTTGTCTCGCTGGTTCGAATTAAATTATTGATGTCGTTTTTGCACAAATTAAATAAATAAAAATTGAGACAGTTGAAAATATATTTTTTTTATTATTTCATTAATAACAACAATAAAATCTATATTGGCTACATTCCATTACCCCAAATTATATTTTTAAATATTTAATAGTTTATTATTTCAGTTTTCTCGCTCATTCGAATTAAATTATTCATATCGTTTTTTCATAATTTAAAAGTTGAACAGTTGAAAAATTTTAAGTGGGGATTCATGGAGAATTCAATTCTCTACCAGTGTTGACTGAGAATGTATAATCTCACCATCATATTTAAAAAGTAATGAATTATTTACATTCTATGAAATTTTTAATTTGGATGAATTTTAATTGGGGATTCATGGAGAATTCAATTCTCTATCAGTGTTGAATGATAATGTATAATCTAACCATCATATTTAAAAAGTTATGAATTATTTACATTCTATGAAATTTTTACTTTGTATGAATTTTTTTCTTAGCATGATTTGTTTCAATTCCGCACATAGAATAATATTTGTAATTCAAAATTTAGAAGACGAACAAAATTCACCATACCTATTCAGAATAGAAATAGTGTGGTACACAGTTTGAACGTTTAATTTCTGAAATTGACTTCATTAATAAGTTTTATTATAAATAGTAATTTATGGTGCATGCGCCGGGCTTAATAAATTCGCGTAGATCTAAGAAACGTACTGGAACAATGTAGGTATTTAAATGAGGTAGATTATGTAGAATAATCATATAAGTTTGAATTGTTTTATAGTCTTCTGAGAATAAGGTTCAAGATTTTGGTTGTTTGTATTTTTTCTTTACTGAAAACTAAGGCTATGATTTTAGACGTTTTTCAGTGATAAGTAATTTTCAATAAGCTATAACACTGATTCCTCATGAGAAAATAGTATATGCTATATGGTATTAGATAGCCTAATTAACTAATTTTGAGATTATAATGAAAAATTAGTAGGTTATACCATATTTTTTTGTGATATTGACTGTAAACGGTGACCATTATTTTCAGAAGATTTTCAGGCATTATAAAAAAACTGACCGACACAAATTGCTGAAATTCTCAAATTAAATTAATTTGTGTGTATAGAATACATATATAAAATTTGAATTCGATTGAAATAAATTTAAATTTTCGGATTTTTCAGTAAGCTGTAACTATTATTTCATAAGAGATAAAAGCCAATGTAATATGTCTTTGGGTAGCCTGATTAATTTACTTTCAGATAATAACAGCAATAATTACATCATTTTTGTTTTTTTTTGTGATAACAACTGAAAACTAAGAAGTTTTTCAGTTATAAGTAATTTTTAATCTTTTTCAGTAAGCTATAAATCTGGTTCCTTATGAGAAAATAGTATGTGCAATACAGTTTTGGATAGCCTGATTAACTAATTTTGAGATAATTATGAAAAATTAGTAGGTTAGTAGCATATTTTTTTGAGATATTGACTGAAAACCGAGACCATGACTTTTGAAGTTTTTCAGGCATTAAGAAGAAACTGGCTGAAAGAAATTCTTCAAATTCTCAAATTACGTTCATTTCGGTAAATACAATTCAAAAATAAAATTTGAAATCAATTGAAAAAAGTTGAAATTTCAGTCAAAATCAACATTTTCAGGATTTTTCAGCAAGCTGTAACTCTCATTTTATAAATGATATAAAGTAATGTTATTTGTTTTTAGATAACCGGATTAATCTATTTTCAGATTATAGTAGAAATAATTACCTAATTATTGAATTTTTTGAAATAATGATTAAAAACTAAGACCATGATTTCAGAAGTATTTCAGTCATAACTGAAAAATTAAAATTCTAAAACGACTAAAACACTCAAATTAGTGTTAATTAGATCCGTTATAATAAGTTTGCAAATTTTAAAGCAAATCGAAAAAATGTCAAATTTCGTCAAAAAACTTTGGAAATTTTTGGTCTGAAAAATTGTATCCTCGCGATCGAGCTGAAATTTGGCATAATTATTATAGTTGTTATTTTGAACATCGGAGGCGATTTTCAGCCGTTTTCAGCTACAAGTTTTTTAGTTATTGACGATTGAATCCGGTTAAAAAATAATTTTGACCCCTTTTCAGTTAGACATAAAACTAGTTTCTGAAAAGAAAAAAACTATACGTGAAATAGTTTTGAATAGCGTGATTCGTTCACTTTGAGTTAGTAATGATAAATATTTAGGTCAGTAGTATATTTTTTTGAGGTATCGACTGAAAACGGTGACCATTTATTTTGAGAAGATTTTCAGGCATTATAAAAAAACTGACCGACACAAATTGATGAAATTCTGAAATTAAATTAATTTGATTGTATAGAATACGTATATAAAATTTGAATTCGATTGAAATCAATTTATATTTTGGCCAAAATCAATATTTTCAGGATTTTTCAGTAAGCTGTAACTATTATTTCATAAGAGATAAAAGCCAATATAATATATCTTTGGGTAGCCTGATTAATCTACTTTCAGATTATAACAGCAATAATTATATCATTATTGTATTTTTTGCTATAACAACTGAAAATTAAGGCTATGATTTTAGACGTTTTTCAGTAATAAGTAATTTTTACTCTTTTTCAGTAAGCTATAAATCTGGTTCCTTATGAGAAAATAATATGTGCAATACAGTTTTGGATAGCATGATTAACTAATTTTAAGATAATCATAAATAATTAGTAGGTTATTACCATATTTTTTTGAGATATTAACTGAAAACCGAGACAATGATTTTTGAAGTTTTTCAGGCATTAAGTAGAAACTGGCTGAAAGAAATTCTTCAAATTCTCAAATTACGTTCATTTCGGTAAATACAATTCAAAAATAATATTTGAAATCAATTGAAAAAAGTTGAAATTTCAGTAAAATCAACATTTTCAGGATGTTTCAGCAAGCTGTAACTCTCATTTTATAAATGATATAAAGTAATGTTATTTATTTTTAGATAACCGGATTAATCTATTTTCAGATAATAGTAGAAATAATTACCTAATTATTGAATTTTTTGAAAACATGATTAAAAACTAAGACCATGATTTCAGAAGTTTTTCAGTCATAACTGAACAATTAAAAGTCTGAAACGACTAAAACTCTCAAATTAGTGTTTATTAGATCCGATATAATAAGTTTACAAATTTTAAAAGAAATCGAAAAAATGTCAAATTTCGTCAAAAAACTTAAGGGGTTAAGGTTCGAAATTTTTGGCCTGAAAAATTTTATTTTCGCGATCGAGCTGAAAATTGGCATGGTAATTATAGTTGTTATTTTGAACATCGGAGGTGATTTTCAGCCGTTTTCAGCCACAAGTTTTTTTAGTTATTGACGATTGAATCTGCTTAAAAAATAATTTTGACCCTTTTTCAGTTAGCCATAAAACTAGTTTCTGAAAAGAAAAAAACTATACGTGAAACATTTTTGGATAGCGTGATTCGTTCACTTTGAGATAATAATGAAAAATATTTAGGTCAGTAGTATATTTTTTTGAGATATCGACTGAAAACGGTGACCATTATTTTGAGAAGATTTTCAGGCATATATAGAATTTAGTTTTGAAAATAGCGACTTAAGTATTCACAAATAAGTTGATTTACTTGTTTTATTTTATAGACCTGCAACTCATTACCAACAGGCTTGATGGATAGCAATATCCCAGGAAGAGATTCGAGGATTATTAAAAGTATTATACAAAGAGATGTTAAAGGTGGCCGCGGTGCTGGTGTTAGCGATGATGGGGGTAGTTCAGGATCGAACACACCTAGTGGTGGTGGTCATGGAGGAGGATTTGGTACGAGCATGGGTGTGGGCATGGATCTCTCGATGGGGGCCAAAATGGGTGCTAATCAAACTTTCTTCAACTCTTAAACTAATAACAATGTAAAACTTAATTAAAATAATTAATATTACATTATATAGAAAGTTAAAATTATATATCTGATATATAAGATAAATACAGTAGTTTAATATTTTCTGATCTCAACTGTTAAGTTACACTTTACCTAATTCTCAGGTTTTCCTGAGAATTAGGTAAAGTGTAGGTTTGGGTGTAGTAATTCCAATCGTATTTAACCAAAAATCGTCCCATCTCTAGTGTTAGCTAACTGTAAAAAATCTCTCTTCACGTCTAAACGCCTCCAAAACACACAAATAATAAAAAATACTGTTTATTAAAATTAAAATAGATAAACAATGCGTAAACTATTACTTCATAAATGTCTATAGAAACGACGTCGCATGCTAAAACTAAAATAAAACAAACAAGTACGCTAATACCGCCCCTAAACATCGAGCAATATTAAGCAACATTGATGTGGGACGTCGCTTCACAAGCATTTATAAGAGAGAAAATTATTTATATTTATACAGTGGTTCGAGTAAAGTAAAAAAAAATGTGTTTTATGGCAGTAAGTTTCTTCTCGTATTCCTTTTGAAACATTAAATTATTCTTATAAAAAAATTACGTCTACGTTATGTACAAACTCGATTTTTTTGATTTTTTAATTTTATAACTTTCAATATCTGCGACCGCGCTTTGCCACGACCGAATTCACCCAGTCCACGTCGGGGAGGATGTAGCCGCCGATTTGCTTCTCGTTTTTGCACCCGGTGTCCCAACTGAAGACACCGTGGAGGGTGTAGTGGGTGTTGTCGGTGGTGCACGCCAGTGCTGAGCCGTGATCAACCTAAATTAGAAAACAATTTCAGTATTTTTCAGTAAGATTTCATACCAGATAAAAAATGCTCCCCCCTCAATTATATGCAATACATCGTGTTTATCGAGTTTCCTTCGCTGTTAGTGAACCGATTTTGTTCAAATTTTCACTGGATCGTCCCAGATAGTGTTTTCAGTTAATTACCAAATTTGGTCTCAATCTGTTGTATCATTTTCCCGTAATAATAAAATTGCACAGACAGAAAGACAGACATCCAGAAAGAAAGAAAACACACACAGCCATCGCAAAAAATCGAATTTATTTCGACTATTTTATGCATAAAACGTAAAGAAAATTAATTTGTTTCCTAAATTGTTCACGATAACAATACTTTCCTTCTAGTGTAAAAAACTACACGAGAAGGAAGGTTTTGTAACCCCGGAAAGTTACCGCATATTTCTACAATCTTAGATGAAAAACGTGACGAAACAATACCTTCCTTTACATCAGTGTTGTATTCAGAAAGTAAAAAGTAAGGTAAATGGTATATATTTTCAGATTTAAGATAGAAACTAAGGCGATAATTGATTAAACATTACAAAAATCATGTTTTCGGTGTTCTTGACCATGATTTCAGAAAATATTCAGGTTCACTAGTAGCCTAGTACGACCGAAATTTAATTTTTGAATAACAATAGAAAATAGTTATGTAAAACGTATATATTTTTTTAGGTCGCGAATGAAAAAATTAAAATAAACTGAAAAATTACAAAAATTATGGTCTCCGTTTTTATCCAATATTTCAAAAATACACGATTGTCATAATTATTTTTTATAATTATCTCAAAATAGATAAATCAGGCTATCTATAAATATATAGAACATAGTTGTATCTTATGTAGAACTAGTTTTATGGCTTAGCGAAAATATGCAAAATTATATTATAACTATTCAATTTATGGTGGAGGCGCCGGGCAAAATAAGGCCGCGTATGCTCCAAAGAGGTACTAGATCAATTTATGTAAATAAAAGTAGAATATTATCGAGAGTAAACATTGTAATTTACATAGTTTTATAGTTTTCTAAAAAAAAAATCAAAATTTATTTTTTTAACATAATTTTTAAGACCGGAAAACAAAATTTCTTTCTTTATTTTTCAGTATGCTATAAAATTAGTTCTTCATGACATAAATAAATCTACTATACATTTTTGATGATTTTATTAATCTATTTTGAGATATTACTGTAAAAAAGAATTCGCAAAATTATTTTTAAAGATATATGAAAACTGAAAACATGATTTTTTTTGAGTTATTCAACTCACGTCCATGACACGTTTTGATATAATTACTTTAAAAAATAAAAAATAAAATATTTTTAGAGATATTATATGAAAACTGAAAACATGATTTTTTTTTGAGTTATTCGACTCACATCCATGACACGTTTTGATATAATTACCTTAAAAAATAAAAATTTTAGAGATATTATATGAAAACTGAAAACATGATTTTTTTGAGTTATTCAATTCACGCCCATGACACGTTTTGATATAATTACCTTGCATTGATCAGCCTTCGATACCCCACAAACCGTGCTCTCTCCCAACCTCTGCTCCGTCCCTGGGAAGTTCGCCTGCAAACTATGACTACACTCCTCCTGTCCAATCACATTAATATCCACCGTTCGCATAATTGCACCCTTAAGATGAACTGAAACAATAAAACCCAACTTTAGCAATGCCCTAAAACCTTATAACATTATAAATTTACTCTGCAGGATCTTCTTGCCCCATCCGGTAGCTATACAGTTCCCAGTCGGCCTCTCGCCAGGAGCTGGAAGGCAGATTGTCTGGATATTCTTTGCCGGCCTTAATTTTTCTTCAAGCAGCAGCACTGCTAAGTCATTACGCAAGTTGTCACGCTCGTAGTTCGGATGCATCACAATGGACTTCACTTTAACGATTTGGAAGGGCAGGGGCTCTTCATCAATTCCCAACTTCCATTCGCCGCCTTTGATTAGAACGTCACTGGCTTCAAGTCTGAGGTGAATAATACAGAATAATTTTAGTTTTAGGATAGTTTTAAGATACAAAACATAATAGGAAGAAAATAGTTAGTAGGAATATAGAACAATACTTTTTACATAAATCTGATTTCTCAACTTTAACATTAGGTGGAGCTCCAGAAGTCCAAAATTAACGTGAGAAAAACGTCCAAATATATTTCTATATTAATAGCAGTATTGGAAAACGTAACCTTCCTAATTGCGTTTTCCAATACTGCTATTGCTAGCATAAAGCCTATTTTTTTATTTTAATCATTAAGACTCACCCTTCAACACAATGAGCAGACGTTAGAACAGCATTGTTCTTAATAATCGCACCTCCACACAGTAAACTCCTGTTGGAGTCTCTCAAAATCATCGCCTGCCATGGGATTTCAGCAAAATGGGCGTCCAACGCTCCAGGTCCTTTAGGTTCAGTATCCTGCAGACCACAAATAATATTGTATTAAATGAAAAATATTACGTAATGCAACCTTCTCTCTAGAGAGAAAGTTTAACGCCATTTGGCGATAACCACATCAATTAACAATGTGGTAATAACCTTCAACATATTCAGTGTTGTCTTCTTTCTATAGAGAAAGTTTAACGCCATCTGGCGGTAACCATACCAATTAACAATGCGCACTCATATAGTAGTAACCTTCCATAACTCAGTGGAGGCATTGCCAACTGCATCAATGACAGCTTCACTCTCATATGAGAGCAAAGCTGTTATTGATGCAGTTGGCAATGGTGGAGGGCACCACGCAGTAATTCTGATGGCGTGAGTATGTTGTAGGTTTAATACCATATTGATGTGCATTGCTAATTAATTTAGTTACCGCCAGATGGCCTTAAACTTTCTCCATAGAGAGAAAATTGCATTAATTTGTACATAAACCACTTGGGATTTTATAAATTCATCCTCAATAGCTGCTATCTAATAAAATCGAAATCTAGATCATCTAGATTGCCAACAGATGAATTGAAGCTTATGTATTTTGAAACATATTAGTTCTTTTACCCCAGCACTTACAAAGTGACGTTCTCCGCATGTAGGCGCGCTGGCTTGTTGCTGTGATTGACTGGAACGCGTCAGCCTGTTCTTGTCGAGGGCGTACTGCCCTAAACTGGGATCCTCGCGGTACTGTCCATTGTCGATTCCATTCACCAAGTTCGCGGATGGCCATGGGTCCTTGTAGTCGGCATCCCTGCAGCACTTACCCACGATGCCGGCTTCTTGATCGGCACAATCCTGTAAAAGACGTAAAGCACATAAATGTAGCTATAAGAAAACAGAATTGCGAATACTTCAAGATTCTGTAAACTACAGATTAGCGTCTATGTATTCTTTGTAGACCAGTGAACATTGATATAATAGATATAAGAGAAGATATAATAGCGAAGTCTATAAAAATTTTGATACTGACTATTATAATTCTTAGTCTTACCGTAAGTGGAACTCTGCTTAACTCTTGGTCCTTGCTGAAAACAACCGGTACAGGCGACACAAATCCTTCAGCCGTGCAATAAATCTCCTGCACACACTTCAGCGCTGCAGCACAACTAGGCAGTACAGGCCCTCCCTCGCTAGGCTTGGGTTTGGGTAGGCCTACGATTGTAGGATTGTTGTTGTTGCCCTCCGCGCTGTTATCGGGCCGTTCGGTGGTGGTGGTCGTCTTTTTCACATAGATATCGTTGATTGCGCTGCCGGAGGTGTCTAGGGGCGGCAGGTACGCCGGCGGACGGGTTGCCTTGGTTGGGCCCGGAGTTGGATAGGTAAAGATTGGCGTCGGTTGGGGATACGTGTAGCCGGTATTCTCGTTGGGGGTGGGAGCTGGAGTCGGTCTTGGCACGCACCTTCCGTTTTGGAGGATGGAATCACCTGTACAAACAATTGGTATAGGAACGGGAGCCGGTGTCGGGGGGCGGGGGACGCATTTTCCGTTTACTGGGTACGTGTTGCCGGTGCACGCGGGCGCGGGGGTGGGTCGCGGTACGCATTTACCGTTCTGGCGGATCGTGTTGCCGGTACAGACGACGGGACCTGGGGTGGCGCGTGGCACACAGCGGCCGTTTTGTAGGTAAGTGTTTGCGGTACAGGAAATGGGTTCAGGACCTGGGGTGGGTCGAGGAACACATTTTCCGTTTTGAAGATATGTGTTACCTCTACAGGTTACGGGTTGAGGCTTAGGCACACATACACCATTTTGAAGATAAGTGTTTCCAGAACAAGAAATTGGTTGAGGACCAGGTGTGGGACGAGGAATACATCTTCCATTTTGCAAATAAGTGTTACCGGTGCAAGTTATTGGTTGAGGTCCAGGTCTGGGCCTGGGCACGCATACACCATTCTGAAGATAGGTGTTACCAGTGCATGTTATTGGTTGTGGACCAGGGGTAGGTCTGGGCACGCAAACACCATTTTGAAGATAAGTGTTTGCGGCACAAGAAATGGGCTGAGGACCAGGAGTAGGCCTAGGTACACATCTGCCATTGTGAAGATAAGTGTTACCAGTGCATGTTATCGGTTGAGGACCTGGTGTGGGCCTAGGCACACAGACGCCATTTTGAAGATACGTGTTTCCAGAACAAGAAATTGGTTGTGGACCAGATGTGGGACGAGGAATACATCTACCATTTTGCAAATAAGTATTACCAGTGCAGGTTATTGGCTGAGGACCTGGTGTTGGTCTAGGCATACAAACGCCATTTTGAAGATACGTGTTTCCAGAACAAGAAATTGGTTGTGGACCTGGAGTGGGTCGAGGTACACATCTACCATTCTGTAGATAAGTGTTGCCAGTACAGGTTATTGGTTGTGGACCTGGGGTAGGTCTAGGTACACAAACTCCATTTTGAAGATACGTGTTACCAGTGCATGTTACAGTTTTAGGAATGCATCTTCCATTTTGAAGATAAGTGTTACCAGTGCATGTTATTGGCTGAGGACCTGGTGTTGGTCTAGGCACACAAACGCCATTTTGAAGATACGTGTTACCAGTGCATGTTACAGTTTTAGGAATGCATCTTCCATTTTGAAGATAAGTGTTACCCGTGCATGTTATTGGCTGAGGACCTGGTGTGGGTCTAGGAACACAAACGCCATTTTGAAGATACGTGTTTCCAGAACAAGATATTGGTTTTGGACCAGGTGTGGGCCTAGGTACACATCTGCCATTCTGGAGATAAGTGTTAGCAGTGCATGTTATTGGTTGAGGACCTGGGGTAGGTCTGGGTACACATACACCATTTTGAAGATAAGTGTTTCCACTACAAGAAATTGGTTGAGGACCAGGTGTGGGTCGTGGCACACATCTGCCATTCTGAAGATAAGTGTTACCAGTGCAAGTTATTGGCTGAGGACCTGGGGTAGGTCTAGGCACACAAACCCCATTTTGAAGATATGTGTTTCCACTACAAGAAATTGGTTGAGGGCCAGGTGTGGGCCGAGACACACATCTGCCATTCTGAAGATAAGTGTTACCAGTGCAAGTTATTGGTTGAGGTCCTGGTGTGGGTCTGGGTACACAAACACCATTTTGAAGATAAGTGTTTCCACTACAAGAAATAGGTTGTGGACCAACACACCTACCATTTTGTAAATAAGTATTACCAGTGCACGTTACTGGTTGAGGACCTGGGCCAGGTCTAGTCACACAAACACCATTTTGAAGATAGGTGTTTCCAGTACAAGTAACAGGTTGTGGACCTGGTGTGGGTCGAGGAACACATCTACCATTCTGCAAATACGTGTTACCACTGCAAGTTATAGGTTTAGGCGTAGCCGGTCCTGGCGTGTACTTACCGACACACCGCCCATTCTGCAAATACTCATCACTACCACACGCTATCGGACTCGGGGAGGTGGATTTAGGCACGCAACGACCATTCACCAAGTAAGTGTTACCGCGACAGCTCGGAGCTGGTGTAGGGTACCCTAATGTGGGTGTCGGTTCGGGATAGTGGTAACCATCCGTGGTGGGTTTTGTATGGTACTGGTTTTCAACGGTGCCAGTTGGTGGTTGCGTCGTCCTAGCCACGCACCGTCCGTTTTGCAAGTACGTGTTACCTGTGCAGACCGGCTGGCAGCGTCCGTTGACCAGCTGGGTGCTTCCGGTACAGATCAGTTGGCACTGGCCGTTGATTAATTGGGTGCCCGAGCGGCAGGGGGATGTTGTTGGAACGGACTGGCAACGGCCTGCAATTAATTGGGTGCCCGGGCGACAGGAGGTGAATGGGGGCGAGGGAGTTGGGTAGGTGTAACCGTCTGTTGAAGGCCTGCAACGCCCGTTTACAGGGTAGCTGTTGGGTGCGCAGATTACGTGTGGGGGTGGTTGTGTGGTTTTGGGTACGCATTGGCCGTTTTTGAGGTAGGTGTTACCCGTGCAACTGACTGTTGGAGGTGTGGGGCGTGATACGCACACGCCGTTTACTAGGTACGTGTTACTGCGACATACTACGGTCGGTGGGGTTACTTGAGGTACGCATTGTCCATTTACCAAGTAGGTTTTACCGGTGCATGTTACTTGTGGTGGGGGTGTGGGTCTTTGCACGCAGCGGCCGTTTACTAGGTAACTGTTGCCAGTGCAAATGGGTGCTGTAGGTATGCATTTACCATTTTGGAGGTGGGTGTTACCAGTGCAAGTTACTTGGGGAGGAGGTTTGGGTACACAGCGTCCGTTTTGTAAGTAGGTGTTATCGCGACATTCCGGGGTGGGTCGTTCCACGCACCGGCCGTTAACTAAATAGGTGTTACCAGTACATGCGGGAGGTGGGGTGGTTTTAGGTACGCATCTACCATTTTGTAGGTACGTGTTACCGGTACATGCGGGTGGTTGAGTGGTTTTAGGTACGCATCTACCGTTTTGGAGGTACGTGTTATCGGTGCAAGTGACAGGAGGTGCTGGGGTAGGTCTTGAAACGCATTCACCATTAACCAAGTAAGTGTTACCAGTGCAAGAAGGACGTGGTATGCACCTTCCATTTTGGAGCTGGGTATTACCTGTACATTGTATGGTTGGAGGAGGTTTAGTGACGCAGACACCATTCTGTAGATACTGATTGTAACCGCATTCAGGCGCAGGTGGTAAGCAAAGTCCATTTTGGTAAACAGTGTTACCAGCGCAGCGACAAACTCCATTAATGAACTGTTGGTCTCCCTGACATTCTGGACGTGGGGTTGGTTTAGGCACGCACTGCCCATTTTGATAAACCGTGTTACCAACACACTGACACCTTCCATTAATAAACTGTTGGTTTCCTTGGCATGATGGTGGCGGTGTTGGTTTGGGCACGCACTGTCCATTTTGATAAACCGTGTTGCCCACACATTGGCATCTGCCATTAATATTCTGTTGACCACCTTGACATATCAATGGAGGTGGTGTGGTTGATTTAGTAACACAAACTCCATTTTGTAGGATTTGATTGTAACCACATTCCGGTCCAGGTGGCAAGTACGTTGGTCTTTCCGTTGTTGGTCTTGGACGCGCCACGCACGCTCCATTTTGATAAATCGTGTTGCCCACACATTGGCATCTGCCATTAATCAACTCTTGACCACCGTAGCAAGAGATTGTAGGTTCTGTAACTGTTGGCACAGTTATCAATTTTGGTACACATTTACCGTTCTGGAGGTATGTGTTGCCGGTACACTTGGGCACGCACTGGCCATACTCGTAGATCGTGTTGTCCGCGCATTGGCACCTGCCATTTATGTACTGTTGTCCGCCTTGGCATGTTGGTGTTGGTGGAGGTGTTGGGCGTACTTTATCTACGCAGATGCCGTTTTGAAGGACTTGGTTGTAGTTGCATTGGGCGCGTGGTGGAGGAGTTGGTTTAGGTTCACATACTCCATTGCGAAGAACTTCGTTGTAGTTACATTGTGGTCCTGGGGTTGGTTTAGGTACACAGACACCATTTTGCAGGTACTCATTGTAGTTACATTGTGGTCCTGGCGTTGGTTTAGGCACGCACGCACCATTTTGAAGAACCTCATTGTAGTTACACTGCGGCCTTGGTGGTGGAGTTGGTTTAGGAACACAAACACCATTACGTAGTACCTCGTTGTAGGAACATTGTGGTCCTGGAGTTGGTTTAGGCACACAAACGCCATTTTGTAGGTACTCATTGTAGTTACATTGTGGGCCGGGGGTTGGTTTAGGCACGCACGCGCCATTTTGCAAGACTTCATTGTAGTTGCATTGTGGCCTTGGTGGTGGAGTTGGTTTTGGCACACAAACACCATTACGTAACACCTCATTGTAGGAACATTGTGGTCCTGGAGTTGGCTTAGGCACACAAACTCCATTTTGCAGGTACTCATTGTAGATACATTGCGGTCCTGGGGTTGGTTTAGGCACGCACACACCATTTTGAAGAATCTCATTGTAGTTACATTGTGGCCTTGGTGGTGGAGTAGGCTTAGGCACACAAACACCATTACGTAATACCTCATTGTATGAACATTGTGGTCCTGGAGTTGGTTTAGGCACACAAATGCCATTTTGCAGGTACTCATTGTAGTTACATTGTGGTCCTGGAGTTGGTTTAGGTACGCAGATACCATTTTGAAGAACCTCATTGTAGTTGCATTGCGGCCTTGGTGGTGGAGTTGCTTTGGGTACACAAACACCATTACGTAGTACCTCATTGTATGAACATTGTGGTCCTGGAGTTGGTTTAGGCACACAAACCCCATTTTGTAGGTACTCATTGTAGTTACATTGCGGTCCTGGAGTTGGTTTAGGCACGCACGCACCATTTTGAAGAACCTCATTGTAGTTACATTGTGGCCTTGGTGGTGGCGTGGTTTTAGTTACACAAACCCCATTCCTCAAAACTTGGTTATATCCACATTGTTGTACAGGTGGTGGAGGTGTAGCCTTGGTAACGCAAACACCGCCTTGTAGTACTTGATTGTAGCCGCATTCAGGTCCTGGTGGAAGGTATGTAGGTCTTCCTGTAGTGGGCGCCGGCGGTGTCGGACGTGGCACACATTGTCCATTTTGGTAAATCGTGTTACCTATACATTGGCATCTTCCGTTAACAGGCTGTTGTCCTCCATGGCACACAACTGTAGGTTCTGTAACGGTTGGTACTGTAATCAGTTTCACACATCTTCCATTTTGGAAATGAGTGTCTCCCGTGCACTGGCACTGTCCATTAATATATTGTTGACCTCCTTGGCATGTTGGTTTTGGTGTAACACACTGTCCGTGTTCGTAAACAGTATTACCAGCGCATTGGCACCGTCCATTAATGAACTGTTGTCCACCTTGACATGTAGGCCTTGGTGGTGGCGTTGGTGTTGGCTTATCAACACAAACACCGTTCTGAAGGATTTGATTGTAGCTGCAGTATGGACCTGATGGTGGTGGTGTGGACTTGGTAACACAAACTCCATTTTGCAACACTTGGTCATACCTGCATTGCGGTACTGGTGGTGGAGTTGACTTGGTAATACAAACACCATTTTGTAGGATTTGGTTATACCCGCATTGCGGTGTTGGTGGTGGTGTAGACTTGGTAACACAAACCCCATTTTGCAGGACTTGGTTATAACCACACTGTGGTGTTGGTGGTGGTGTGGGCTTGGTAACACAAACTCCATTCCTTAAGATTTGATTGTAACCACATTGAGGTACGGGTGGTGGCGTCGACTTAGTTACACAAACCCCATTTTGTAAGACCTGGTCATACCTGCATTGCGGTACTGGTGGTGGCGTGGATTTAGTAACACATACTCCATTTTGTAACACCTGATTATATCCACACTGCGGTACTGGCGGTGGTGTCGACTTGGTAACACAAACCCCATTCTGCAAAACTTGATTGTACCCACATTGCGGGGTTGGTGGTGGTGTAGACTTGGTAACACAAACACCATTTCTCAAAACTTGGTTATAAGCACACTGCGGTGGTGGTTGAGGCGTTGTGGCTTTATTAACACAAACCCCGTGTTGTAAGACCTGATTGTAACCACACTCAGGACCTGGTGGCAAGTACGTGGCTCTTTCAGTAGTAGGAGTTGGACGTGACACACATTGTCCATTTTGGTAAATCGTGTTACCGGCACACTGACATCTTCCGTTGATCAACTGTTGACCTCCCTGGCAAGTTGGTTCAACCGTTTTGGGCACACAACGTCCATTTTTGAAATAGTTGTTACCAGTACACTGGCATTGTCCATTAATATATTGTTGTCCTCCCTGGCAAGTTGGGGTAGGTGTTACACATTGTCCATTTTGGTAAACTGTGTTTCCAACACAGGTGCATTGTCCATTAATATACTGCTGACCTCCTTGACATGTTGGTTTAGGTGTAACGCACTGTCCATTTTGGTAAACTGTGTTTCCAGCACACTGGCATCTTCCGTTAATATACTGCTGACCTCCTTGGCAAGTTGGTGCTGGAGTTGGTTTAGGAACACACACACCGTTTTGTAAAATTTCGTTATAGCTACAATGGGGTTGCGGGGCTGGTGGAAGGTATGTCGCTCTTTCAGTGGTTGGTGGGGTTGATCGTATCACACATTGACCATTTTGGAAAATCGTGTTTCCGGTACACTGGCATCTGCCATTAATTAACTGTTGTCCTCCCTGGCAAGTTGGTGGTTTTGGTACGCACCTACCGTTTTGCAGGATTTCATTGTACGTGCATTGAGGCCTTGGTGGTGTTGGTGTAGTTGGATCAATAACAACGCACTGTCCATTCCTATAAGTAGTTGTACCTACACACTGGCATCTTCCGTTGACAAACTGTTGTCCGCCTTGGCAAGTGGTATGAGGGGTTGTACCAGTAGGTTCTGTTATTAATTTAGGTACGCATCTTCCATTTTGCAGGTAGCTGTTTCCAGTGCACTTGGGCACGCACTGTCCGTTCTGGAAGATGTTGTTTCCAACGCACTGGCATTGCCCGTTGATATATTGCTGGTTACCAGAGCATGATACGGATGGTGGTATGAATGGAGGTTGTGTGGTGCTTGGTTTGGGTCCAGGACCAACTGGTGGTAGGTACGCAGGTCCTTTAATGGTCGACGCGAATCTCACATCGTCACCGAATTTAACGTTGCTGTAGTCGATTGTGCTGCCCGAAAATGGGGCATCTCTGGTGGGTTTGGCTGTGCTTGAGCCGACGCTGTTGATGGCAGCGCCAGATTCGCCTAGGTTGGACACTTGTGGTTTGGGTGCTGTTGGGTGGTGGCCGTTGAATTTGACTGGAACTGAACTCTTGCCGGTGGAGACGAAGTCGTGGTCTTTGTAGCGACAACAGGCCTCGCTTTTTGGGTTACAGTACGAGACCTATAAAAATATAAAGTATTTGTTGGTTCGAGTGACTTAACTTTGATACAATTCGAGACTCAATAGAATTATATTTGATTTATTATTGATGATCATAAAAAAAATTAAGCTGGTCTACACATGAAATATATTTTATACACTCTTGGACGAGTACAACTCGACTTTCAACTCTAACATTTGTTTGTTGTAAAGTATAAACTTTAGTATCATTGCCTGAGTCTTCAATTTAATTGTAAAAAATGTAATTATTTATTTATATAGGCCACAGTACATCTAGTTTGATGAAAATAAGAAAATTTCTACCTAAAAATATATAAAAACATATTAAGCAGTGTTTAAAATCCTAAACTGTTATGCAATTGTTCGAAAAAAAAAACGAACCGTGCGAATGAATGTCAAGGTCGGGTGAAACCGAGCGATTCGCTTTCGTTGCGCGGCGCTTCTTGTGGGCGTCCTGCTGCTGCTGTCGCTGCTAACACCGCAGGAGAAATCTCTCGTTACGCAACCCGAGGATCCTCCTATGCGGCCTGTTTATTTGCGACAAGTAAATATCGGTCGCGACGGCGATTACGAGTTTTCCCTTTAGAGCCAAGGCGGAAAATGTTAAATGTCGATTATGTGTGTGTGTGCAACGGCTTTGTGGGCTACGCGCCTTCGTGCGAATTCGTAATTATGAGGTTGATGTGTGCCGATTGATTGCCATTATGTCTTCACAATTATATTTTTGTCGGCATTGCGGTGCGACTAATGTAATAATTACCTTTGACATTCTGATGGGAATTGATGAAACATGACATGCAGATTTCTGTGCGATATCAATCCAAATAAAAAGTGCTATGGGATTTTTTGTAACTAACTTAAGCCGCTTTCGTTTACCGTTCGGGAGCTGTTCTGGGCTGGTCTTAGCAGGCTTAGAACAGCCCGGAACAGCCACCGCACGATAAACGAAAGCGGTTGTAGTTGTAGTTGCGCTTTAGTAGTGATTTATTGTTGTTATACGTTTCCCTTGTTTTTGTTGAGTTGTTGCATAAGTAATTGAAGGTTTTGCCACACTTTTGTCATGATTTACCACAAGTTGCCATGATTTTTCAAGATTCGTCGCATTTTTGTTTGCCTTCCTTTGTTAACCACGTTTTTATTACCCGCGCTTTTATTTCCCGCGCTTTTGTTTTCCGCACTTGTGTTTGCCGCGCTTATGTTTACCGCGCTTTTGTTTCCCGCGCTTTTGTTTTCCGCACTTCTGTTTGCCACGCTTTTGTTTACCGCGCTTTTGTTTGCCGCGCTTATGTTTGCTACCCACTCATTGTTTCAGGCGCTTTTGATGCGTATTTATTACCATTACGTATTAATTACTTTAAAAAATATTTCAAACAAGTTAACTTTGCATAATCTCTCATTTTACTCACGTTTTTTCATTGATTACAATTTAGTATTTAAATTTTTCGTTAAATCACCCGATTGTGTTGTGTTGCCCAATATACAAGTCCAATATGGCTGCTATTTAAATTTACCGCCATATATCCCTGCCAGATCACAGTTCGATGACGACAAATGTTTTCCTTCACCGCATTTGCTTGTGGTATTGTCGTAATTTCTCGTATTTTCCTACATTTGTCGTAAATTAGTCGCAATTTGTCACAATTTGTCACGATGTAACACGATCTCGCTTATTATTATTTAATAATAGTTTATTACATGTAAAAAAGTTAACTAACAATCCAACAAGACGTTACAAAATAAACACATTAACACGCCAAATTAGCAATCACCCAAAGAACTTGTATAGTTAAACCATGCCATAACACAGCAGTTGCGCATCCAATGCTCTAAACCGAAAAGTAGGACTCGCGTGCAAAAATGCGGAAACTCCTCGCACGAAATTAAAGCTCGCGCATCGTCTTCCTCCTTAACAAAAAAAAAAACTTAACTGACTGTCTAGCTGGCTGTAAAACATAATATTCTCACGTGCCTACATATAAATTGAACACAATAGCCGTTTCATTTATGGCCGATAATTGACAAAAACATTTCGCAATTACACCGGCGCAACCTTTCGCGCGGCCTTTCAATTATTAATTGTTTGGTCTTTGAATTATCGCGAATTAATAAAGCTCTGGACACACATACACACAAAATCGCGCGCGCGGGCGTTGCGCAATTCAGTGAAAGTCGAGATTATTCTCCAAAACTGTGAACCTAACGACGGTACAAGTTTGTGTGTGCGCGCCAAAAAGGTCGCGGGGTTACCGGCACTGGTTCCGGGTTCGGATCATTTGAATTTTGTTTGTTTGCGGTAAAAGGTTAGGGTTTTATTGGGCTGTCTTCTCGGATTTCAGGTTATTACTATTCAGAGTTATTGAGGGAAGTGTCCGCGAATGATAATTATGCATGGAAAATTTTACGACATTAGCAAAACCGCTGTAAACATTAGGAATTACAACACTAGCGTATTAAAAATTAAATTGATTGAGGTATTGTTATGTAAAGAATGACATTCTTTTGGTTTGGTAATAATTTCTAAATTAATTTTTATTATATTTGCGTCATCTGACGCACTCTAATGCTGTTTGATGAAATTTTACGAGATTTGATGCTATATAGTACCAACTTCTGTCTGCATAGGGCTATCAGTCAAAACAGAAGCTCAGAGGAGTTTAATCACCCGATATTTACCTTAATTGCACAGAAAACCTATGAAAAAATGTGAAATATAATTCGATAGGGTTCGAACGCAGGGTCACCAATGCTCAGTACGAGACGAACAGCCCCTCTAACCACTTGGCTGGGTAATTTAATCGGATTTGGGGCTAATTGACGAAATTTGCCATGTTTTTGACACAAGTTGATTGAATTGTTCACGCAACATTTATAAACAAAATGTCACGATTTTTTCCCTTACTGCATTTGCTGCACTTGTGTTTTGTTTTTAGCGTGCTTTTGCTTCCTGCGCTATTGATTATTGTGCATTTGTATTTGTGCCTCGTTTTTGTTTCCCGCGCGTTTGATTGCTTATTCACGTAGCATTTGTCACGCCATTTGCTGCACTTTTGTCTTGCTTTTACAGCGCGTTTTCCCCCCAAACATATGTTACCCGCCATTTTGCTTCCCGCGTTCTTGTTTCCCGCCATTTTGCTTCCCGCGTTCTTGTTTCTCGCCCTTTTGTTTCCTGCACTATTGATTATCATGCATTTGTATGCCGCGTTTTAGTTTCCCGCGCTTTTGTTTGCTTCTTCACGTAGCATTTGTCGTAATTTCTAATTGTATGCCATTCGCTGCCCTTTTGTCCTGCTTTTACCGCTCGTTTTCTCTCCAAACATATTATCCGCCATTTTACTTCCCGCGCTTTTGTTTCCCGTGCTTTTGTTTCCCGCGCTTTTGTTTCCCGTACTTCTTGATACCTGCGTTATTGATTACCGTGCATTTGTTAGCCGCGTTGTTGTTTCCCGCGCTTTTGATATCCTGTTCACGTAACGTTTGTCACAATTTGTCACTTCACGCCATTTGCTGCACTTTTGTTTTGCTTTTACCGCTCGTTTCCCCCCAAACATATGTTACTCGCCATTTTGCTTCCCGCGCTATTGTTTCCCGCGCTTTTGATTGCTTGTTCACGTAGCATTTGTCATCATTTGTCGCTTTACGCCATTTACTGCACTTTTGTCTTCTTTATACCGAGCTCCCCCACCCCCAAACTTATGTTATCGGCCATCAAGATTCCCGCGCTTTTGTGTTCCGCTCTTTTGTAACCCGGGCTTCTGGTTCCCGCGCTTTTGATTAGCGCGCACTTGTTTGCCGCGCTATTGTTTCCCGCCCTTTTGATTTTTGTGAATTATTGCACCTTTTCCATGCGTTTCTATCGTCATTTATTATAATTTTATTGGAAATATATTAGACACATAAACTTTACATAATTTCTAATGAAGTCTAAATTAATTGGTGTTATATTTTCCTACATTTACCGCGTAAACGTAAATTTCAGTTAAAATGTGGTGTAACTATTTCTAGCTACATTATTATGAAGGACTTGAGTAAATCACTAGATTAATTTTGTAGCCACTATTGTGTATTATATAATATTTGATCTTAACATAGTGTGACCTATGTGATGACTTACCATCACCATAAACATCAATATATTGTTGTTACTTCTGTTCTGTCACGTTGAACGATAAGTTGCAAAATATGAATTTAAATTGCGAATACAATTTATAAATTACAAAGGACTCTTCGCATAGCCAAGGCATGATAGGCTCATTAACGATACGACTCCATTCGGCACACATTCCTGGCTGCACAAACAGCCAGGGTCCGCTTTTCCATACTAAACTTGCGGATGATTGCAAAATACGTGAAGCAATCCGGCCCGCCGGCGGTTTGACTTACGAAAAAAAAAACCGCTTTTCTCATTTGTGTTCCCAGCGAAGAAGAGGCTGGTTGGAAATGGCACTCCCATAAACCATAAAAAAATATGTTGCCTTATAGAAGTGCTAATTATTATATCAGATCCAACTAATTTTGACTGTATGCGGCCTTCGGGCTCTTGCAATCCCACAATAGTACTAGGGTCAAATGTTAACGCAAATTACGGTTGCAATTAGAGAAAACCACACAGCCATGACTTATAAGGCGCGAGATTTAAGACAACAACAACGCGATTGCAATCGTTTGGATAGACAACAAACAAACTTGAGTTTATAAATATCGGTTTTAGGTTTAAATTTAGCATGTGTTAATTTAGCGTATAAACAGTTTCGGTGTGCAGATGAAACAACCGTGTCAAGGGCCTGGAAAATGCGCGAAAAAAAATAACTAACTGACCAAATTGCCGTCCTCGCCGGTGGCTATTGGCCGGTGTCTTCTTCACACGCGACTAATTTGACATTTTACATTATCAGCGCCGGTTGCGTCACCGATTCAAGGTGAGCGCGGAATTTTGAGGATGCTGAGCATACTATACACATTTTTTGCTTCTCTTCATTTTTCTCCCCGCGATGAGGATGACATTTAGCTCGGGAAGGCCGCGGCGGCACGAACGCGCTACGCCTTTTACGTGCACAGTGATTATTGCCAAAGAACGCATATTAATATTATTAGAAATGTGTGCCTGCGTCTGTGTGAGTGTATGTTTTACAGGTTGCATTTTTTAACCGTTCCATCATGCATGATAATTACCATTTTACACAAAGTAATTAAAAATACATTTGTTGTTTTAACGAGATCCAAGCGCTGTATAAGTGCGAATTCCCTCGCGTAACTTTATCATCAGAAATTTGATATTAAAAATACAACATGGTGAATAGCTATAACTCGCGATTAAAAAATAAAGCACGAGTGTAAATTTTTGCCCACATTACCTACTTTATTAAGTACATTTATAGCAAATTTCAGAATTATAGCTACAAAAGTACGTACTTTATGATTTTATTTGCCTACAGTTGTCACTGTCATACAAATCGTGTGATATAAAATATTTTGTTTCAAACAGCTATAATTCGCGATTAAAAAACATAACACGAGTGTCAATTTTTTTCCATATTACCTACTTTATTACATACATTCGTACCAAATTTCAGAATTGTAGCTATAAAAGTACGCACCTTATGATTTTATTTGACTACTGTTGTCACTTTTATACAAATCATGTGATACAAAATATTTTGTTTCAAACAGCTAAAATTCATGATTAAAAATGTAGCAGGAGTGTCAATTTTTTTCCATATTACATAATTTATTAAGTATATTAATAGCGAATTTCAGAATTGTAGCTACACAAGTACGCACGTTATGATTTTATTTGTCTACTGTTATCACTGTCATACAAAACACGCGATAAAAAATATTTTGTTTCAAACGGCTATAATTTGCGATTAAAAAATATAACACGAGTGTCAATTTTTGTCCATATTACCTAATTTATTAAGTATATTAGTAGCGATTTTCAGAATTATAGCTACGTAAGTATACACTTGATTTGATGATTTTATTTGTCTACAGTTGTCACTGCCATACAAATAAGGTAATAACAATTTTTTTGTTTTAAATAGCTATAACTCGCGATTAAAATATATAACACGAGTGTCATTTTTGTCCCTGATTCATTACTTTATTAAGTACATTCGTAGCAAATTTCAGAGTTGTATCTACGTACGTACGTTATGATTTTATTTGTCTACTATTGTCACTGTCATACAAATTATGTGATAAAAAATATATTGTTTCAAACTGCGATTAAAATATATAACACGAGTGTCAATTTATTTTCATATTACCTGCTTTATTAAGTACATTCGTAGCAAATTTCAGGATTGTAGCTACACAAGTAAGCACTTTATGATTTTATTTGCCTACTGTTGTCACTGTCATACAAATCACGTGATACAAAATATTTTGTTTCAAACAGCTATAATTCGCGATTAAAAAATATAACACGAGTGTCAATTTTTGTCCATATTACGTAATTTACTAAGTATATTAGCAGCGAATTTCAGAATTATAGTTACAAAAGTATACACTTTATGATTTTATTTGTCTACTGTTGTCACTGTCATACTAAACATGTGATAAAACATATTTTATTTCAAACGGCTATAATTCGCGATTAAAAAATATAACACGAGAGTTAATTTTTGTCCAATTTGCCTAATTTATTAAGTTTATTAGAAGCGAAGTTCAGAATTATAGCTACAAAAGTATACACTTTATGATTTTATTTGTCTACAGTTGTCACTGTCATATAAATCAGGTGATACATTTTTTTTGTTTTAAATAGCTATAACTCGCGATTAAAATATATAACACGAGTGCCATTTTATCCCCTGATTAGTTACTTAATTATCTACATTCGTAGAAAATTTCAGAGTTATAGCTGCAAAAATACGCACATTATGATTTTATTTGTCTACTGTTGTCAATGTCATACAAATTATGTGATAAAAAATATAGTGTTTCACACAGCTATAATTCTCGATTAAAAGTATAGCACGAGTGTTAATTTTTTTTTCCACATTACATAATTCATTAAGTATATTAATAGCGAATTTCAGATTTGTAGCTACACAAGTACGCACGCTATGATTTTATTTGTCTACAGTTGTCACTGTCATACAAATCATGTGATACAAAATATTTTGTTTCAAACAGCTATAATTCGCGATTAAAAAATATAACACGAGTGTCAATTTTTGTCCATATTACCTACTTTATTATGTATATTAATAACGAATTTTAGAATTATAACTACAAAATTATACACTTTATGATTTTATTTCTCTACTGTTGCCACTGTGATACAGAACATGTGATAATTTTTTTTGGTTCAAACGGCTATAATTCACGATTAAAATATATAACACGAGTGTCAATTTTTTTTCATAATACCTGCTTTATTATGTACATTCGTAGCAAATTTCAGGATTCTAGCTACACAAGTATACACTTTATGATTTTATTTGTCTACTGTTGTCACTGCTATTCAAATCATGTGATAAAAAATATTTTGTTTCAAACAGCTATAACTCGCAATTAAAGATTATTATACGAGTGTCATTTTTTGTTCATATGACCTACTTTGTTAAGTACATTCAAGGCAAATTTCAGAATTGTAACTATAAAAGAGTGCCTACTTTTATAGCTACAATTCTGAAATTTGCCTTGAATGTACTTAATAAAGTAGGTTTTCAGAGCTGTATCTATAAAAGTAGGTACGTTATGATTTTATTTGTCTACAGTTGTGACTGTCATATAAATGATGTAAAAAAAATTTTGTTTTCAACAGCTGTAACTCGCGATTAAATAATATAACACGAGTGTCATTTTTTTTCCTTATTACCTGCTTTATTAAGTACATTCGTAGCAAATTTCAGAATTTTAGCTATACAAGTACGCACGTTATGATTTTATTTATCTACAGTTGTCACTGCTATACAAATCATGTGATACAAAATATTTTGTTTCAAACAGCTATAACTCGCGATTAAAGATTATTACACGAGTGTCATTTTTTGTTTATATTACCTACTTTATTAAGTACATTTAAGGCACATTTCAGAATTGTAGCTATAAAAGTAGGCACTTTATGATTTTATTTGTCTACAGTTGTGACTGTCATATAAATGATGTAATGAAAAATATTTTGTTTTGAACAGCTATAACTCCCGATTAAATAATATAACACGAGTGTCAATTTTTTTTCTTCTTACCTACTTTATTAAGTATATTCATAATAAATTTCAGAATTTTATCTACAAAAGGGCGCATGTTCTGATTTTATTTATCATCAATCATTCAATTTTCTAGCCCTTACAATAACTATTTCGGATTGGTTAGGAAATTATAATGGCCGCTAGAGTCATGGAAATTAATAATTCTAATTGTAAATGTTTTAAGAGTTTTAATTTAATTGGTTACTCACTTGTGTCCTAACTTGGATGAGCCCGAACCCGTCGTTGTTGATGATGCCATTGGCGCACTCGGATTTCTTCACGCAGATATAGCCCTCGCCCTCGCAGGGGATGTTACCAGTGCCTACGGAATGAGGGGGGCGGTTAGACGGGGTGTGGGCGAACGGCTGCGAGGGTTGCACCCCGAGAAAACCGCCGCCGATGTTGGCGGCGTCAATTATTTCACCGTTGCCTGCAGGATAAACGATAACGAGTGCTTGCACCAAAAAAATTACTTAGATTTAGATGATTTTTGAAAAACTGAGATGAACATTTCTATAAAGCTTTAATTGCAAGCACCTCGATTAGCATTTATCAAGCAGACACGGTGGTTTTAATAGGAAACATAGTTAGTTTGATTTTCAATTGGAGTTTCTTAGTGTAGGCAATGATTTTGAAAAGAGATATGTATTAGTCACGATTCACAATAGCTATGAAGTTTAGGGAACTGGGGGTCGATTCTGTAAGTTCAGACCGGTCTTGTAAGGCAGTATTACACTAGCGTTCGCTACAGTTGACTATTTGGTTGCCATGGGTAACATACAGTCTGCTGTTTTACCAGACTGGTTTGAACTTATAGAATAGACCACCTGGAAATTAATATGACTAAAAAGAAGTAGATATCATTGCTACAGCAACTGCGTGTGTTAATTTTCAACATTTTGTTTTCCTCTGATGGCTGGTATTGATAAGTAAAGGATGGATGGTGTTGGTCTTGGAACTAACCAAATTATCACATAATGTAAACAAACCGTAAAAAAATCTAACCAAAGATTATGAATTCGCGTTCTAAATACCTACAAAACTCAAATTTACATATATTCACAGGCATAAATAAATGAATTAACCTCCTATTCTCCTACTAAAGACGTGTCCACACTATTCCACGGTTTGCCGTTGGTAAGCCAATAGTAATGTGGCTCGAGCCAACCTTGCAGCAGCTTGCCAACAGCAAGCCAACGATAATCGCTGGAGTATCGGTTCCTTTCAAAGAAAGCCAGAAATCAATGGAGAGTGTGGACGTGCCAACAAGCCAATCACGCGCCTTCAGTTGCGGTGTCAGAGAGCACCGATGCAGATGCCAAACAATCGAGTTTTAGAGTTGATATCACCCTTTACTTATCAATAATGATTGAACCAACTGATTATTTTTTATAAATGAATTAATTAAAAACAATCATATACCTGCATGTAGTTGTCCGGATTGGCCTACGCCCCCGTTGAAGAAGGGATTGCTGGACAGATCGACCTTTTCTGGGTTATCGTGTCTCACAGCGACGTGAGCAGTGCTTTGGCCTTCGTGTTCTTGGAACTTGCCGTTGAGGAACGGATTGGAGCTGAATAGGACTTTTTGTGAGTTGAACTCACTGGCTGCCTTCTGTAGCGGACTGTCGTCCTCGTTCCACCAAAAGGTGCCTGCTGATTGCTCCAGCTGGTTGATCTCCTGGGCCTGCTCGTTTACGCTGTCCTGTATGTGCTTCACGTCGCCATACGCCGCTCCGGCCAATATCCCCACTAAGAGTATTAGTGGTGACATTTTGTCCACGCCGAAAGAACTAAAAAAGAAAAAGGATTGATTCAATTGGATATTCCAATATCCATAGATAATTTTATATTTAGTTCACGATTTCCGGATGGCGTTTAATATACATGTATGTACAAGTAATGCAGATATTCATGATTAGGGCCGGTGCTAGGTAGTTGGTCGCTCGCGAGCAAACATAATTTGCGCGCCCCATTATATAGGATGTTAGGGTAGGGACATATGTGAAGAAATCCATAAATCATTTATAAATGGTAATCTACATTTATCTAGGCCACTGTGCTGGATTTTAGAAGCATATTTTCCATTATATTGTATGTGGTAAAATATGTAATAAAAAACTAAATGACAATATTGTGTGACCATAAACAGTCCAATATAAAATAATAAATCCTACTTTATTTTATAATAGCATAAATCCACATTGTGTATCCTAAGGACAAATAGTACCCATTACAAGTAATTTTGATTTATTTTCATATTTCATTACTTTATAATAACCTGCTATTACTTATTTCATACATAACACTCTTAACAAAACGAAAGTGTATCTGTCCGCAGTAATTACATAAAATTTATAGTTTGTAAATCTGAAAATCCTCTCAAGAAAACCCGTAAAACGGCAATCCATTCAACAACATCCCAATCAAACCGGTGATATATGCAAAACATAAACCGCGTTTGCGCAACACCTTAAAAAAGCTCATTAAACCAGGCACCGGGGCTTGATTAAATTTTATCCCCCCGAACGCGGCAATTTATTCACTTTCGCTGCTGATTCACCGGCGCGCCATAAATAAACCGGGGTTATGTAAAAAAACACAATTTATATACGAAAAAAAAACAAGCATTCTAACATCGCTTCCAAAAAACAACATGTAAAGGTCACGGCACATTTCCCCCCACCGCAGGAATTCGCAGAAGGAAGACGAGACCTGTTCGGCAATGAACTTTTATAAATTATCGTCGTTGGTGTTACGAAAAATTGAGTTATGTCTCAAGTTCAGCGGCGTGAATTAATTGAGTTTGAATATATTTTGGAAAGTTTAACGCTTGACATTTACCGAAACGATCATTAGCATCGCCACAATGGGTTAGAATTTGGCTGGTTTGATAAAAGGTGGAACGTGGTTTATGGCCTAGTAACGGTGGGTTTCTCCCATATGTTATGCAATACGCAGATTAATAGAATGAGTATTGTGCGGACTTGAATCAATAAAGCATGTGCAAAATAAATCGAATCTCAAGGGGATATTATAGTTGAAGACTAGACATCAATAACGGGCTAAAAAAATAAAAATGAGACCTCAAAAAGAAGCAAATTTTTGGGTTTAACTCAATTATCCAGTTATTGCTGTCCTGTCATCAGCTAATAGTTGTAGCGAATATTTTGTTAATTTTTCAAATTACTGTAACCACGATCAGAATTGTATTTGTACTGACAACACATGCACGCAGGTTACTCATTTGATATACTGCGCTCTTTTAAAGTAGTCGAAACATGTCACCGCATGATAAATGCGCGTTGAATTGAGTTAAAGGACAAAAACCTCTATATGGACTTGCATAGTTTCTAGGAAAGAGAGTCGAGACTTTCCATCTTTCATCCGCGACCTTTGAGATTTTTGTATATGCATCATCCACCAAAACAAAACCATCATATCTCTATTGGTAAAAAACTGTAGGACTTTCTCATATTGCACAACAGCCGAATTTTGCGTAATTGTAGAATGATAATTAGCGTCGGGTCACCAGAGGCTAATTGGTTGACATCCGAACCCGATTTTGTAATTGAGCCACGGAGAGAAACTGCTTTGCGTTGCAAATTGCAGTTGTGAATGTTGCCCCGCGTTGGATTAGAAAACAATTCAAGTTCGCGTGGTGTTGCGTTTGGGAAGCGAACCCACGCTACGTTTGAAATCAAATAAACATCAGGATGGAACTGGGTTAGAATATTGAAATAATGTGTGGGAGTAGGATATATGTAACCTTCTCTAAATTTGTTAGCCTAAATAATTTAATATTTTGCATTTTATTGCTGTTCACATCTATAATTGAGTTATGATTGTGAATTTCACACATTTATGAATTGAAATTAAATTTAATGAGAAATTAAATAATCATTTATTTAGCTTCATTATTATCTAATCTATATTTATTTCCCATAATTATTAGGATTATTATATATATATATATATATATTATTAAATTCTACCATACAAATTTGTGTTTAAAAAATTGTATAAAATTCAATTTTGAAAATTTTAATATTATGCTAATACGTTTCATTATGCATTTATTTACCTTCAATTTCATCCAAAATATATTTATTTCCCGTAATTATTAAGATTACAGCCATCGAATTATCAAGACATTTAAAATTCTCTATACAAATTTGTGTTTAAAAAATTGTAAAAAATTCAATTTTGGAAATTTTAATATTATGCTGATATTTTTGCATTACGCGTTTATTTAGCTTCAATTATACCAAACATATATTAATTTCCCATAATTATTAAGATTACAGCCATCGAGTTATCAAGGCATGTTAAATTCTCCTATACAAATTTGTGTTTAAAAAATTGTAAAAAAATCAATTTTGGGACTTTTAATTTATGCTGTTAATTTTGCATTACTCAATTATTTAGCTTCAATGGTATCCTAAATATATTTATTTTTCATTGTTATTAAGATTACAGCTATCGAATTATCAAGACATGTAAAATTCTCTATACAACTTTGTGTTTAAAAAATTGTAAAAAATTCAATTGAGGAAATTTTAATATTATGCTGATACTTTTGGATTATGCGTTTATTTAGCTACAATTTTACTTAAAATATATTGATTTTCCTTAATTATTAAGATTACAGCCATCGTATTATCAAGACATGTAAAATTCCTAAATATAAATTTGTGTTTAAAAAATTGTAAAAAATTCAATTTTGGAAATTTTATTAATATGCTGATATATTTACATTACTCATTTATTTAGCTTCAATTGTATTCAAAATATATTTATTTCCTATAATTATTAAGATTACTGCTATCGAATTATCACGACATGTTAAATTCTCCTATACAAATTTGTGTTTAATTTTTTTAAAAAAAATCAATTTTGGATACTTTAATATTATGCTGAATCTTTTTCATTATTCAATTATTTAGCTTCAATTATATCCTAAATATATTTATTTTCCATAATTATTAAGATTATAGCCATCGAATTATCAAGACATGTTAAATTCTCCCATACAAATTGTGTTTAGAAAATTGTAAAAAAAATAATTTTGGAAATTTTAATATAATGCTGATAATTTTGCATTACGCGTTTATTTAGCTTCAATTTTACCCAAAATATATTGATTTGCCATAATTATTAAGATTACAGCTATCAAATTATCAATTATCAAGACATTCCTAAATACAAATTTGTATTTAAAAAATTGTAAAAAATTAAATTTGGAAATTTTGTTATTATACTGATATATTTGCATTACTCATTTATTTAGTTTCAATTGTATCCAAAATATATTTATTTCCTATAATTATTAAGATTACTGCGATCGAATTATCAAGACATGTAAAATTCTCTATACAAATTTGTGTTTAAAATTTTAAAAAAAATTCAATTTTGGAAAATTTAATATTGTGCTAATATAATTGCATTACACGTTTATTTAGCTTCAAGTTTATTCGAAATATATTGATTTCCCATAATTATTAAGATTACAACCATCGAATTATCAAGATATGTTAAATTCTCCTATAGAAATTTGTGTTTAGAAAATTGTAAAAAAATTAATTTTGGAAATTTTAATATAATGCTGATATTTTTACATTACGCGTTTATTTAGCTTCAATTTTACCCAAAATATATTGATTTCCCTTAATTATTAAGATTGCAGCCATCGAATTATCAAGACATGTAAAATTCCTAAATACAAATTTGTGTTTAAAAATTTTAATTTTGGAAATTTTATTAATATGCTGATATATTTGCATTATTCATTTATTTAGCTTCAATTGTATCTAAAATATATTTATTTCCTATAATTATTAAGATTACTGCGATCGAATTATCACGACATGTTAAATTCTCCTATACAAATTTGTGTTTAAAATTTTAAAAAAAATTCAATTTTGGATATTTTAATATTATGCTGAATCTTTTTCATTATTCAATTATTTAGCTTCAATCATATCCTAAATATATTTATTTTCCATAATTATTAAGATTACAGCCATCGAATTATCAAGACATGTTAAATTCTCATATACAAAGTTGTGTTTAGAAAATTGTAAAAAAAATAATTTTGGAAATTTTAATATAATGCTGATACTTTTGCATTACGCGTTTATTTAGCTTTAATTTTACCCAAAATATATTGATTTACCATGTAAAATTCTCTATACAAATTTGTGTTTAAAAAATTGTAAAAAATGCAATTTTGGAAAATTTAATATTATGCTAATACACTTGCATTACACGTTTATTTAGCTTCAAGTTTATTAAAAATATATTGATTTCCCATAATTATTAAGATTACAGCTATCGAATTATCAAGACATGCTGAATTCTCCTATACAAAGTTGTGTTTAGAAAATTGTAAAAAAAATAATTTTGGAAATTTTAATATAATGCTGATACTTTTGGATTACGCGTTTATTTAGCTTCAATTCTACAAAAAATATATTGATTTTCCTTAATTATTAAGATTACAGCCATCGAATTATCAAGACATGTAAAATTCCTAAATACAAATTTGTGTTTAAAAAATTGTAAAAAATTCAATTTTGGAAATTTTATTAATATGTTGATATATTTGCATTCCTCATTTATTTAGCTTCAATTGTATCCAAAATATATTTATTTCCTATAATTATTAAGATTACTGCGATCGAATTATCACGACATTCAAAAATTCAATTTTGGATATTTTAATATTATGCTGAATCTTTTTCATTATTCAATTATTTAGCTTCAATTATATCCTAAATATATTTATTTTCCATAATTATTAAGATTACAGCCATCGAATTATCAAGACATGTTAAATTCTCCCATACAAATTTGTGTTTAAAAAATTGTAAAAAATTCGATTTTTGAAATTTTATTATTATGCTAATATATTTCCATTACTCAATTATTTAGCTTCAATTACATCGTAAATATATTTATTATCCATAATTATTAAGATTACAGCCATCGAATTATCAAGACATGTTAAATTCTCCTATACAAATTTGTGTTTAAAAAATTGTAAAAAAATCGATTTTGGAAATTTTATTATTATGCTGATATATTTGCATTATTCAATTATTTAGCTTCAATTATGTCCTAAATATATTTATTTTCCATAATTATTAAGATTACAACCATCGAATTATCAAGACATGTTAAATTCTCGTTTACATATTCGTGTTTAAAAAATTGTAAAAAATTCAATTTTAGAAATTTTAATATAATGCTGATACTTTAGCATTACTCAATTATTTAGCTTCAATTATATCGTAAATATATTTATTTTCGATAATTATTAAGATTACAGCCATCGAATTAACAAGATATGTTAAATTCTCCTATACAAATATGTGTTTAAAATTTAAAAAAAAATTCAATTTTGGAAATTTTAATATTATGCTGATACGTTTGCATTACTCAATTATTTAACTTCAATTATATTCAAAATATATTTATTTTTCGGAATTATTAAGATTACATCCATCGAATTATTAAGACACGTTAAATTGTCCTATACAAATTTGTGTTTAGAAAATTGTAAAAAAAACAATTTTGGAAATTTTAATATTATGCTAATATATTTGCATTACTCGTTTATTTATCTTCAATTTTATCCAAAATATATTTATTTCCCATAATTATTAAAATTACAGCGATCGAATTATCAAGACATGTTAAATTTTTCTATATAAATTTGTGTGTAAAACATTGTAAACAATTCAATTTTCGAAATTTTTATATTATGCTGATATATTTGCATTACTCGTTTATTTAGCTTTAGTTTTATCCAATATATATTTATCACCTATAATTATTAAGATTACAGTGATCGAATTATCAAGATAATAATGTGTGTTTAAAATTTTAGAAACCTGTTCATTTCCTCATTATAATCAAAATAAATTATAATAGCTTATACTATGATCCCTAAATAAAGAGATACAAAATACAAGTTTTGTGTCTCTATATCGGGGACCATCTTCATCGTTCCGTCCCAAGGACTGTATACAAGAGGACATCGCATGTTGCATCAACCAATCCGGTGAAGGAAAACATTTGTCGTCATCGTGGCATGGGATATTTAGGCGTAAATTTAAATAAATATTCAGTCATATATTAGATTCTCAGTCTGATTTAATGTTCCCGCCAATTAGAATAGTATAAGAAATAGCTTAAAGCTAGTATAAACAGAATTAAAATGACAATAAATAAGGTTCTGTTGTATAAAACAGATACCTCTCGAATTAATTTCCAATTCATGATTCAAACGTCACTTGTGACAATTAAAACATTATGCGATGTTGCCATATATAAACACGAGGCTATATCTAACAAATCTAACAAATAATGACGGGCTATAGTTAACTCGTCTTATACATACAAGCGATCCTAAATGATTGCATGACATTTCTTTCTAATAACCTGACATTTGGATCACAAATCGGTGTCATCGCCCTATTGTTCTGCACCAACAACGTTTTTTAGAGCCACCACACTTCAGCATTATCGCTTAACACTTGTTTGCATTGTTCGAAACCTTCGGACGGCCGCAATGATTGTTCGCCTCTTGTACATTTACAACTACGTAGATAATCTTAATATGTGCAACGTATCAGCGGGCACCGATCTGAATGTGAAACAAGGCAATCCATCCGAAGGATGCCAGCCTCTTAGTTATATAATGAATTAGAAGATTGCCGCAACGGTTTATTATTTATAAATAAACGCGTTGCATTTTAAAGAAAAAAAAACTGCACATGACAAAATCCGCAGAATGTCCACGGAGTTCTACGCCCACGATGGTATCAATATTGATGTCAGAGGAGTAAATTGTTGGTGATTGTAAATTAAGTTATATTGCGGGGTGCTCACGTAATACAGCAGAGCTGGCGGTGAGACGTAACATACGAAAGTCGCCCATTGGTTGATGCTAATCTTGAGGAGTCAAACTAATGATGGTGACCTTTACTGGAAGCCCAAGAGTAATGACATATTCATGTCGAATTTTTAGATATATACTGTATAGATAAATAAAGGATGACATGTAGCGCCGCCTGTGAATTATAATCGCATATATTGTGCTATGTTTGTGTTTTAGTCGTTATTATTAAATTCTTATGTGTAACTTCGTTTGTGTAGGTGTGAATTATACGATCTTTGTTTATATTTTGTGAATTTTTGGAGGTTCGTGCACCCCATTCAATCCTTTACTTATCAATAGTAGTAGCAGTTCTGAAATCTTACTAAAACTAACGCGCATTCTCACCATATCAGGTTAAATTTTAATCGACGGTTAAAGTGCTAAAGGGCTATTAAAAAGACTATACTTTTTGTCCTGCACTTAATATAGTAGGACATAGTGAGAACGGGCTTAACAATGTCATGCTCGTATTCACCTGAGACCTTGGCGAAGCTATTGAATGAATAAATTAAAAACGTCATTGTCACAGAAATTACCAAAACATATGACAAACACCTTGAATAGCACTTGTGATTGGACCTTTGATGACACTTTTTGTTTAATTATTCGGTGTTACCAATAGAAAGAATCTACAGTAAAAAGTTTATTGTTATAACAACGAAGACTTATGGGTTCAATAGCTGTTGATATATTTGTGGAACGTTGGTAAATACGGGGGTCAAACAATTACAATCTATTTTCATTTTACACTACAAATTTTGCATAAAGTATGATGCAAATTGCACTTGTTGGCGCAGTGCTAGATTTTCTTTCATCGCACGGGGCGGCATTCAATTAAAACGCCTAATGAAAACCTTCACCGGAATTAAGTGCTCACGGGCATGATCTCATGCGCGTGGAAGGCGTAGCTGCGCGTATTTCAATTCGGACGAGCCTGGCGGTTATTATAATTACTTCGGACAATTACTCCCAACAACCGCCTGCTTCCGACTACCCGAAAGATCCGGCAGTGGCGATAATAAATGTTTGGTGTATAACTTAATGTAATTATCTCAATTTGTCACAGCTATCGTCAACTCATTATTATTATTGTGTCATTAAAATAATCTCGTATTCACGTAATCAATTATTCTTCATGAAATGCAGCAGTTGAAACATCGTCTTGAATTTAATTGAATGCTTCCTTCGATGTTCAGGCTAGAAGAATTGTAGGACGATTTGAAATGTGGCACTACAAGAGGGTCCTCAGAATTTCATGTGAACAACGAAACAGTAATGCACCGAATGGGTAACACCAGATAAGTTACTCTCACAATAACGAAGAAGAAAGCTGGAATATCTTGGTCACGTCATGACAGGATATGATCATTAAACTAATAATCTAATTTGCTGTATGATACGAGACAATTTAGATTGACTATCAAACTATCACATAATATAAACAAACAAGTTAGTAAACTTCTTTCAATCGGACTATATCTAGAGATATCTAATAGGAGCAGTTACTATCTTTGTCATGAATTTCTTACATAATAATCGTTTAAACATTTGATCGGTGCACTTTTACTCTTCTCCCACCCTGCCGCGGGGTTGTCTGTGATTTATCTCCAGCGGCGGGACCTTCTCACGTACGTCTAATTAACTCGTAAACGATAAAAACGTGAGCGGGCAATATCGCGGCATGGATTTATTGTTTAATATCAGCGGCGAGAATGCCAGCGCGCAACATTTCGGATCCGCGAGATCCCAATGCGCGGCTGCAACACGTGCGTGTAATTATAAACGAGAGGTGCTAATGTTAAACGGCTTTACACACTCGCAAGCTAATTGCTGGACACAAAAAGAAATATTAACTTAAATGAGTGATTTAATATTGTATATGATTTTTCCTTTGCTATCGGTAATTGTGTTTGCACAGAGATAATTCTTTTTTTTCATTGCTTTTGATCATGATGACTTTGAGAAATATTTTATATATTTAACACCTATATACAACTTTCTAAAAGACTATAAACAGTGTATAAAACTGGTTAAAAATGTATAAAACTATATAAAACTGTTGTGATGCAAAATCATTAAAAATCACATTAAATTTAGTATATATATATATATATATATATATATATATATATATATATAAATATATATATATATATATATATATATATATATATATATATATATATATATATATATATATATATTAGTGTTTTAGTTTTACAATAATCGCAGAGCCTGAAGAAGCTGCGCAATGACTCGACGAACGATATTAAAAAATTCAGAGCGCACATCGCCGCACCATTGCCTGGCGATCTCTGTTAACATTTGTTGTCTGCTGCATCCCTCGAAGGTATTTAGGGGGTGGGATTGTCAGATGTTGGAATGTAAGATTCCACACGCATATAAATAAATAACTCAAATGTGCAATATTCTCGCTAGGTGCTTTATGGCCGGTGTTACGGGGTGAGATGTGCCCACTTGAAATATCAATAACTATGCGTATCCACTTGAAATAGCAAAAATCGGATACTGTATAAAACTGTATAAAACTGTATAAAACTGTATAAAACTGTATAAAACTGTATAAAACTGTATAAAACTGTATAAAACTGTATAAAACTGTATAAAAGTGTATAAAATTGTATAAAATTGTATAAGACTGTATAAAATTACATAAAATCGTTTAAAATTGGTTAAATTTGTTTAAAATTGTTTAAAATTATATGATAAAATTGTTTAAAATTGTTTAAAATTGTATAATATCGTATAAAAATGTATAAAATTGTATAAAACTGTATAAAGTTGTATAAAATTGTATAAAACTGTATGTAACTGTATAAAACTGTATAAAACTGTATAAAACTGTATGTAACTGTATAAAACTGTATACAACTGCATAAATCTGTATAATACTGTATAAAACTGCATAAAACTGTATCAAATTATATAAAATTATATAAAACTGTATAAAATTGTTTAAAATTGTTTAAAATGGTTTAAAATTGTTTAAAATTGTTTAAAATTGTTTAAAATAGTATAAATTTATAGAAAATCGTATAAAATTGTATAACATTGTATAAAACTGTAAAAAACTGCATAAAACTGTATAAAACTGTATAAAACTGTATAAAACTGTATAAAACTGTATAAAACTGTATAAAACTGTATAAAACTGTATAAAACTGTATAAAACTGTATAAAACTGTATAAAACTGTATAAAATTGTATAACATTGTATAAGACTGTATAAAAATTACATAAAATCGTTTAAAATTGGTTAAATTTGTTTAAAATTGTTTAAAATTGTTTAAAATTATATGATAAAATTGTTTAAAATTGTTTAAAATTGTATAATATCGTATAAAAATGTATAAAATTGTATAAAACTGTATAAAGTTGTATAAAATTGTATAAAACTGTAAAAAACTGTATAAAACTGTATAAAACTGTATAAAACTGTATAAAACTGTATAAAACTGTATAAAACTGTATAAAACTGTATGTAACTGTATAAAACTGTATACAACTGCATAAATCTGTATAATACTGTATAAAACTGCATAAAACTGTATCATATTATATAAAATTATATAAAACTGTATAAAATTGTTTAAAATTGTTTAAAATGGTTTAAAATTGTTTAAAATTGTTTAAAATAGTATAAATTTATAGAAAATCGTATAAAATTGTATAACATTGTATAAAACTGTAAAAAACTGCATAAAACTGTATAAAACTGTATAAAACTGTATAAAACTGTATAAAACTGTATAAAACTGTATAAAATTGTATAAAACTGTATAAAACTGTATAAAAGTGTATAAAATTGTATAAAACTGTATAAAATTGTATAAAATTGTATAAAGTTGTATAAAATTGTATAAAACTGTAAAAAACTGTATAAAACTGTATAAAACTATATAAAACTGTATGTAACTGTATAAAACTGTATAAAACTGTATACAACTGCATAAATCTGTCTAATACTGTATAAAACTGCATAAAACTGTATAAAATTATATAAAACTGTATAAAATTGTTTAAAATAGTTTAAAAATGTTTAAAATTGTTTAAAATAGTTTAAAATTATATGATAAAATTGTTTAAAATTGTATAAAATTATAGAAAATCGTATAAAATTGTATAACATTGTATAAAACTGTAAAAAACTATAAAAAACTGTATAAAACTGTAGAAAACTGTATAAAACTGTATAAAACTGTATAAAACTGTATAAAACTGTATAAAACTGTATAAAACTGTATAAAACTGTATAAAACTGTATAAAACTGTATAAAACTGTATAAAACTGTATAAAACTGTATAAAACTGTATAAAACTGTATAAAACTGTATAAAAGTGTATAAAATTGTATAAAATTGTATAAGACTGTATAAAATTACATAAAATCGTTTAAAATTGGTTAAATTTGTTTAAAATTGTTTAAAATTATATGATAAAATTGTTTAAAATTGTTTAAAATTGTATAATATCGTATAAAAATGTATAAAATTGTATAAAACTGTATAAAGTTGTATAAAATTGTATAAAACTGTATGTAACTGTATAAAACTGTATAAAACTGTATAAAACTGTATGTAACTGTATAAAACTGTATACAACTGCATAAATCTGTATAATACTGTATAAAACTGCATAAAACTGTATCAAATTATATAAAATTATATAAAACTGTATAAAATTGTTTAAAATTGTTTAAAATGGTTTAAAATTGTTTAAAATTGTTTAAAATTGTTTAAAATAGTATAAATTTATAGAAAATCGTATAAAATTGTATAACATTGTATAAAACTGTAAAAAACTGCATAAAACTGTATAAAACTGTATAAAACTGTATAAAACTGTATAAAACTGTATAAAACTGTATAAAATTGTATAAAACTGTATAAAACTGTATAAAAGTGTATAAAATTGTATAAAACTGTATAAAATTGTATAAAATTGTATAAAGTTGTATAAAATTGTATAAAACTGTAAAAAACTGTATAAAACTGTATAAAACTATATAAAACTGTATGTAACTGTATAAAACTGTATAAAACTGTATACAACTGCATAAATCTGTCTAATACTGTATAAAACTGCATAAAACTGTATAAAATTATATAAAACTGTATAAAATTGTTTAAAATAGTTTAAAAATGTTTAAAATTGTTTAAAATAGTTTAAAATTATATGATAAAATTGTTTAAAATTGTATAAAATTATAGAAAATCGTATAAAATTGTATAACATTGTATAAAACTGTAAAAAACTATAAAAAACTGTATAAAACTGTAGAAAACTGTATAAAACTGTATAAAACTGTATAAAACTGTATAAAACTGTATAAAACTGTATAAAACTGTATAAAACTGTATAAAACTGTATAAAACTGTATAAAACTGTATAAAACTGTGTACCACTGTATAAAAGTGTATAAAAGTGTATAAAATTCTATAAAACTGTATAAAATTGTATAAAATTGTTTAAAATTGTTTAAAATTGTTTAAAATTATTTAAAATTGTTTAAAATTGTTTAAAATTGTTTAAAATTGTTTAAAATTGTTTAAAATTGTATGATAATTGTATAAAATTGTAGAAAATCGTATAAAATTGTATAAATTTTTATACAATTGTATAAAATTGTATAAAATTGTATAAAGTTGTATAAAATTGTATAAAACTGCTAAACACTGTATAAAACTGTATAAAACTGAATGAAACTGTATAAAACTGAATGAAACTGTATAAAAATACATAAAAATATATAGAAATGTATAAAAATTTATAAAAATGTTTAAAACTGGATACAAATTCTATACAAATGTATATAAATTGTATAAAAGTGTATAAAAATCTATACAAATTGTATAAATTTTATTAGAAATTGTATAAATGTGGATAAAAAATGCATAAAAATATTTAGCAATGTATACAAATTTATAAAAATGTTTAAAAAATTATACAGATTGTATAAAAATGTATAGAAATTGATTAAAAGTGCATAGAAATTGTATAAAAGTGTATAAAAATGTATAAAAATATATAGAAATGTATAAACACTTATAATAATGTATATAAATTGTAAAAAAGTGTATAAAAATCCATAAAAATATATAGAAATGTATAAAAATGTATAAAAATGTATAAAAATGTTTAAAAAATTATACAAATTGTATAAAAATATATAGAAATTGATTAAAAATGTATAGAAATTGTAAAGAAAGTGTATAAAAATGTATAAAAATATATAGAAATGTATAAATAAACACTTATAAAAATGTATAGAAATTGTAAAACAGTGGTATAGAAATTGTATAAAAGTGTATAAAAGTGTATAAAAGTGTATACAAATTGTTTATTTTTTTTTAGAAATTGTATAAAAGTTTATAAAAATGCATAAAAATATATAGAATTGTATAAAAATTTATAAAAATGTTTAAAACTGGATATAAATTCTATACAAAAAATATATAAATTGTATAAAAGTGTATAGACATTGTATACAAGTGTATAAAAAAGGTATACAAATTGTATAACTGTTTAAAACTATATACAAATTTTATACAAATGTATATAAATTGTAAAAAAGTGTATAAAAATGTATACAAATTGTATAGTTTTTTTTAGAAATTGTATAAATGTGTATAAAAATGCATAAAAATATATAGCAATGTATACAAATTTATAAAAATGTTTAAAATATTATACAAATTGTATAAAAATGTATAGAAATTGAATAAAAGTATATAGAAATTGTATAAAAGTGTATAAAACTGTATAAAAATATATAGAAATGTATAAACACTTATAAAAATGTATAGAAATTGTAAAAAAGTGTATAAAAATGCATAAAAATATATAGAAATGTATAAATATTTATAAAAATGTTCAAAATTGTATACAAGTTCTATAGAAATATATATAAATTGTATAGAAATTGTATAAAAGTGTATAAAAGTGAATACACATTGTATAATTATTTTTACAAATTGTATAAATGTGTATAAAAATACATAAAAATATATAGAAATGTATAAAAATGTATAAAAATATTTAAAAAATTATACAAATTGTACAAAAATGTATAGAAATTGTATAAAAGTGTATAAAAATGCATAAAAATGTATATAGAAATGCATAAAAATATATACAAATGTTTAAGAATGTATACAAAATGTACATAAATGTATAAAAATGTTTAATAATGTATACAAAATGTTTAATAATGTATACGAAATATATATAAATGTATAGAAATTGAATAAAAGTTTATAGAGATTGTAGAAAAGTGTATACAAATATATAGCAATGTATAAAAATGTATAAAAATGTATAAAAATGTATAACAATGTATAAAAATGTATAAAAATGTATAAAAATGTATAAAAATGTATAAAAATGTATAAAAATGTATAAAAATGTATAAAAATGTATAAAAATGTATAAAAATGTATAAAAATGTATAAAAATGTATAAAAATGTATAAAAATGTATAAAAATGTATAAAAATGTATAAAAATGTATAAAAATGTATAAAAATGTATAAAAATGTATAAAAATGTATAAAAATGTATAAAAATGTATAAGCATTTATAATTTTTTTTAAAAATGTGTAAAAATTTGTAAATATGGTAACAGATTTAGAAATAGGTATAAAAATTTATGGAAAAGTATAAAAATGTATAAAAATGTATAAAAATGTATAAAAATGTATGAAAATGTATAAAAAAGTATAAAAATGTATAAAAATGTATAAAAATGTATAAAAATGTATAAAAATGTATAAAAATGTATAAAAATGTATAAAAATGTATAAAAATGTATAAAAATGTATAAAAATGTATAAAAATGTATAAAAATTTATAAAAATGTATAAAAATGTATAAAAATGTATAAAAATGTATAAAAATGTATAAAAATGTATAAAAATGTATAAAAATGTATAAGCATTTATAATTTTTTTTTAAAATGTGTAAAAATTTATAAATATGGTAACAGATTTAGAAATAGGTATATGAGTGTGTTATAAAAAAAAAGTTTGATAGTCAGCTACTAATGTAACAGATGCAGTTATTACTATATTGAAAAAATACTAATTAGAAACATTTGAGCTGATCACACTATACAGATGTTGTGTAATCTCACATAATTTGTGAAAATGTAAAATAATAATAAAACGGGGAACTTCAATATTATTATCCAGCAGTCGCCACAGGTTTAAATTTATTTATACTAGAGCCTTAATACTGGATCGGGGTGCTATCCATTGTTCATTTTAAATTAAATGCTTTTGATTAATTAAAAATTATTCTTTTCTTTGATACAAAAATAACGAATTAATCCCACATTAGATTTTAAGAGAAAATTCTTTCCTGGAACTGGATGAAATGTTTAGGATTCTGAGTCATATTAAATTAAAAATTATTAATACTTACAAAAAAATAATCCAAAAATTACGTCCAACAACGGGGGTTATTACACAAAACACACTTCACGGCGTACTGAGATGCGTCCACGCCGTGACATCATTTATATACCTCATCTTCAGCAGCGCCGGCAATCGAGAGGATGGAAGAGAGACTTCAGGATCTTGCTCCCACCTCCATGGGCGCCGCATAGCCGGTCCCCTGGCGCGGATTTTGTCGGACGAATTTTACGACTGGAAAAACGAATTATTAAGAAGAACAAAAAAAAATTATCGAACGTGCTAGTAAATAGATTTGCTAATTTGTGCGAGTGCAGGATGATTTGCAGGGAAACCCGCGGCGAACAGGATGCGTCGGGAAATTGTTATGTAAATAAACTCCGGATAGTACGATTGATGAACAAATAATACGTTATTTATGATACATTGATATTCGCAAAAAAATATTTGTTATGAGCATGATTAATTAATATTTCAACTTGAATTTCAAGATGTAAATATTTGCGGATGTAAAAACCGATATCCTAGAAAGATTAGAAGATATTAAATATTAGAGTTTTATGAAAATAGATAATGTGATAACCTTTCACAGTTTTTCAGAGGTTTTTTTTGTGAATTTAAGGTAAATACCGCGTGATTAAACTCTCTGAACTTTTCCCTTGACCGACGGAAAAGACTCACAGCTGATAGCCCTATAAAGATAGTTTTTTTTTTAGAAAATGTGTGAGAAATAGGGTTGACAATTGTTCTATTTTTGAGAGGATAATCCTAATGTTGGCTATAATGTCCTACCATCCTTCCTCTTGCTAAAATATCCTCCCTTTATGATTTATTATTTATATTTTTTCAGACAGTATTTCACTAGTTTGAGAAGTTTTGTAACTATAGTGATATAAATTCAATTGATGTATTTCATACAAATAATCATAAGATTTTTTTTTAGTTTGATAACGAACATTTATCATAGTCTACTATTGCAGAAATAAAATTTAATGCTGAATCCAAATTTTGAAATTGTATTATAAAAAACTTGTTTGTTTTAAAGTTACAGCTGTTTAAATTTACAGCAATATAATTTATTTCCTCGCGTGGAAAATTCGATCTAACTTGTTTGAAAATTAAGTTATTTTGGAAAATTAAAGTTTTTCCTATATAGAATTAGAGCTAACTCTAAATTTTCAAACCGGATTAAAAATATTTTTTTGTTTTCAAGTTACAGCCGTGTAAAGCCAGCCACCTTCTTATGGGCAACCAATTTAAACATCGCGTGGAAAACCCAGCGTAACTTTTTTTGAAAATTGAGTTATTGTAGAAAAATTAAGTGTTTCTTAAATTAAATTAAAATCAAAATATATTTTTTCAAACCGTATTTCACTGGGTTGAGGAGTTTTGTAATTATAGTGATGTAAATTCAGTTGATGTTTTTCATACAAATAATCATAAGATTTTGTTTTTATTTGACAATTTTTTAAAATTTTAAACTACTATTTTTGAAGTAAAATTTAGTGCCGAATCCAAATTTTGAAATAGCATTATAAAAAACATGTTTGTTTTAAAGATACAGCTGTTTAAATTTAGTTACTTATACTACAGCAATATAATTTATTTCCTCGCGTGGAAAATTCCATGTAACTTTTTTGAAAATAGAATTATTTTAGAATATTAAAGTTTTTCCTTTATAGAATTCGAGCTAACTCTAAATTTTCAAACCGTATTAAAAAATATTTTTTTGTTTTCAAGTTACAGCCGTGTAAAGCCAGCCACTTTCTTATGGACAACCAATTTAAACATCGCGTGGAAAAACCAGCGCAACTTTTTTGAAAATTGAGTTATTGTAGAAAAACTAAGTGTTTTTTAAATTAAATTAAAATCAAAATATATTTTTTCAAAGCGTATTTCACTGGTTTGAGGAGTTTTGTAATTATAGTGATGTCAATTCAGTTGATGTTTTTCATACAAATAATCATAAGATTTTTTTTTTATTTGTCAACAAAAATTTATTTTAATCTACTATTTTTGAATTAAAATTTAGTGACGAATGCAAATTTTGAAATCTCATTATGAAAAACTTGTTTGTTTTAAAGATACAACTGTTTAAATTTGGTCACTTATATTACAGCAATTTAATTTATTTCCTCGGGTGGAAAATTCCATGTAACTTTTTTTAGAATTGAGTTATTTTAGAAAATTAAAGTTTTTCCTATATAGAATTAAAGTTAAATCTAAATTTTCAAACCGTATTAAAAAATATTTTTTTGTTTTCAAGTTACAGCCGTGTAAAGCCAGCCACTTTTTTATGGGCAACATCGCGTGGAAAAACCATCGTAACTTTTTTGAAAATTGAGTTTATTACGAAAACAAACAAGAGAAATTTATTGGAACAAATGATATTCATTGTAACAGTTTGGTTAAGGATATGCAAGGGAGTAAACAATATTCGTCGGAAATACACTGATAGCAGATTAGTTTTCTAATAAATTATATTCCCACTAACAGTTTTCATTTAATAATTGCGATCGTTAGTGGCAACACCTTTTATTAGATAATTTAAACCCAATTATCTGTTCCTCTTGCAATACTTTCAGTATCGTGCGGCCGTCAGTTATTACGAACGACGGATGATGATTTTTCGGGCGAATGTGGTGTTACGTTGTGAAAAAATCAACGTGATAGGTCGGCCACACGTTCACTTCGCCGTCGTTCCCATAGACGATATCAAAAGCAGCCGTACAACAATCAAATATTAATGTCATCCGAAATGCCGAAGATTTGCATGTGTGGTGATGGCTGTGTATGAACAATGAACATTTCAACATCCAAAAAATAATACAATAAATTAAGTCATATTTATTACACGGATTTCACATTACAAACATTTTAAATTGGGTACGGATGATGAAAATTAAACGCGGTTTAGAGAACGGTGGCGGTTAGTTAAGCTAGGGACGATTTTGTAAGTTGTATGGATGGATTTATGACACCCGGTGTTATTCGAAAATGCTTGTAATTTATAGTTGCACCCAGTTCAGTGGCCGAGTGGTTAGAGACGTCGTTCGTCTAGTAGTGCACATTGGGGAGCCTGAGTTGGGGTTCGAACTCAGTACGAGACGGATGACACCTCTAACCAATCGGCCACTTAGCTGGGTACATCTATAAATTACAAGCATTTTCGAATAACACGGGGTGTCATAAATGGATCCATACAACTTACAAAATTGCACAGCTATAATTTAGGGGCAAATTTTCGCGAATCACCCATCATAGTTTTTTTTTGTGAAGTAAAGGTGAATAAATTTGTGTATTAACCAAATTTAAAGCAGATTTTTGTATATTTAACTAATATATGCATGAAATTTATGATTAGCATGAATGTAATTCTAGCATAACATTCATTTTTAATCTAATAAACCCATCACACAATTAAATCAGAATCCGTTCCCATTGAACAATTGACAATTTTTCAACTCCTACAACCATCAATCAATTTCTCTCCGGTTGATTCAATTGATTTGAATCGAATCTCAACACTCCCTGCAGGATTATCTCGCCCACCTTCACGTCGGCAAATCCTATTGCACACCGGCCGCGCTGTAACGTCGTGAAGGTCGCATTTTCTTTCCATGCGACGCGTTTTCTGCGTACGACCAGTTAGTCAGAATGTGTAGCAATCGCGCACGGGGGCAATAAGGTCAAATAGCTGTTGAAAAGTAAAAATAAAACTCTCACTCTTTTCGGCAATTATGAATACACCCGGGCAATTAATCGGTTGCGACAGACGCATTTTGCTGCCGGCGGAAGATGTAACTGAGGCTTCACTTTTGCGAAACTATTGTTGCTTGATCAAGTACAGATTTCGTCATGAGCTATATATTTTATAGGGTGTTATTCAATTTATTGATAACTAGTAGCAATACAGAAAGACTTATAAAGGTTATTTTTAATTATTCTTGTTGGAAACTATATTATTTTAAATATTTGCATAGGCAAAATATAGATGTCGATCCATTTCTGAACTCAACTGTTCCTCCACTCGTCTCTGTCTTGCGTTTTCCGAATCCAATCGAACTTCGCTGTCCTTTTGATGTCATTTGATTGGATCTATTTCCCATTCTCGGTCTTAAGAGTCTTTTGGTTCGTCTTTAATCAGTATAACGTGCTTTTTGGCCTGCCCACTACCATTTTGCTCGTAGCACCCTTTCTACTACATCAATGGCATTGGATTTGCAACGGATCCACTCGTTGGTTTTGTGGTCACTCAGCGATTCATACAAAGCATTGCTTTTTCCATCCTTCTGTGAGCAAGGTGAAGTTGTTCTCTGGCTTTCTAGGTAAGGAATCAGGTCTCCACGGCATAGGTTTGTTTGTTTACGGTGAGTACAGCCCGCGTTCCTAGGATGTGTGCACTGCGGCCCTTTACGGACCTATTGTGCCTCATACAACATCCATGATATGCTAGCCAGGTCAACTCTTTGTAGAAAAATTTCCCGACTAGGAGTGTATTCGAACCACCAACGTTCCGTACGCAATGGCTTCGGATTTAAGGTCGTTTTAGACAAGACAATTTCTTGACTCCAAAGTTAGTCAAGATGCGTGACAATCTAAATTGTCTCGTATCATACAGCAAATTATTTGAAATATTGAATTGGATAGTAGATTGAATGGAAAAATATAACGCGTTCTATTTGTCAAGAACCAATTGTATGGGAGGAGGATATATGAATTTATTTCTTAGACAACTTTTGAGCTAAGAAATTGTCTTGTCTAAAACGACCTTTAGGCCACTGCGCCACGGATCGCCTCACGGCACGACATGGATTAATACTAGTAGTATATTTTGGTTAGGCACAATAGGTCGGTGAAGGGCCGCAGTGCATACGGCCTAGGGACGGGGGCTGTACTCACCATAAAAAAAAGAGTTTGACTCTTATATTTCCTGGCTTAAACTGAAAGCTGCTCATGTCAGCCTTATTCTTCTCTTTATTTCGTGCTATTCATATCGAAACTAACTAGTCACAGATTTTGTATAGTATGAAAATCATTTCGAAATTGTAGGTTGAATTTGAATTTGTTAGTAGAACACGCAAGACTACATAAATCTAACCGCACACATATTCTTGTCGTATAAAAGACATCTATTATAAATTCAATAACGCATTAATATAAATCTGCAAAAATTACAGCCTCAGCCCACACACATATAATTATGTATATGTTGTCCCAAAAATAGTTTTGGCGTACTTGGAAGACCGCAAATTTCGCATTAAAAAGGCGCAAACCCATCAACCAGTAATTTATACGCGTGTAGAATTAATAAATAATAATTTTATGTCCAACTGAATATGCACGAGAGAATGAGAAAAAGAAACGCCGCTGTTAATTATTGCATTGTTTTCATAAAAAAAACTTGTTTGCAGTCCAACTAAACAAACGTTTTCCGTCTTTGATGTTTATTCCTAAGCTTATTATACAAATAATTTTGATACACACAAAAAAATCCTCCGTATTTGTCATCTGTTTTAATTGATCGAGAAACAAGGTTTGTCGTCCTCGACATTTCCACCGTGTTTGTTTTTTTCAAAGGAACCAACAGCGCATCGCACTGTAATACAGGAAACGAAATTGCGAATTGCAAAAAAAAAACGAATTAAATAGCGCTCATCCAATAATAAAATCGAGGCTAACAACTAACTCATCAATACTCGGCAATAATGAACGAATAAACATTCCAATCAGTACGCGCATATTAATTATTATTATAAAACAACGTTTCGTTTCCTTGTTGTGTATTATGTTGATATTAATAACTATAATAAAATGATGGTCTTATATTTTTTACTTTCCTAATACAGTACCATACTTATATGGTTATCGCGAAAAAATTGATATATTGTAGTCGAAATAGAATATTTAAAAAAAATAATTCCTTACATAAATTTAAAAAAAATAAATATTGCTTGCAAAGCAAAAAAGAATGAAGCTATTAGCCGTCTAAAGCGAATGCCGAAAACTAGAAGTTGGTATCTCTGTCCGTTTTTTTTAAGATAAATGGTGAAATCTAAAATGCTCGTTTAGAAATAATTTGGAGAAATAATTAATAATAATATAATTGGGAGATAAGGCTCGTAAAAAAATCACGATATCGGATTTTTTTTAAATTATTAATTTTGGCTTCCCTTTTTTATGCTGAAATCGATTAGATAGCATCCCGATGCTATCTAATCGATTTAAAAAAAACCACCGCAATTGAACAGAAAAATTAACAACGAAAACCTAGATATATTTAGGTATTTACAATGTGAGGTTCATATTAACAAATTCCGTGGGGAAAATAAATATATTTCATCGAACCGATACAGCTAATAGCCGTCTAAAACGAATGCCGAAAACTAGAAGTTCGTGGTTCCTTCCGTTTGTAAGATAAATGGTGAAATATATAACGCTCGTTTGAAGATAATTTGGGGAGGCTAGTAAAAAAATCACGATTCGGGTTTCATTTTGGAGGTCAAAATGCAAGCCGAATCGTGATATTTATTATTATTTATTATATTATAGTTTTATTTATTACATATATATATATTCCCAATGAAGAATCGTAAAAAAGAACGCCACAGTTGAATAGTTTCTTATAAAGTAATATATATATGAAAAGCCTCATTAATAACATGTTAATTAAAAGACATATAATTGTTAGTCATCCCCGAGAACGGATTTAAATAGCCCCATAATGCCAAGGTTAATTCCAATTTCATAACACGTCCAAAAGCCACGCAATGCATTTTTGTATTATTTAGGAAATACCAAATTTCGACCTTCGCGTGCCGCGAATGGGAGCACCCTCCGCGGACTGGGATGAGTAATATGCAAATTGCAATTTATTTATTGCAGCAACCAACAAAAAAAAACTAGTTTTCAAGTAAATGTTGCGAGACATGTCGTGTTTGTCTATTCGAAATAGTTTTGCATTGCGTCATTTAATCACAACTTTTAATTACGATCTAATTGATGCAGTCTAAATTTAATAATGTCTACAAAAAAATACGTATAATTATAACAAACATATGTTTTTTTATTTAAGAAGCCTGAAGATGCTACAAGAAGCATACAAATGTTTATACTGGAATAGTAAATATTATTACGAGGGCTGTAGATAAAGTAGAAGATCTGGCATGCTCAAATATATGGTCCCGAATTTCCCGAGATAGTCCTAAATTTCACAGGACAGTTTCAGATTTTTAAAACCCGTTTTCGGCCCTGAATTTATAGCACTTGTTCCGAATTGTAGCGAAATTCATCATTTTATAAAGCTAATTTATTGTAGAATCTAAATCTTTGAAGAATTTTATTATATCATTACACGTTCATAAGCTACAAATGTTTAAAGATGATACCTCTTTGATTTTTGATCAATTTGATGAAATTTTGTTGTAATTTACATATTTTTGAAACTATTTAAAAAAGTCTACTCATTTTATAGAGATTATTTAATGTAGAATCTAAATCTTTGAAGACTTTTATAATACCATTACACATTCATAAGTTACAAACGTTTAAAGATGATACGTCCTTGATTTTTGATCAATTTGATAAAATTTTGTTGTAATTTATTTATTTTTGAAGCCATTTAAATAAGTCTACTCATTTTATAAAGCTAAATCATTGTAGAATCTAAAACTTTGAAGAATTTTATTATAACATTACATGTTCATAAGCTACAAACGTATAAAGATGATACCTCCTAGATTTTTGATCAATTTGATGAAATTTTGTTGTAATTTACTTATTTTTGAAGCTATTTACATAAGTCTACTTATTTTATAAAGCTAATTTATTGTAGAATCTAAATCTTTGAAGAATTTTATTATATCATAACCCGTTCATATGTTACAAATATTTAAAGATGATACCTCCTTGATTTTTGATTAATTTGATAAACTTTTGTTGTAATATACTTATTTTTGAAGCTATTTAAATAAGTCTACTCATTTTATAAAGCTAATTTATTGTAGAATCTAAATCTTTGAAGAATTTTATTATAACATTACACGTTCATAATCTAAAAACGTATAAAGATGAACCTCCTAGATTTTTGATAAATTTGATGAAATTTTATTGTAATTTACTTATTTTTGAAGCTATTTAAAGAAGTCTACTCATTTTATAAAGCTAATTTAATGTAGAATCTAAATCTTTGAAGAATTTTATTATACCATTACACATGCATAACGTTTACAAATGTTTAAAGATGATACCTCCTTGATTTTTGATCAATTTGATGAAATGTTGCTGTAATTTACTTATTTTTGAAGCTATTTCAAGAAGTCTACTCATTTTATAAAGCTAATTTATTGTAGAATCTAAATCTTTGAAGAAGTATTTTATTATAACATTACACGTTCATAATTTACAAACGTATAAAGATGATACCTCCTAGATTTTTGATAAATTTGATAAAATTTTGTTGTAATTTACTTATTTTTGAAGCTATTTAAAGAAGTCTACCCATTTTATAAAGCTAATTTATTGTAGAATCTATAGAATCTAAATCGTTGAAGAATTTTATTATACCGTTACACGTTCATAAGTTACAAACGTTTAAAGATGATACCTCCTTGATTTTTGATCAATTTGATGAAATTTTGTTGTAATTTACTTATTTTTGAAGCTATTTAAAGAAGTCTACTCATTTTATAAAGCTAATTTATTTTAGAATCTAAATCTTTGAAGAATTTTATTATACCATTGCACGTTCATAAGTTACAAACGTATAAAGATGACACGACCTTGATTTTCGATCAATTTGATGAAGTTTGGTTGTAATTTACATATTTTTGAAGCTACTTAAAAAAGGTTACTCATTTTATAGAGATAATTTAATTTAGAATTTAAATCTTTAAAGCATGTTATTATACCATTACAATTTCATAAGTTACAATCGTATAAAGATGATATCTCCTAGATTGCTGATCAATTTGATGAAATTTTGTTGTAATTTACACATTTTTGAAGCTATTTAAAAAGGTCTACCCATTTTATAGAGATAATTTAATGTAGAATCTAAATCTTTGAAGGATTTTATTATACCATTACACGTTCATAAGCTATAAACGTTTAAAGATGATACCTCTTTGATTTTTGATCAATTTGATGAAATTTTGTTGTAATTTACATATTTTTAAAGCAAGTCTACTCATTTTATAGAGCTAATTTAATACAGAATAAAATTTTCCAAAGCATTTTATTAAACCATTACAAGTACATAAGTTACAAACGTATAAAGATGATACCGCCTAGATTTTTGTTCAGTTTGATGAAATTATATTGTAACTTATTTATTGTTGTAACTATTTAAAGAATTCTACTTGTTATATAAAGCTAATTTAACGTGGAAACCAAATGTTATGATACCATTACACATTTAGAAGTAAATTAGTAATTTGTTATAATTTTTCAGTCTAGCAAATTCACAGAGCTCACGGGAATTCGAAATTTCTCGGGAGCACAACAGGAGGACGCTTTTCTTGCGGCGGTAACTTCGGCGATAGTGGACGACACCAGCGAGGCCCTAGAAAGTAGTGGCAGAGATAATACAATCTTGGAAATGAGAAACCTAGAGGCCCGGAGCTTACGGAAGCCTTAAACCTGGAATCGGGGACCAGGCAGTATACGCCCCGCATAGTACTCGTCCTGATCTCCATGACCCCAGGCGGCAGCCACGAAACCGTTTGAAAAGGGATGGTTCAGGATAGGACTGTCGCGCTGCAAAGTTCAGGTCCCCCAATACTCGCGCTGCACAGGCATTGACATAGCGGGATAATTCGGAGATGCGTAGGGATAATGAAGAAAAAGAAATGTGAGATCGACCCCATGTGCACAGCATGCGAGCGCATGGGAACAAGGTACCCACTGTCCTGGAAGCAGGTCGTACTTGGCCGCGAGAGGAGACGTAAATAGCAAATCCATCCTGTTAGGTTCAACGCACATGGAATGGCGAGGGAGAGAGCTTGATTGCCTCATCACAAGTCATTGTTTCGGACCATCCAGGCCTTAGCAGACAAAATGACTGAACACAGGATAAAGGAGGCCATGACCAACTGGGGACAGGTTAGAAAAACCATCAAGTTCATCTCCTCTAAAAATAATATAAGAATCTGGGTGCCCCAAAGGCATGCATTCACTCCACGTCAGTAACGGAGAACTGAATAAGGAGACCAACTTGGCCACAGTGGTAGGATGACACTGTGGACAGGGCAAGACGTCGAAGAGAGAACCTAGGCAACCGTCCCCATCCTACGCCACTTCAAGCCGCCAATGGAGCGCAACACCACTAAGGATCTTAGTAAATCTAAAGGGAGCCACGTACATGAACGCGATTTGGAGGCTAAAGAGCAACATTGGGAGTAATGTAAATTCACAGAGCACATGGGGACAAACAGTGCTTCGTTAAGCTCGAAATTGCTCGGGGGAGGACGCTCTGCTTATGGCGATAATATCTGCGGTAGGGGACGATAGCTACTAGTTGCAGTTATAAAACAGCCTTAATCTCGAAATGGCGTGCAAGATCTGGTATGCGTATGTAAAACCTATAATGTTGTATGGTGTGGTAGTGTGGAAGAGTGGTATGTGATGAAAAGGGAGCAAGGATGGTTCCTGAAGAGCCTGCTAGGTCGACACCTAGCGCAGTGCTGTTGCATGAGACGAATCGGATGAGCAGGTGGTGGTAATCGTGTGTGAGGGTTGTGAAGTTTGAGGGAAGGTTGCAGAAATTGGGTGAGGAAAGACTGATGCGGGAGGTATGGATGAGGTGTAGAAGTAGGACGGCGAGTGGATGAAGAAATTAAAGAGAAAGGATGTAGGAACGAGTTGGTATGTCCGAGGTAGGTAGAGAAGACGCTGAGAGGCAGGAGAAGCCTAGGAACGGAGGTAAGGAAAAAACTGGGGAATATAGAGTGAGCAGCAAGAAAGGCAGGTACGAATGGCTGAGAGCTCGTGCAATCCTGGATACATGGAGTGGAAATCGCTGGGGAAACTTCTGAAATTCTTAGCTGGGGGAGAGTGGAGCAGGGACGACAAGTGTATTTACATAGGTTTATAATAATTACATGCATTTGTTTGGAAATGCATTTAAATCTAGAACCTGGAAATTAATATTTAAACAGGTTTTCGAAAATTCAGGTTTTCTATCAAACCCAGTTAAAATTTTAGTCAACTTTGGCATTTTTTGGTTCTCAGATACCAGCACCCAAATATGATTATTATCGCCAAGTAAGAGGTCGTAAATATTAAGACACGAATTAACTGCGCAAAAAGACAAGATTGTCCGATAACACATGATTTAACATTTTTTTACGGCCCGAACGCGGATGCGTGCGTCCTTCAGCGGCGAATCATCGATCCTTTGTCATAGGTCAAACATGATCCTGCAGAGATTTCCCATTACGAGGAAGAGCATCAATCATTCGGCGTTTAAGGTCAACCCGCACTACCAAATTATATACAGAACAGGACATAATTACTCACATAACGAGATTAGTGATTAGATTATCCAATTTATTTAGAATAGACAAATACTACACAAAATTTGCTTGAAAAATTGTTTTTACATTCCGCTGTTTAAGCAAGGTATTGTCATCGCTAAAACGTTTTCTAAGTAATATTTTAAATTTATTTTCAGGATGTTGTAACATTGAATTCAAGTTTAAATACACCGTTTGTTCAATAGCTGTTTTAATCACCGACAGCGAATGAAATCCAAGCCGAGCTGAAATTTCTTTTTGTGCTTTATTGAAATTGATGCGCGGGTGAAATTATTCGCCATTCCGCAAAGGTCGCCTCCGAAAAAACCGGCTCTCTGTTTGTTCCATGTTAATTTTTTGATTAATCGACCTCCACCCCTCCGCCCGTGCCCCGCTGTCCCATCACCATCCGCTTTTGTTGTGTGTGGCAATGGAAATCTCTAAATTATAGAATGCGCGAGTTAGATAATCGCGACGCGACGCATTCGAATTTATTTAAATGCAATTCATAAGTAGAAGCTAACGATTGAATTTCGCCCATCGCGGACAATGAGATGTTTGTGGGAACTGGTATCTAATGTGGGAACTATAGTCGGTGTAAATTAAGTAAAGTCAGTAGCTACAAAACAATCACAGCACTTTCATTAATTTATATTTTAAATATTTTTTTTAATGATTGCTAACATTTTGTTAATACTACTTCTACGCTTTTATTTTCAAAACTACCAGGTATTCACCATAGAATGTGTTGCCAATTATTTGAAATTTTTTTGATTGCATATAGCCCAAAAGTTATTCAATACAGATTTAATATGATTTTAATGTAGTAGTTCTTCATTTTGCCAGTCCTAAATTTCGTTTAAAACTGATACAACTAACCCCCTAGGATTAAAGTTAAATGCCATCTGGCGGCACCACATCAATTAGCAATGCACACCCATATGATAAAAAAAATCTAAATATGTAGATTACTAAGAGGTGGATTCACACTTCCACATCCACCATAAAATGTTCGATCTATAACATTTTAGATTACATCTGGCTCAATAGCTCTTCCATTAATGTACATTTTGGGTTTTAATGAAGTGTTAATTCCATTTCTATGTTTAAAACGTTAAAAAAAACTCAAGATATCCGCTTGTAATGTTCATACCGTAACACCTACATTTCTTAATGTATTGAGCTTAATAGCTTGATTTATATTATTTATGTGACTAGAATATATCCGATCACCTTATTAAATCCTATGATGACGTTTATCCTCCAGCATTAAGTTACAACAGCTTAAATAATAATATATTATATTTTTTTACGTGATAAATTAAAGTATTTATAATAATTTATCTGAGTAACTCTGGGGAAATTCCTTGTCTAGCATACAACTTTTTTTTAATTTGTAAATTATATATTTTTCGGAATGCAAACATCCTGTTTGCCCGCCCACCACAACGCGGGCGGTTTAAATTTAACACTTTTTTTGTGTGTGTTGCTATTAAATTTATGCGCGCCCGCATATTTATAGAGGTTGCATTGTTTTTTTTTTCAAACCGCGCATCCTGGTTTCACGGGTGATCATTAAGTTTATGTGCGTCCGAGGGAATAATTCGTCTAAAGGCAGCACGCAATGCCAAGGACGATTCGCGAGGTAATTGCTTCGGTGGAAACCAATTGTGTAATTGTGAATATTTGTAGGAGCTAGCTGGTTTTAGTTTTGTGTGCATTATGCGACCGCATGTGTGTGTATATTGGACAAGTAGGACGCGGCATGACAAAAAGCATTGGCTAATAAAACCATGCAGGCTCGTTTGATCAACACCAAAAGAGGGGATGGCAACATAATTAGGATTATCTGTTATTTTAGAACAGTGTGATGAAAACATTCTGAATAGATTATTGTTCATTTAAAAACTTATTTGTTAGCGATTCTGGTTTTGATTTTCCGCAGGAAGATAAGAATTTAAATTTAAAAAACATATATTTTGCATATATTATTGAGTCTAAAATCAGGATCATCCTTTAAACTACATACTAAAATGAAGAATGACATGGAAATAAAGAACTGTACGAAACAGTAAATAAATGTTACGGACATTAGCGAATTGGTCGGGATTATAAAGAACAGCAAGGGAAAAAAGGGATTGTAACGAAGATAAAAACTCTAAAACAAATATAAAGGACTATACGGAAATATAAAGCACTGCACACGAAGATAAGGAATTACATGCAAAAATAAAGGACTGCACACGAAGTTGAAGGACTACACGCGTTTAGTTTGGGAATGTAAACGACAATAATGGACAGGCTACTAAGGCAAAGGACCAAAATGGGAAAATAAAGGACTGCAAACAAAGATAAAGGACTATATACAAATATAAAAACTATCCGCGAATATAAAGCTCTGCACATGAAAATAAAGCCCTGCACACGAACATGAAGGGCTATACGCAAAAATAATGGACTGTAGACGAAGATAGTAGACAGAATACTAAGACAAAAGACTGCAATGGGTAAATAAAGGACTGTAAACGAAGATAAAGGACTGTACACAAATATATGGGATTATACTTAAAAATAAAGTTCTCCACACGAAGATAAGGCCCTACACATGAAGTTGAAGGACTACGCGCGAAAATGTAATGCTGTAGACGAAGATACTGGAGAGAATACTAAGACTAAGAACTGCAATAGGAAAATAAAGGACTACTAACGAAGATAAAGGACTGTAGACAAATATAAAGGATTATACGTGAATAAAAAGCTCTGCACAAGAAGATAAAGCCCTGTACGAACGTGAAAGACTACATGCGAAAATATAGGACTGTAGATAATGGATAGAATACTAAGACAAAATACTGTATTGGGAAAATAAAGGACTACAAACGAAGATATAGAACTGTAGACAAATATAAAGGATTATACTTGAATAGAAAGCTCTGCACAAGAAGATAAAGCCCTGCACATGAAGTTGAAGGACACACGCGAAAATATAGAACTGTAGACGAAGATGGACGGAATACTAAGACATAGGGCAGCAATGTAAAAATTAAGGACTACAAACGAAGATACAGGACTATAGACGAATACATAGGACTATACTTCAAAAGAAAGCTCTCCACACGAAGATAAAGCCTTGCACATGAAGCTGAAGGACTGCACGCGAAAATATAGGATATAAATAATGGACAGAATACTAAGGCAAAAGACTGCTTTGGGTAAATAAAGGACTACCAACGAAGATAAAGGACTATAGATAAATATAAAGGACTATATGTGAACAGAAATCTCTGCACACTAGGATAAAGCCCTGAACACGAAGTTGAAGGATTACACGCGAAAATAAAGGGTTGTAGACAAATATAATAGGCAGAGATAAGACAGAGGACTGCAATGGGAAAATTAAGGACTACAAACGAAGATATAGGACTGTAGACAAATATATAGAACTATATGTCAAAAGAATGCTCTGCACACGAAGATAAAGCCTTGCACACAAAGTTGAAGATCCACGCGCGAAAATATAAGACTGTAGGCAAAGATAATGGACAGAATACCAAGACAAAGTACTGCAATGGGAAAATAAAGGACTACAAACGATGATAAAGGACTGTAGATAAATATATAGGACTACACTTCAAAAGAAAGCTCTCCACACGAAGGTAAAGCCCTGCACACAAAGTTGAAGGACTACATGCAAAAATATAGAACTGTAGACGAAGATAATGTACAGGCGACTAAGACAAAGGACCAAAATGGGAAAATAAAGGACTGACAAAGATAAAGGACTATAGACAAATATAAAAGACTATACGCGAATATAAAGCTCTGCACATGAAGATAAAGCCCTGCACACGAACATGAAGGGCTATACGCAAAAATAAGGGATTGTAGACGAAGATAGTAGACAGAATACTAAGACAAAAGACTGCAATGGGTAAATGAAGAACTGCAAACGAAGATAAAGGACTATAGATAAATATAAAGGACTATACGTGAATAGAAAACTCTGCACACGAAAATAAAGTCCTGCACACGAAGATGAGGGAATGCACGTGAAAATAATTGATTGTAGACAAAATTAATGGATAGAATACAAAGACAAAAGACTGCAATAAGCAAATAAAGGACTGCAAATGAAATTAAAGAACTGTAGACAAATATAAAAGACTATACGCGAATATAAAGCGCTGCACACAGCTAAAGCCCGGCACATGAAGTTGAAGGACTACATGAGAAAATATGTGACTGTAGATGAGGATAATGGATAGAATACGAAGGCAAAGGACTGCAATGGGAACATAGAGGACTGTAAACGAAGATAAAGGACGGTAGACAAATATGAAGGACTATACGCGAATAGAAAGCTCTGCACACGGAGATAAAGCCCTGCACACGAAGTTGAAGGACCACACTTGAAAATATAGGGCTGTATACAACGATAATGGACGGAATACAAAAACAAAGGACTGTAATGGGTAAATAAAGGACTGTACATAAAGATAAACGACTGTAGAGAATATAATGGACTATAGGCGAATATAATGCTTTGAACATAAATCCTTGCACATGAAGTTGAAGGACTACACGCGAAAATATAGGACTGTAGACGAAGATAATGGAGAAAATACTAAGACAAAGGACTGCAATATAAAAATAAAGGATTGTAGACAAATATAATGGACTATGCATGTATAGAAAGCTTTGCACACCAAGGTAAAGCCCTGTACATGAAGTTGAAGGACTACACGCGAAAATATAGAATTGTAGACGAAGATAATAAACAGAATACTAAGACAAAAAACTGCAATGGAAAAATAAAGGACAGCAAACAAAGATAAAGGACTGCAGACAAATATAAAGGAATATAGGCTAATATAAAGCTCTGTGCATGAAGATAAAACCCTGCACATGAAAATGAAGGACTACACGCGAAAATATAGGACTATATATGAAGATAATGGACAAAATACGAAGACAAAGAACTGTAATGGGAAAATAAAGGATTGCAAGCGAAGATAAAGAACTATAGACAAATATAGAGGACTACACGTGAACAGAAAGCTCTGCATATGAAGATAAAGCGTTGCTCACGAAGTTGAAGGACTACACGCGAACATATACGATTGTAGACGAAAATAATAGACAGAATACTAAGACAAAGGACTGCAATGGGTAAATAAAAAAACTGTAAACGAAGATAAAGGAATGCAGACGCTTATCAAGGATTTTAAGCTCTGCATACGGGGATAAAGCCCTGCACGTGAAGATAATGGACTACATGCGAAACTAAATGATTGTAGACGACTATAATAGACAGAATACTAAAATAAAGGACAAGGGCAAAAGTAAAGGGCTGCAAACGAAGATAGGGGCCTTTAGACAATTATAATGACTGCACGCGATGATAAACTTGAAAATAAAGGACAAAATGCGTTTACCAATGGTAAAATTGAAGATGCTTGAAGTTTTTCAGTCAATACAAATAAAACTAATTTTGTTTTGTTCTGAAACTATCCAAATACATTCATTTGTACTTGTATAAAATAAATATAGAGTTTGAAGCGAATTGAAAAATTATGAAAATTTAGAAAATTTCGTCCAAAAGGATATTTCAAAGAGATAACTCTGATTTCATATGAGATATAACTAAAATTTAAACAGTTTTGAATAGCTACATTCATATATTTATTAAAACTTATAAACATATTGATGGCTGTAATGTATTTTCGAAATATCATATGAAAACCAGGGCTATAATTTCTGTTTTTCAGTTATAACTGAAAAAATAAAACCCTGAAACAACTTAAACTCTCTAAAATACGGTAATCTAGTCGGTTATAATAAATTTTCATAATTTAAAGCAAATCGAAAAAATGCCAAATTTTATCAAAAATCATATTCAAAATGTTGAGCCAAAATGTTGTTTGCGTGCGATTGATCTGAAATTTTGCATAAGTATTATATAGGTTATTTTGAACACTGGAGGTGATTTTTAGCCAATTCCCTATAAAACTTCTTGAGTTATTAACTAATTAACTCGGCTGAAATCAAAATTTCAGTATTTTTCAGTTAGATGTAAAATTTGTTTCTCATGAGATAAAACTATGTGCGTTACATTTTTGGATAGCCTCATTAATCTAATTTGGTATAATAATAATAAATTACTATGTGAATAGCGTATATTTTTGATATATTGAATGAAAACCGAGGGCATTATTTTACAGTAAAATAAAAATTTCACTCTTTTCTCAGTTGCCATAAAACTATGTGCTAATGAGATACACCTATGTATTACATAGGTTTAGATAGAATATTTAATCTGATTTCATATTATAATAAAAATAATGTATGCCACTAGTACTAATTTTTGAGATATTGGATGAAAACTGAGACCATGTTTTTGAATATTTTTCAATCAAACAAATGTTTACTCTTTTTCAGTAAGATATTTAATTAGTTCCTCATGAGATAAAACTATGTTTTATACATTTTTGTATAGCTTCGTTAATCTATTTTAAGATAATAATACAACAAGATAGTATTAGTTATATATTTTTTTTGAGATATTGGATGAAAACTGAGGGCATGATTTTTGATGTTTCTCAGTCATTACAAATAAAACTAACTGATTTTTTGTTCCGAAACTATGAAAATACATTCATTTGTACTAGTTAGTACTTAGTTTGTAGCCGATTGAAAATTTTTGAAAATTTCATCACTCACATATTATCCAGTCCGGTGTTATTATTGTGAATGATGTGCAATGCAAATTATATTTCATTTAATGGCGGAGAGAAGAGAATTCAGAATTTCATTTAGAATGTATGTAATTCTAAATGAAATTCTCTTCTCTCCGCCATTAAATGAAATATAATTTGCATTGCACATCATTCACAATAATAACAGCGGCAAAGTGATGAATATAAAAGTAGCTATTAATCTAAGCAGTTGCCAATTGGATTGCGCAACGCCCATTAAGTGTGGATGGCGTGAAGACGCTCTAATGGACGCAATTAGAGATGCTCTAGATCTATCTGGACCGAAATGAAATTCTTGCCAAACAAAAGCAGGAATCGGGGAGGTGCAAACGGAATATATTCAGCGGGTTGCGAAGTGTGTGTATAATATTGCCATTAATGTAAACACAGCGATGATTTTTTTTATTATAGCACCGGCAATTCAGGTCAAGTTTACTGTTTGCGCCATAAATTATCGAAAAATATATAAATCGGTCCCATCGAGAGGTATCGTTGGAAGAGCCATCACACACCTTGGAGCCTTGGAATTGTTTTTGAACATGATTATTTTGTAACAAATTTTATAGTTTACAACTAAATTAATTAACCATTTCAGCCCTGGATTTTAAAATTAGAATTTTTTTCTCTCTTTGTTTAATTATTATTATTACGCTTATTCGCACACATTAAAATTCAAAAGTTTTTAAAACGGCGCATGGATTTTCCTTAAAATTCCTTGTTGGAATGAAATCTAGTGAGCATAAATATGGATAGGTACAGTAAAGTAGAGGTCCGTAAATGTTTTGGTGGAAAATGCCACCGGCAGGGCCTGCATAGTTCAAGTCATTTGAAATAGTGGACGGGGGTTAGTTTGGTTGGTGGGGGACACCCGCCCACCCCACCTTCGCTCGCATACTTTTTTCAATGTATACAGCCGTTGTATATTGTTTAAACCATTCCAAGAAGAGTGTTATCCTATGAAAAAACTATGCGAACAAAGGTGGGGTGGGCGGGTGTCCCCTACCAACCAAACTATCCCCCTCCACTATTTCAAACGACTTGAACTATGCACTACATTATTTTTTACATATATATTTTTAATTAGTCTTAAATTAATAAATAAAATTAATCGAATCATAGAAATTAACGGATATCAATGTAGTGCATAGTTCAAGTCATTTGAAATAGTGGACGGGGGTAGTTTAGTTGGTGGGGGGCACCCGCCCACCCCACCTTCGCTCGCATACTTTTTTCAATGGATACATATGTTGTATATTGTTTAAACCATTTCAAGAAGAGTGTTATCCTATGAAAAAACTATGCGAACAAAGGTGGGGTGGGCGAGTGTCCCCTACCAACCAAACTATCCCCGTCCACTATTTCAAATGACTTGAACTATGCACAACATTGTTATCCGTTAATTTCTATGATTCGATTAATTTCATTTATTAATTTAAGACTAATTAACAAAAATATATGTGAAAAATAATGTAGAGCAAAGTTCAAGTCGTTTGAAATAGTGGACGGGCATAGTCAGGTTGATTGTCATATAGTTAATATGTTAAATTATCCTGCAGACATATAGGATACGATATTTTCTTCCTATTTATTTTTATTCTAATTTATTATTGTTTATTTCGTATTTGGACTATTTGGTGTATGAGAAGTCTTAAAATTTCGTCTGCTATCCTTCATATTCTTATTATCCTGCTGGTATATAGGATACCATATTTGTTTCCTGTTTTTTTCTTCTTTCATTTATTATTATTTATTTCATTATTTTATTTATAAATAATGAAACTATTAGGCATCCCAGTTACACCAAGTATATTTTTGCGGGGTTGGCGTTCTGGAAATAAAATTGAGGAAAAGTGAATCAGTTTTATCCTGTTTTCTCTCTATTTGTGGACCGATTTTGCTCAAATTTTCACGGGATCGCCCCAACTCGGTTTCCTAGCCGATTTTAGAATTAGTCACGATCCATTCAGCCGTTTTTCCGGTATTTTGTTGACAGACAAATTCACATCCACACACACACACAGACATTTTCCAGAAATAGTCTATTTCGACTAGAGAAGTCATGAAATGTGGAGAAAAGTCAAAATTAGCAATTCGATTTTTTTTTCGCGAAAACAAACTTTTTCCTTATACAGCAATTGTGTGGAAAGTAAAAATAATAATAATACGATTTTAGGCGTATGTAAAGCTCTCCCTACTAGGATAAAGCCCTGCACATGAAGATAATGGACTACACGCGAAAATAAAGGACTGTAGACGAAAATAATGGACAGAATACTAAGACAAAGGACTGTAATAGGAAAATAAAGGACTACAAACGAAGACAAAGGACTGTAGACAATTAGGGCGTAGTGAGTCTCGTATTGAGCATTGGAGAGCCTGAGTTTGAATCCCATTGGGGCGAATTTTCGGAGGTTTTCTGTGATGTTATGTAAATATCGGGTGAGCATCCTTGAGCGGTGGAAAAGCCTCACGGCTTGATAGAAGTTATTAATTTATTTTTTAATTAAATTCTTATAAAATTATTGATGTTTAAGCATTACTGTTGTATATCAAATTAGCCCAATGCATTTGCTTTGTTTAATATAAAATATTTAATGTAATTCATGCCATCTAAATATTACTAGCGTACGTAAAGTGCTGATAAATTGTAAAACTAATTGAAACAACTATGACTTTATGCAACTGAAGCTACACTGGTATTCACTTTATGAAATTTCTCGATACCAACGCAGATGTTTTTTAAACAAATTAGTGTGTTTAAGTAATTTCGAGCTTAAACTAACAGGGCTGGTCCTAGTAGGTGTGCGCCGAACGCATGCGGCCAAAGTTAGGTGCGATCAAATTCATCCCAGGGCATGAGCTATCAAAAGAGTTCTAAACATTAAATTTGAGCTCGCCTCGGCTATAAAAGATCTCTCTCAGTATTGTCACAGATTAGCGGTTATAAATAATTTTTAACTTCTGCACATATCGACGGTGTAGGGCAAGAAGGGCCAATCTGATTTTTGAACAAAAGGACCAAACTGTTGACTAATAGGTAACTTTTTAACTATTGTGAAATAAAGAATTGAGAGGGAGCCGCAGATTGGCTCTTGTAGATTGGCCCTTTTATTCCTTTAAAACAGTTTCTTCCTTTTGACAAAATAGTAGATTGGCTCTTCTAGCGCTACACCATGTCTTTATCCTAATATCCTATATTATACTAATTATATTTTTTTATGTGCAGCATGTGAGCGCCCAAATTATGTTTGCATGGGGCTGACTACCTAAGACCGGCCCTGTAAATTAATATAACTCGAGTGAAATTTGTGTGAATTCACCTCTTTGCAATTTACAGATATAGATTTCGGTCTTGCTAGATCTCATCAGTGAGGATGAATTCAACCATCCTATGATTCAACATTTTATAAATTTTTTGTATTTATTTTAAATTTATTGAGATTTTGACTTATTGTTAAAAAAATTAAATTATTTGAGTTTTTGTCAAATAATTTAATTTTTGTAACAATAAGTCAAAATCTCAATAAATTAAAAATAAATACAAACAAATTATAAAATGTTGAATCATAGCATGGTTTCATCATGTATTAACCAGGAAATGCTAACCAACAATTCCGAAAAAAGAAAAAGAATTATGATTTGAAATAAAGAATAATAAGGTAAAAAATTAAAAATAGCTGTTAACTAGCAATAAATAAAGTATTAGGTTTTTTGAAAATATTTAAACTTTTCTTCACTACAGACTTAATAATTGAGCTAATTAAACACAGTACGCATAAGATTGTTGATTCATAATTAATTAATACAGTAATTAATAAATTTCATCCTCACTCCTACTCCATACTGTAAACAAAATAATGAAAATCATCATCTAACAACGAAACAATTACACAACACCCATAATCAATTCAATGAATATTCAATTGAGCAGCTTTTAAATAGACCGCTCTCCTGTGCGCAGTCCCTGAAATTTAAAGAAAAAGAAAAACAAACAAAACCCGCCATAGCTAGGCAACGCGTCGCGGAAAATAGCTCCCCTAACCTTTTAGCAGTTGCAAAAAGACGGTTGGGAAAACGGTAACGTGCGCGCATGCAAATTTATTATAAAACATTTAAACATTCGCGGACTGTAGGTGTGCTTAACCTATTTGCGCTCGCCTATGTGTATGTGTATGTGTCGTTTCTAATTATTTTATAGCAGCAAGATCCGCATAGTGCGCGCACACGTGTGCAGCTCTTCCCTCGTTCCAGACGCCATTACGGGGGGAATCCCCCCGGAGAGGTGCACGTGTGTTAATTATGTACTGGAACAGGAGGACGCCGGCGAAGGTATGCGTATTTTTAGTCTAACAACTGTGTTTTATTCAAGATTACTTTAAATGCACATTATAATCAAATATAATAACATTTTAGTTATTTGACATTTGACAGCTTTAATCAGACAAACATTACAAGACTTCAGGCAGGGATCTTAAGGTGTACTCGAGAACCATACCAGCCGATTTGTAACTTCAAAAATTATTTTAATGAACCTTTTTATACCATTTTCTATCCTCAAAAGGTATCAAATAATTGATGACTGATACACTGTTTAATTATACACAGAAACCCTAATTGTATTACGCTTGATGCTGATTGATAATCGATACTGGTATTTGCTCAGTATAATTTGCACATGACAGAACGAACAGCTCCCTTATGCGTGTGTGAATAAAATCAACATATGATTATCACAAGAATGAAGCGTGATGAATCGGATTTCAATTGAATTTCTCACTTACTATGTTGATTTAAATCTGATTTTAATTTTAATACATTACAAAATATTTGGAAAATAATGTTTAAAACTAAGCTCAGTGGTTGAGTGGTCAGAGACGTCGTCCTTGCACTGAGCATCATAGAAGCCTAGAAAATTGGGAGCCTCCCACACCGGGGACGAATTTGCGCTTATCACCTTACACAGTTTTTTCAGAGGTTTTCTGTGAAGTTCAAGTAAATACCGAATGATTAAACTTCTCTGAGCTTCTCCCTTGACTGGCGGAAAAGCCTCATGACTCATAGATTGTTTGGAGGGTAATGAGACTGTTATTGAAATTTATATCTTCATATTATGTAAAATTCGTACCCTTTTTTTTAGTGAAGATCTGTGTTGGAGAATAATGTTGTCTATTTAATATTTTTAAGAACAAAAAATGCGACTAGTTGGTATATTAGATTCGCGTGAGTATTTCATAATCGGCGAACCTTTGCGGAATTATCGCGTGCACATGCGCCCGCCAACAAATATAGCGTTGCGCCGTTACGCTTTTCCGCGCGCGCGTTGCCTCTACAATATTCCTCTGCGCGAATGTGTTCCCTGTTCGTTCCAGAGGGGACAGGAATAAACAGCAGTGTACCGTCGTGAACCGGGATATACGCGCAGATACGGGAATATCAAGTGTTGAAGAGTGCGCGAAAATGTGACATTTTTTGGATTATTTTTCAACGAGAAAATTTGTGATTTGTAAGTAGTTAGTTATTTTTAATGAGCTGTTATTTGATTGATGTATAAGTCACTTTAATTGTTTATTTTAAACATTGCTAATTCATTTAGTCGATTACAAAATGTTTGGAAAATGTTGTTTAGAGGGTAATGTGACTGTTATTGAAATAGTTCATCCTCCGCGAAGTTTTATTGTATGAAAAAATCCTTTAGACATTTATTATACCTTTATTTATTTGTTCACTTATTTGTTTTTCTATATATATTTATATATATATATATATATATATACATGTATATATATATATATATATATATATATATATATATACAGTGTGATCCAAATAAGAGGGAACACTCTGTAAGTTCTTTATTATATATCACGATTGACACAAAACGATTAAATAATTTTTAATTCAGTATCACAAAAACTATTTTATGTCATATTTGTAAAATAACATTCGTTTCCGGTTTGACCGGAAGTGCATACAACTTTCGTTTAGATTTATTTATATAGATTTATAGAACGTTGGTGAATACGGGAGTTAATCTATCAATAGCTATTGAACCCATAAGTATTCGTTGTTATAGCAAGAATAAATACATTTTTTAGGGAATGTAGTTACTTTAGATTCTCTCTAACTCGCAAACACTGTATAATTAAACAAAAGGTGTCATCAAAGCTCCAATCGCAAGCGATATTCAAGGTGTTTGGCATTTGTTTTGGCATATTCTGTCACAATGACGTTGTCAATTTATCCATTCAATAGTTTATGGGACCTATAAAGTTTATGGGATGTTTGTGAATACGGGCATGACTGTTTTAAAGTAAAAGTAACTAACAAAATTACAAATTAGAAATACAATTTAATTGGGTTCGTAATTAACTTGGAATGCTTTAACAGCGAGAAGGGGATTGGTATTAAGTAACTGATAGCCCTTATGAGCGAGCTGGCAGCCAGTGGAAGAATTTATCTTCATAACATCCCATTGTGCGTGACCGAGGGGGAGAGTGGAAGATTACCAGGATGGTTGGGGTGGCGTACGCAGGGGTTGATTGCGGACGGGCGGTGTAATTGTAAATTTCGGGTCGATATGGAAATCGATAATGTTGTGCAATTCCTCTTTTTTGATGAATGAGATGGTCCGTACAAGATTGAGCACTGGGGAGCGTAGATTCAAACCCAAGCGAATCATCTTTCACAGTTTTTCTATGATGTTAAAGTAAATACCGGGTGATTAAACTCCTTTTAGAGCAGAAAAGGCCGATAAACCTATAAAGATAGAAGTTTTTTTCCAGAATATAAGACACTCGTTAATATTGGGCTATCTGAGGCATATAATATGGCGAAACAAGTACATGTCTGTCGAAAGCAAGACAAGAATATACAAGACCTGTGTAAGACCGATCATGACATACGCTATTGAAACCAGAGCAGAAAACTCCTCAGAGCAGCAGAGATGAGAACTTTGAGATGCATGGCAGGGTGTAGTTTACGAGATCGCATTAGAAGCCATGACACCAGAACGCAATGTGACATTCAAGACGTGGTGAGATGGAGCCGCAATAGAAGAAGAGAGTGGAGAGAGCATGTCGACACTCTCTCCACTCTCTTCTTCTATCGCGGCCCCATCTCACCACGTCTTGAATGTCACATTGTGTTCTGATGGACAATACGAGTCTACCAAAAAAATTCTAAAGAGGGACTTCCGATATCAAAAAGACTTCCTGGAAGACCCCCAACACGATGGTACGAAAGCTGGAGCTAACCGTTGAACACAAACAGGATGTAATCCTACAACAAAGAAGAAGAAGAAAAAGAAGAAGAAGAAGAAGAAGAAAAAAAAAGAAGAAGAAGAAGAAGAAGAAAAAAATAATATCATACATTTAAATTTCTCAAATCTTGGATTTTTTATCATTTTTTATAACTCAAGTCGATTAATTTAAAACATCTCGTACAATAAAAACCTTCCTGCAGACTTTATTTTTGGGTCAAAATTATCAAAAAATAGCTTATTTTGAGCCCAACTAAATATAGAATGTAAAATAATATCATACATTTAAATTTCTTAAATCTTGGAATTTTTAATCTTTTTTATAACTCAAGTCAATTAATTTAAAACAGCTCGTACAATAAAAGCCTTCCTGCACACTTAATTTTTGGGTGAAAATAATCAAAAGCAGCTTATTTTAAGCACAAGTAAACGTAGAATGTAAAATAATATTATAAATTTAAATAACTTAAATCATTGATTTTTTTATCATTTTTTATAACTCAAATCGATTAATTTAAAATAGTTAAATACAATAAAAACTTTCATGCAGACTTTAGTTTTGAGCCAAAATTATCAAAAATAGCTTATTTTAAGCCTAATTAAATAAAGAATGTAAAATAATATCATACATTTAAATTTATTAAATCTTGGATTTTTTTGATAATTTTTTATAACTCAAGTCGATTAATTTAAAACAGCTCGTACAATAGAAACCTCCTTGAAACTTTATTTTTGAGACAAAATTATCAAAAAATAACTTATTTTAAGCCCAACTAAATAGAGAATGTAAAATTATATCATACATTTAAATTTATTAAATCTTGGATTTTTTATAACTCAAGTTCATTAATTTAAAACAGCTTGTACAATAAAAACCTTTCTGCAGACTTTATTTTTGGGTCAAAATGATAAAAAATGGCTTAATTAGAGCAAAATTAAATGTAGAATGTAAACTAATATCAAAAATTAAATATTTTTGAATTTTTGATTTTTGATAACTCGATTCGATTTAATTTTAAACAGCTCGTACAATAAAAACCTTCACACAGACTCTTTTTATGGGTGAAAATGATCAAAAAATAGCTTATTTTTGAGCCGAATTGAATTTAATATCGAATGTAAAATAATGTCATAAAAATTTAAATATCTTAAATCTATGATTTTTTTTATCATTTTTTATAACTTAATCGATGAATCATAAACAGCTCGTGGAATAAAAATCTTCCTGCAAACTTTATTTTTGCGTGAAACAGAAACAGCTTATTTTGAGCACAATTAAATATGGAATGCAAAATAATATCAAAACTATAAATATCTAAAATATTTTATTTTTTCTCATTTTTTATAACTCAAGTCCATTAATTTAAAACAGCTCGTACAATAAAAACCTTCCTGTTGACTTTATATTTGGGTCAAAATGATTAAAAAATGGCTAATATTCAGCACAATTAAATATAGAATGTAAATTAATATCATAAATTAAAATTTCTTAAATTTTTGATTTTTATCATTTTTTATAACTCAAGTCGATTAATTTAAAACAGCTCGTACAATAAAAACTATCCTGCAGATTTTATTTTTGGGTCAAAATGATCAAAAAACAACTTATTTTGAGCACAATTAAATGTAGAATGTAAAATAATATCATAAACGTAAATATCTGAAATCGTTGATTTTGTATCATTTTTTATAACTCAGTCGATTAATTTAAAATAGTTCGTACAATAAAAACCTTCCTGCAGACTTCATTTTTGGGCGAAAATGATCAAAAACTTGCTTATTATGAGTCAAATTAAATAAAGAATGTAAAATAATATTATAAATTTAAATTTGTTAAATCTTGAAATTTTTATAATTTTTTAAAACTCAAGTCGATTAATTTAAAAAAGCTTGTAGAATAAAAACCTACTTACAGACATGATTTTTGAGTGAAAATGATCAAAAATGGCTAAATTTTGAGCACTATTAAATATAGAATATAAAATAATTTTATAAATTTAAATATTTTAAATTTTAAATTTTTTATCATTTTTTACAACTCAGTCCATTAATTTAAAACAGCTCGTACAATAAAAACCTTTCAGCAGTCTTTATTTTTGGGTTAAAATGATAAAAAAATAGCAAATTTTAAGTACAATTAAATATAGAATGTAAAATAATATTATAAATTTAAATATCTTAAATCTTGAAATTGTTATAAATTTTTACAACTCAAGTCGATTAATTTAAAAAAGCTTGTAGAATAAAAACATTCTTACAGACATGATTTTTGAGTGAAAATGATCAAAAACGGCTTATTTTGAGCACAATTAAATATAGAATATAAAATAATATCATAAATTTAAATATTTTTAATTTTTAATTTTTTATCATTTTTTATAACTCAGTCCATTAATTTAAAACAGCTCGTACAATAAAAACCTTATTTTTTTGGTGAAAATGATAAAAAAAATATCAAATTTTTAACACAATTAAATATAGAATGTAAAATAATATCATAAATTTAAATATCTTACATCTTGGAATTGTTATAATTTTTTACAACTCGAGTCGATTAATTGAAAACTGCTCGTACAATATAAACCTTCCTCCAAACTTTACTTTTGGGTCAAAATGATCAAAATGCGGCTTATTTTGAGTACAATTAAATATAGAATATAAACTAATATCATAAATTGAATTTTTCTTAATTGTTAATTTTTTATAATTTTTTATAACTCAAGTCGATTAATTTAAAACAGTTCGTGCAATAAAAACCTTCCTGTAGGCTTTATTTTTGGGTGAAAATTAGCAAAAATTAGTTTCTTTTGAGCCAAATTTAATATAGAAAGTAAAATAATGTCATAAATTTAAATATCTTAAATCTTTGATTTTTTATAATTTTTTATAACTCACGTCGATTGATTTAAAATAGCTCGTACAATAGAAACCTTCCTGCAGACTTTATTTTTGGGCATAAATTATCAAAAAATAGCTTATTGTAAGTCCAATTAAATATAGAATGTAAAATAATATTATAAATATAAATTTGTTAAATCTTGGAAATTTTATAGTTTTTTACAACTCAAGACGATTAATTTAAAAAAGTTTGTAGAATAAAAACCTCCTTGCAGACATGATTTTTGAGTGAAAATTATCAAAAACGGCTTATTTTGAGCACAATTAAATATAGAATATAAAATAATATCATAAATTTAAATATCTTAAATTTTTAATTTTTTATCATTTTTTACAACTCAGTCCATTAATTTAAAACAGCTCGTACAATAAAAACCTTTCTGCAGACTTTATTTTTGGGTCAAAATTATCCAAAAATGGCTGATTTTAAGAACAATTAAATATAAAATGTAAACTAATATCATAAATTTAAATTATTCAAATTTTTGATGTTTTATTATTTTTTATAACTCAGTCGATTGATTTAAAACAGCTCGTATAACAGCTCGTATAACAAAAACCTTCCTGCAGACTTGATTTTTGGATGAAAATTATCAAATACGGCTTATTTTGAGCACAATTAAATATAGAATGTAAAATAATATCATAGATTTAAATATCTTAAATCTCTGATTTTTTATAATTTTGTGCAACTCAAGTCCAGTAATTTAAAACAGCTAGTACGATAAAAACCTTTCTGTAGACTTTATTTTTGGGTCAAAATTATCAAAAAATAGCTAATGTTAAGCACAATTAAATATATAATGTAAACTAATATTATAAATGTAAATTTCTTAAATTTTTTATTTTTTATTATTTTTTATAACTCGAGTCGATTAATTTAAAACAGTTCGTACAATAAAAACCTTCCCATAGGCTTCATTTTTGGGTGAAAATGATCAAGAAATAGCTTATTTTGAACCCAATTTAATAAAGAATGTAAAACAATATCATAAATTTAAATTTCTTAAATATTTTATTATTTTATAATTTTTTATAACTCAGTCGATTAATTTAAAACAGCTGGTACATAAAAACTTTGCAGACATGATTTTTGAGTGAAAATTATCAAAAATGGTTTATTTGGAGCTCAATTATATATAGAATGTAAATTAATATTATAAATTTAAATATTTTAAATCATTGATTTTGTATAATTTTTTTAACTCGAGTCGATTAATTTAAAACAGTTCGTACAATAAGAACCTTCGCATAGGCTTAATTTTTGGGTGAAAATGATCAAGAAATAGCTTATTTTGAGCCCAATTTAATAAAGCATGTAAAATAATATCATAAATTTAAATTTCTTAAATCTTTGATTTTTGTATAATTTTTTATAACTCAGTCAATTAATTAAAAATAGTACAATAATAACCTTACTGCAGACTTTATTTTTGGGTGAAAATTATCAAGGAACAGCTTATTTAGAGCCTAATTAAATATATTAAATATAAAATAATACCATAAATTTAAATTTTGTTAATATTTGTATTTTTTTTTAAGAAATGCACAAGCAACTAATTTATTTTCACCGATTGCACTGCACGCTTTTATAACCGCCAAGAAAAGTCCGTTATTCAGATTAATGACTTGCGAAGAAAGAGTTTACTAATTATTTATTAATTACTAACTCGTCACTGCTACAAGATCCGTGTTGTGTTTGTTTGTTATTAATGTGCGCTGGTTCAGAGGTCGCTGGAATTACGGAGAAAGGCGCGAAGCTATCGGCCGTCCCTACAAACCAATTATTTATTGCAAATATCTGTTTTATTCATTTGTGTCTATGTGTTTGTATGATGAGTATATATATATATATATTTATATATATATATATATATATATATATATATATATATATATGTGTGTGTGTGTGTGTGGTGTACGTGCGCCGTTCCCTACTGAATTTCTGCGACGACTTCCTCGTCGTCTGCGCTAAATTGGCAAATGAGTCATAATTAGCGACACATCGCGGACATCGCTTGCAATTGCTTGCGACATTAATCATAAATCTTCTTTTGTTTATTGTTTACTGTAAATATGGATGAGCGTATATATAAACTGAGTCTCGGCAATAATTTTCATATTTTTTGCCATGTCATAAAGTATGGTTTATTTTATATTTTATCTAAATATATATATATATATATATATATATATATATATATATATATATATATAAGAGCAGAGAAACACATGGAATCACCGAGAATCGTAAGGAAGCGCAAAGAAACGTTTGCAGGCACAGATAAACGTATGGAACCAAAGTGAAAAGTTTGGAAGTACAGTGAGAGCATAGAAATGCATGTAAGTGCAGAGAAATATATAGGTTGCAAATACATAGTATAGTCTTTGTCGAATACGTTCTCCTTCATGGTCAAAATGGGAAGAAGCCGAAAAAAAATGCATAAATTTAGTAGTTTTCGAGATATTAAGAAGTGTTCCGTAGGGCTGCCGAGGTCAAAAACATGGATTTTGTATCTCAGGCACATCTTATGAAAAAAACGAAACGAACTACCCCCACTTGATGCAACTTAGGCCTCCTATAACCATGACAAGGTTACTGGATTATTACTCGTGGCTCAAAAAACTAACTACCCTCACTTAAAGCAACTTATGATGTACTAGGTGACTATAAGCCGAAAATTTGAAAATGTCATCAGAAAGATGAAATATTTATGAAATATTTAAGAGAAAATGTAGCGACACTATTCTGTTATAGATTTCTATTAGCGATGTTAAGGTTAATGTGATGGTGTGAAAGCATAGTGGGTTGGAGATTGCAGAAAGCTGAATGAATGGTTGGGAGAGGATGGGAAAGGCGTGAAAATCTGCAGGAGGCTGACGTGGGAGAGAAAAGTGGCGAGGGCAGAGGGAGTGTAGGGTTATTTATGCTGTTAATGTGTATTTCGCTGATTTCTACTTTTATTTTGATTTTTTATGTATTTATTTTGTTGTTGTTCTTGATGAGCATTGTATATTGGAGGGTTTTTGTATTTTTTTGAGTTGTCATGCCAAATAAAGGTCTTTTTTTAATTTATAAACTTGCAGCGAAGCGATACAAAGTGTAGGCGACGTGAAACCCTCTTCGGCAAGGTCAGGAGCGCTCAGTAAGGCCTGTAATCAAATCACACGCGACTCGAGGGGCTTCTTTCAACCGCCCCCCTCGCATAAAAAATATCTGCAACGCAATGTTGGCAATGTTATGTATAAACGGCGCGAGGGAAGACTCTAGAGCGCTTCAAAGACAATACGGGGGGCGGTTATACATGCATGCACGTGTCTCAATTAAAACGAGCAATTGGAGTATGTACTTTGAAATGAGTGTGACAGTTTATTTGAACAATTACAAACCATAAAAGGTATGGAAATATTTAGCTTTATTATAATTCTTTTTATTTATTTGATGCTATTTTATTTATGTTTATTTTGTAGAGAATATTTGTTTCACTTTATACCTTTCTAACTAAAATGAACACACAGGCGGAAAGACCCGAGAAGGGATATATATATATATATATATATATATATATATGATATATATATATATATATATATATATATATATATCCCTTCTCGGGTCTTTCCGCCTGTGTGTTCATTTTAGTAAAATGAACACACAGGCGGAAAGACCCGAGAAGGGATATATATATATATATATATATATATATATATATATATGATATATATATATATATATATATATATATATATATATATATATATATATATATATATATATATCCCTTCTCGGGTCTTTCCGCCTGTGTGTATATTTTAGTTATAATAATAGACTTTATATTTTAGCGAAAATGATCAAAAAATAGCTTATTTTGAGCCCAATTAAATATAGAAAGTAAAATAATATTATACATTCAAATTTCTTAAATTTTGGATTTTTTTATGTATTTTTATAACTCAAATCGATGAATCAAAAACGCTCATGCAGTAAAAACCTTCCTGCAGACTTTATTTTTGGATGAAAATGTCAAAAATAGCTTATTTTCAGCCCAATTTAATATAGAATATAAAATAATGTCATAAATTTAAATTTCATAAATCTTTGATTTTTTTTAATCATTTTTACAACTTTGTCGATGAATTAAAAACAGCTCGTGCAATAAAAACCTTCTTGCAGACTTTATTTTTGCGTGAAAATTATCAAAAACCGGGTTTTTTGAGCACAATTAAATATAGAATGTAAAATAATATCATAAATTAAAATTTCTTAAATATTTGATTTTTAAATCATTTTTTAAAACTCAGTCGATTAATTTAAAATAGCTCGTGCAATAAAAACCTTCTTGCAGACTTTATTTTTGCGTGAAATTTATCAAAAGAACGGCTTTTTTGAGCATAATTAAATATAGAATGTAAAATAATATCATAAATTAAAATTTCTTAAATATTTGATTTTTAAATCATTTTTTATAACTCAGTCGATTAATTTAAAATAGCTCGTGCAACAAAAACCTTCTTGCAGACTTTATTTTTGCGTGAAAATTATCAAAAACCGGCTTATTTTGAGCACAATTAAATATAGAATGTAAAATAATATCATAAATTTAAATTTCTTAAATATTTTATTTTTAAATCATTTTTTATAACTCAGTCGATTAATTTAAAGTAGCTCCGTGCAATAAAACCTTCTTGCAGACTTTATTTTTGCGTGGAAATTATCAAAAAACGGCTTATTTTGAGCACAATTAAATATAGAATGTAAAATAATATTATAGATTCAAATTTCTTAAATTTTGGATTTTTTATGATTTTTTATAACTCAAATTGATGAATTAAAAACAGTTCATGCAGTAAAAACCTTCCTGCAGACTTTATTTTTGGGTGAAAATGATCAAAGAATAGCTTATTTTCAGCTCAATTTAATATAGAATATAAAATAATGTCATAAATTTAAATTTCATAAATCTTTGATTTTTTAAATCATTTTTACAACTAAGTCGATGAATGAAAAACAGCTCGTGCAATAAAAACCTTCTTGCAGACTTTATTTTTGCGTGAAAATGATCAAAAACTGGCTTATTTTGAGCACAATTAAATATAGAATGTAAAATAATATCATAAATTAAAATTTCTTAAATATTTGATTTTTAAATAATTTTTTATAACTCAGTCGATTAATTTAAAATAGCTCGTGCAATAAAAACCTTCTTGCAGACTTTATTTTTGCGTGAAAATTATCAAAAAACGGTTTATTTTGAGCACAATTAAATATAGAATGTAAAATAATATCATAAATTAAAATTTCTTAAATATTTGATTTTTAAATCATTTTTTATAACTCAGTCGATTAATTTAAAATAGCTCCGTGCAATAAAAACCTCCTTGTAGACTTTATTTTGCGTGAAAATTATCAAAAAACGTCGTTTTTTGAGCACAATTAAATATAGAATGTAAAATAATATTATAAATTAAAATTTCTTAAATATTTGATTTTTACATAATTTTTTATAACTCAGTCGATTAATTTAAAATAGCTCGTGCAATAAAAACCTTCTTGCAGACTTTATTTTTGCGTGAAATTTATCAAAAAATGGCTTATTTTGTGCAAAATTAAATATAGAATGTAAAATAATATTATACATTCAAATTTCTTAAATTTTGGATTTTTTATGATTTTTTATACTTAAAATTGATGAATTAAAACCAGTTCATGCAGTAAAAACCTTCCTGCAGACTTTATTTTTGGGTGAAAATGATAAAAAAGAGCTTATTTTCAGCCCAATTTAATATAGAATATAAAATAATGTCATAAATTTAAATTTCATAAATCTTTGATTTTTTTAATCATTTTTACAACTAAATCGATGAATGAAAAACAGCTCGTGCAATAAAAACCTTCTTGCAGACTTAATTTTTCCGTGAAAATTATCAAAAAACGGCTTATTTTGAGCACAATTAAATATAGAATGTAAAATAATATCATAAATTAAAATTTCTTAAATATTTGATTTTTAAATCATTTTTTATAACTCAGTCGATTAATTTAAAATAGCTCGTGCAATAAAAACCTTCTTGCAGACTTTATTTTTGCATGAAAATAATCAAAAAAACGGCTGATTTTGAGCACAATTAAATATAGAATGTATAATAATGTCATAAATTTAAATTTCATAAATCTTTCATTTTTTTAATCATTTTTACAACTTAGTCGATGAATTATTAAAAACAGTTCGTGCAATAAAAAACTTCTTGCAGACTTTATTTTTGCGTGCAAATTATCAAAAAACGGCTTATTTTGAGCACAATTAAATATAGAATGTAAAATAATATCATACATTTAAATTTCTTAAATATTTGATTTTAAATAATATTTTATTTATTAATTTAATATAATAAAAACCTTCCTGCAGACTTAGACCTAAGTGAAGTTCATAGAAATGTAATCACCGTCTTAACTTGTAAAAAGTGATTCGCGAAATATCACAGCAGAATGGTGCGATAAATGTCCGTTCACTCTGGATATTTTGGGTCCGTTGTTTTGTCAGCAACAGGACAAAAGAGCAGGAATCGCTGGCAGTATCCGGCGGCGCGACGCCGATCAATAATGCAGCGCGCGCCAGACGCCGCCGGTGCATCCGGGTGGATAACCGTCGTTTTGTTCCTCGTTATCGTATTTCTTCCCGGTGAGAATTATTTATCAGGACTATAACTGATGCTTGCTATATAGCAAAACATAAATTGAAATACTCTATACATTTTAAAGGATAAATAAAACTCGAAAATGGCTAGAGCTAGTTGCAAAGTGTAAGTGTGATAAAAAAACAAAGTAAAAAATCGCCTTATTTATCCTTTAAAAAGAATTACTACAAAGAAGACGCCTTAACAATCCAATATTTATTAGATACGTTTTATGCGACTATACAGGATGATCTAGCTCTATGAGAAACTCTGACAGGTGAAAGCACATGTGATTCTAAAGGTCGGTTTAGACAAAATAATTTCTTGACTTAAAAGTTAGTCAAGATGGGAGACAATCTAAATTATCTTGTATCATACAGCAAATTATTTGAAATATTGAATTGGATGGTAGATCGAATGGAAAGATATATCGCATTCTATTTGTAGAAGACAAATTGCATGGGAGAAGGATATATGAATTTATTTCTTGAACAACTTTTGAGCTAAGAAATTGTCTTGTCTAAAACGACCTTAAGGAAAAATTGTTATATGAACATAGTTACGATTCGTTTTAGAGTCACTTTTTATCGAATATGTTGAGATAGCCATGGATACAAACTGTTGAAACAAATGTTGCACAAATGACATTAATTTGAGAAGTAACGTTTCTAACGCCGGGTTTTTCCAACGATTCTTAACTAACCGATATGGGTGTGCATTGCTAATTGATGTAGTGCCGCCAGATGGCGTTTAACTTTCCTCCTAGGGGGTTAGTTGTATTTATTTTTAGCAGGTTTGTCTAATTTCCTTACAGACTTTTGTCATTGACGAATAACCTACCAGATTGACTTTTTTTTACCAAAGTGACTTTTTAGTCAGTACTTTTGTTGATAAAGGCTAGACAATATACAAATAAAGTATTGTATAATTTAAGAAGCTTTTTGCCCAGCTTGCTGATGTCAGCAGCGTTTTAAATTGCCCCGCTTAATTGGCGCGTTAGTCATTGTTGCACCAACAAACGCCCGTCGACGACCTATTAATCACTTAATAAGTGTGCAAACATCAGCTAGATAAACGAATTGCTTAAATAACGCAAACACCGAGCCTTATCTGATTACGGGGTTCCATCTAAGCGATTAGATTTCAGACCGAGGCGCTATAACATAATTTCAGGGCAGTTAGGGCGCGTGTTGTGACTGAATGCCCACTCTTTTTGTATTCATATATACAATTATAGAGAGGATTCTCTAGAAAGAGAACATTTAAAAAAGTGTTCTAGACATGCGGTAACTGATAACATATTCTATTAACATCACTGGTATCTGGTATCATGGTATATCAGTGATTACTAGGAAAACCAATTTCTTCATAAATATTACATGTATTAGAGGACCCTTTTAGTAGGTACAGAAAGAACATGTGTAATACTGGATTGTTGTAAACAATTCTCAAACTCAGTAGCAGTTGAGTGTTGTATAATATATATGAGAAAAGTTGTATATAATAAAAATGTTAATAGTGTTTCATAACAATTATTGGATATGAGTGTGTTCAGCAATTTATTCTCTTCAAAGGTAAGTAAGTTCTTGTCCATCCCATGATATCGAATTATAAGATTAAGAACCAAAACATTTTTTTTCCCTTAAATACTATTCTACAAACTTTGACCCTCAATATCTTTTAATTGGTTACATAAACGAAAAAATCATAAGACACCCATTTTGTAGAGCGTTCAATTTTCTACAAGAATGTCTGCCATAGATGCTGTACGTTCAATAAATGGCGACATATCTTTTTGTTTCGTTTGAGACTGACGTAAAAATTAAAAAAAAACTGTGATATGGAGGATCTTCCTGTTAACATTTAAAGCTCTTTGGAGAGGATTTTCTAGAGGTTCCTTGAATTTTCTAGAGGTGTCTTGAATTTTCTAGAGGTGTCTTGACTTTTCTAGAGGTGCCTTGAATATGAGGTGCCTTGAATATGAGGTGCCTAATGTATATGCTATATGTATATGAGTAGTAGAGAAAACAAAGTGATTCTAGAACCTCAACATGGCCTTGAGCAATTCTAGAACCTCATCATGACCTTGAACAATTCTAAAACTTGCTTGACATCAAAGAGGACGAGGAGGTTCCAGGATAACTTTTTCGAGGTCATATAATCGGCCTATTTACCTATCAAATGTCAAAATAGATTTTAAAGGGACGGGAAGAAAAATTGTACTAGTTGTAGTAACCTCCTACTGACCCTCAAAGTCTCTAAAATCAGCTTGCTCCCTATCGGGGAAGTGCGAACCACTGCACTACATCGGCGTATCACTGTTCAAATGAGTTCAATGAAGACAAAAAAAAAATGAAGAAGAAAAATTGAACCCCCTGGCATGTTTCTGTATAAATATTATTAAAAATATTTTATTGATACAGTTTCTGTTATATTTTGAAGCTTGATAGCTGATTTCTGTTTATCTTTTCCAGAAAGATACCGCAAAGAGTTCTGTGTCGGAAAATGCAGAGCTACCATCATATCGCAGAAGGTAAGAATACAATATCTATAATTAAAATGAAGACTAAATTTCTTTTATTATTACTATCTATCTATCTTTATAAATAAAAAAAATAAAAAATATATATATATATATATATATATATATATAGTGAATGAAGAATTCATTCACTATATATTCTTGCCGTATACGGCTATCTGACTGAAGAATCACCAGATATATCAATGTTAGATTAATTATTGCTCAAAAATGTACTCTTCGGTGGGACTCGAACCCACGTCTCCGGAAATCGTGGCCGTCGCGCTACCAACTACACTACGGAGGGTTGTAGTCGATAGCTCGCAAGATGTGAATAATTGGACATAAGAACATCTTGCGTGGCATCGAAAACAACCCTCCGTAGTGCAGTTGGTACCACGTAGCGTCGAGTTCCCGCGGATCGAAAATGTGGAAAGGCGGGAAAGCGTGACAAAAATATTATTTATTTCGGTAATTGGATGTGTCCAGTCCTAGTAATTGCGTAGATAAATATAATTATTCGGCAAACGTTGCCCTATAACCAATTTAAATTGATACCAGTAGTAGTAGTAGTAATAGTTACAGTTTGTAACTAGCTATCGACTAGCAGGTCCTTTTGCCGTGTATGGCTATGTTATTCTACTATTTATGAAACATTTTAATTCGTATTACTATACGAAAATATATGCAATTCATTCTACAGATACTTATGTTGCATACATGAAGTGCTGTATTCTTAAATAAATCTGAAAGTATAGTTGCCTAGTTAATTTTATAAAGAAAAAAGCTTCAATTCGCTTGGCTGGCGTAGAGCGGGAAACCCGACGGGGATATAGCTCAGTGGTAGAGCATTCGACTGCAGATCGAGAGGTCCCCGGTTCAAACCCGGGTGTCCCCTGATTCTTTTTAACCTCCCTACTAGTTATACCATTAATTTTTTAATTACGCATACAATCATATATTGATTTTTATTTGTATTTATTTGGGGAGTTACACAAAAATGTAAATAGTTCACTAGTTCATAATTAAATTAGTTAGATAGTGCGATGGATAGATACGATAATCACAAAAACATACCAAATACATACCACAGTCAATTGGAAATTAAAAATTGCGGATGAGAGGTATGGCAGGAGAAAAAGGGAATGGAGGTGTCGAGGACGCCAGGAGGCATCGGTCGAGTTCAGGATGGGTTTTTGAAATGTAGCTGAATCGATAAAAACGCTCTCAGGAAAAATTGCCTATTTGCATATCTAGGAGGGAAGATAATTGATCTTATGGGTGAGGAAGTTGGCGTGGGATGTGCTAGATGGGTATTGACTAGGGCGAATGAACTAGAGTGGCAAGAGCAGGGGAAATCCCATGAGCTACTTAGCAAGGGGATTGTGGAGCAGGGTGAACAAAGTGTGTATGGCAGGAGCGAGGTGCGGGTCAGAAGAGAGGAAGGAAATTGAAAATGAAGCACCGCTTGTATACTGTGTAGTAAGGGGAGCGACAAATTGCAGAAAGATGAGTGAATGGTTAAGAGAAGAGACGAAAGTCTGCAAAAGACTGGCGTGGAAGATGTTAGAGGGCCACCATTCCCTCTACCAAGGGAGGATTTTAATAATGGGTCTCTCTACCAAGGGAGGATTTTAATAATGGGTCTCTCTACCAAGGGAGGATTTTAATAATGGGTCTCTCTACCCAGGGTAGAGAGACCCATTATTAAAATCCTCCCTTGGTAGAGGAAATGGTGGCCCTCTAACATCTTCCACGCCAGTCTTTTGCAGACTTTCATCTCTTCTCTTAACCATTCACGCAGAATTGCAGACTTTCATCTCTTCTCTTAACCATTCACGCAGAATAATACAAGGGAGTCAGATAGTCAGATAGACAAATAGATATACAAAATATTTTGTTTTTGAGTTCAGTGCACGCTGAATGTCGCAGCCTCGACGTGTGGGCGCACGGACAACCTTGCGGGTTGTTCACGTTTCAATATTTATTGCCATGTTTTCTTCCGTCTGCGCTGCGATGGAGAAAAACTGGTCGGCCGTAATTGTAAATCTGGTCCGATTTTTAAATTCGCACCCGACGACGACGACTTAGCCAGTGTGTGTAGGTCGAATACAAAAACATACAGAGAGCTAAATATGGCGATAACCCAAGCAGCATTCAACAATACAAATTATGATTTCGGAGGGCTGTAGAGCAAAAACAGTTGAAGATATTTGAGTGCAGTTTGAAAATTTGGATTCTGCAGCAATTTTTCTATATAGATAATTATGATTTAAATCAATTTTGATAATGAATAATCACATAAATTAATTATTATTTTAAGTTATGTCTATAACTTAAAATAATAAAATAGGATTAAAAATGAATGTGATTTGTTGATTTCAGAGGGCTGTAACGGTTGATCATATTGGAGTATGGTTTGAAAAATGAAATTTTCCAGCATATTTTTCATATGGAATACCATATTATTATTTTTTTGTTGATAGAAAATTACATATAAAGACATTTAAAATATTATATTAATTCCGACCAAATACATTTTGAATTCAAATGGCTGTAAAACAAAAACAGTTGAAGAAATTGGTTTGCGGTTTGAAAATTTTAATACTCCACCAATTTCCGAATGTAGTTTATTAAATCATAATAATCTACATTCAAAAATTGGTGGAGTATTCAAACTTCAAATCAATCTAGATACGAAAACTATGTTTAGAATTGAAAAGAATGTTATATTACTTTTAATTATGTACATATTGACTATAGACTATTTGATTTACATCAAACACAGTTGAAGATATTTGAATGTAGTTTGAAAATTCGAATTCTGTAGTAATGTTTCAATTAAGATTATTATCATTTAAATTTATTTTGGTACGAATAATTCCATAAAAACTCTTTTAATAATGCCTTAACACGCGCTGTAATACACATGTTGACTTCAGAGGGCTATAATTCAAAAACAGATGAAGATATTTAAATGCAGTTTGATATTTCGGATTCCGCAGTTAGTTATAAATACACATTAATATGATTGTAATTTATTTTGGTACGAAAATTTACAGAAAAATGCGTCTAAACATGTCTTGATACGTTTAGTTAAACATGTTGACTTCAGAGGGTTGACAATTCTTGAAGATATTCAAATGCAGTTTGATATTTTGAATTCTACATTAATATTATGATGAAGATAATTATGATTTTAATCTATTTTGATATGAAAAATTACATAAAACGCTTTTAATAATGTTTTAATTCGTATAGTAGTTATACATGTTGAATTGAGAGGGCTGTAAATATAAAGCAGTTGAAGATATTTAAATGCAATTTGAAATTTTGCATTCTCAAGGAATTTATAAATATATCTAATTATGATTTTAATTTATTTTGAAACAAGACGAGCAGAAAAAAGCTTTCAATAATGCCTTAATACTTTAATACTTACAAATGTGTCTAAAAAATTGAGAATTTCAATTTTGAAAAATTTACTATTTAATTATATTTAAAATAGAATTTAACATGTCAATTAAAATTTCCAAAATTGATTTATTTATATTTTTTTAAACAAAAATTTGTATAGGAGAAATCAACATGTCTTGATAATTCAATGACTGTAATCTTAATAATGATGGGAAATAAATATATTTTAGATAAAATTGAAGCTAAATAAACGAGTAATGCAAAAGTATTAACGTAATGTTAAAATGTCCAAAATTGATTTTTTTTACAATTTTTTAAACACAAATTTGTATAAGAGAATTACACATGTCTTGATAATTCGGTGGCTGTAATCTTAATAATAATAGGAAATAAATATGTTTTAGAGAAAATTGAAGCTAAATGAACGAGTAATGCAAAAGTATCAGCATAATATTAAAATTTCCAAAATTAGTTTTTTTACAATTTTCTAAACACAACTTTGTATAGGAGAATTTAACATGTCTTGATAATTCGATGGCTGTAATCTTAATAATGATGGGAAATAAATATGTTTTAGATCAAATTGAAGGTAAATAAACGAGTAATGCAAAAGTATCAGCATAATATTAAAATTTCCAAAATTGATTTTTTTATAATTTTTTAAACACAAATTTGTATAGGAAAATTCAACATGTCTTGATAATTTGATGGCTGTAATCTTAATAATGATGGGAAATGAATATGTTTTGGATAAAATTGAAGCTAAATAAACGACTAATGGAAAAGTATTAACATAATGTTAAAATTTCCAAAATTGAATTTTTTACAATTTTTTAAACACAAATTTATATAGGAGAATTCAGCATGTCTTGATAATTTGATGGCTGTAATCTTAATGATGATGGTAAATAAATATATTTTGGATAAAATTTAAGCTAAATAAACGAGTAATGCAAAAGTATTAACATAACGTTAAAATTTCCAAAATTGATTTTTTTACAATTTTTTAACCACAAATTTGTACAGTAGAATTCAACATGTCTTGATAATTCGATGGCTGTAATCTTAATAATGATGGCAAATAAATATATTTTAGATCAAATTGAATCTAAATAAACGAGTAATGCAAACATATTAACATAATATTAAAATTTCCAAAATTGAATTTTTTACAATTTTTTAAACACAAATTTGTATAAGAGAATTCAACATGTCTTGAAAATTCGATGGCTGTAATCTTAATAATAATGGAGAATCAATATTTTTTGGATAAAATTGAAGCTAAATAAACGATTAATGGAAAAGTATTAACATAATGTTAAATTTTAAATAATGTTTAAATTTTTTAAATACAAATTTGTATAAGAGAATTCAACATGTCTTGATAATTCGATGGCTGTAATGTTAATAATTATGGGAAATAAATATGTTTTGGATAAAATTGAAGATAAATAAATAAGTAATGCAAAAATATCAGCATAATATTAAAATTTCCAAAATTGAATTTTTTACAATTTTTAAACACACATTTGTATAGGAGAATTCAACATTTCTTGATAATTCGATGGCTGTAATCTTAATAATGATGAAAAATCAATATTTTTTGGATAAAATTGAATCTAAATAAACGACTAATGCTAAAGTATCAGGATAATATTAAAATAAAAAAAAATAAATGTTTTATAATTTTTTAAACACAAATTTGTACAGGAGAATTTAACATGTCTTGATAATTCGATGGCTGTAATCTTAATAATTATGGGGAATCAATATATTTTTAGATAAAATTGATGCTAAATAAACGGGCAATGCAAAAGTATTAGCATAATATAAAAATTTCCAAAATTGAATTGTTTTTACAATTTTTTAAACACAAATTTGTATAGGAGAAATCAACATGTCTTGATAATTCAATAACTGTAATCTTAATAATAATGGGAAATAAATATATTTTAGATCAAATTGAAGCTAAATAAACGAGTAATGCAAAAGTATTAACGTAATGTTAAAATTTCCAAAATTGAATTTTTTTTACAATTTTTTAAACACAAATGTGTGTAAGAGAATTCACATGTCTTGATAATTCGTTGGCTGTAATCTTAATAATAATAGGAAATAAATATGTTTTAGAGAAAATTGAAGGTAAATAAACGAGTAATGCAAAAGTATCAGCATAATATTAAAATTTCCAAAATTGATTTTTTAATAATTTTTTAAACACAAATTTGTATAGGAAAATTCAACATGTCTTGATAATTCGATGGCTGTAATCTTAATAATAGTGGGAAATAAATATAGTTTGAATAAAATTGAAGCTAAATAAACGAGTAATGTAAAGTATTAACATAATATTAAATTTTCCAAAATTGAAATTTTTATAATTTTTTAAACAAAAATTTGTAAAGGAGAATTCAACATGTCTTTATAATTCGATTGCTGTAATCTTAATAATCATAGAAAATCATTATTTTTCGGATAAAATTGAAGATAAATAAACGTGTAATACAAGCGTATCAGCATAATTATTAAAATTTAAAAAATTGAATTTTTTATAATTTTTTTAAACACATATTTGTAACGGAGAATTTAACATGTCTTGATAATTCGATGGCTGTAATCTTAATAATGATGGGAAATAGATATATTTTAGATAAAATTGAAGCTAAATAAACGAGCAATGCAAAAGTTTTAACATAAAATTAAAATTGAAGCTAAATAAACGAGTAATGCAAAAGTATCAGTATAATATTAAGATTTTCAAAATTGAATTTTTTACAACTTTTTAAACACAAATTTGTATAAGATAATTCAGCATGTCTTGATAATTCGATTAATGTAATCTTAATAATTATGGAAAATCAAAATATTTTGGATCAAATTGAAGCTAAATAAACGAGTAATGCAAAAGTATTAACATAATATTAAAATTTCCAAAATTGAATTTTTTACAAATTTTTAAACACAAATTTGTATAGGAGAATTCAACATAATTCGATAATTCGTTCACTGTAATCTTAAAAAATATGTGAAATAAATATGTTTAGGATAAAATTGAAGCTAAATAAACGTGTAATGCAAAAGTATAAGCATAGTATTAAAATTTCAATAATTGAATTTTTTACTTTTTTTTTAAACACAAATTTGTAAGGAGAATTTGTTAATTCCATCACCATAATCTTAATAATGGTGGAATATAAATATATTTTGGATAAAATTCAAGTTATTTTGCAATCTGTTGATACGACAAATCACTTAAAACCGCTTTTAATAATGTCTTATTAATTTTAGTTGACTTCAGAGGGTTGTAAATCAATAACACTTGAACACATTTGAATACGGTTTGAAAATTTGAATTTGCCACTGATATTTGAGTAGAAACTATCTAAACTATAAACTGTTTTGATACGAAATATGTGAATAAATTTGAAAATTTCAATTAATTCGTATAAGTATGTACGATATCTGCGTTTGCAATCACATTTACGAGGTGCATTAATAGGCATATTATTTATTGGAACGGTTGGCGACCTCCGCGCATAACACCGTGACTAATATTCGTTGCGTTTTTTTTTACATTTTCATTTTGCTCCAGAATGCTCATTTTCCCGTGAATCACGACGACGGTTCGTTTGAACATTCAGCTATAATTATGCTCGTGACAGCCTTGAATTCGATATGGGTTTGTTTTGTATATATGTGTACTGTGTGTATATACGCATGTGTGTGTGTGTATGAATATGTATAAGTTATTTGTGTGTTTGTATGTGTATAGCGTGGAATCCGAGAGGGACCTGTCTCTTTGGTAAATACCACGAGAACGAGCCCGCTATAAACGCAATCACGATTATATTATGCGAAAGAGAATAAAACTACTACAGAATAAGTTAATGATATGTAAAGACACTCCTCGGATTGCTAATTACGTGGTAAAAACTACAGGTGTCTTATATATTACTTTATCATACAGAATATCGAGTAATCATGTATATTTAGATTCCATCCCCATTGCTAATAATAATAATATTTTATTTAGATATATAGTAATATATAAATATTGGCCTCTTTTATAATTTGGGAGATGTATACAAAAAAAAGTCCTTTATTTGGCATAACCCCTCCAAAATACAAAATTCCCTATGTATACAACAACCACAAAAAATGTCTAGTTTTTTTTAATGCCTGAAAAAATTAATCAATTATAGTGTCGTTTTCAGTCGATATCTCAAAAAATATGCAACGAACTTAAATTTTTTCATATTACTAGCTCAAAATAGATTAATCAGGCTATCCAACACTGTATAGCACATCGTTTTATCTCGTTTATTTATTTATTTATTTATCTCCTAACAGGATAAGCCCAAGAAAGGGAAATTTTTCATTAATAATACAAATAACAACAATCAACTTTAAATGGAAAATAAAATTTTAAATGGATATACTTTAGTAAATACATGTGTGTTTAATTAGTATACTGAGTTCTATAATGTACTTAGATGCCTCAAACTAAAAATAGTTTTATAAAGCTGTATCACGTCCGGTAGCTATAATTGGATACGCCGTGTTAGTAGTGATAACGAGATTTATGAATGAAATCAGAGGTCGTAATGCCAAGTAGATTATAGTCTATTCCAATTTGTTGTTAACTGTTATTTTTTCTAAATAAACATGTCAGCAAGTGTTTAGTTTAGCAGTAATAACTACTTAAAGTTGATAGATTGTAATTGCTTCACTAAAATCATCCCTACAGGGTGGAAAACAATTGAACAAATATTGCTATTACATGTATTCAAATCAACATTAATAGGGCTATACGATTTTAAAGTCAAAAATTACATAATAATATTGGTTTTGCTGTAATAGCTACTTAAGTAGATTTCAAAATTAAAAAATTATAAAATGACAAAATATTATTATTACTTGGAAGACAAAAGGTACTGTAACTCCGTATGTAGTTTTTAAAATTATATAAAATTACCCTTATTATATTCACAAATAGTCATATTTTGTCACTACTAAATTTGAAATATGTATCTCAAATATTTGTGGGGTTAATGGGTTGTTAAACTCAAAAATTGCAAATGTGACATTATTTGGAACACAAAAAGTACTTTAACTCTGTATGTAGTTTTCAAAATATTATAAAATTACCCTTAATGTATTCAAAAATAGTCATATTTAATCACTAAAAAATTTGAAATATGTATCTCAAATATTTGTAGGTTTAATAGGTCGTTAAACTCAAAAATTACAAATCAGATATTACTTGAAAGACAAATGGTACTGTAACTCTGTATATAGTTTTCAAAATGTTATAAAATTACCCTTAGTATATTCAAAAATAGTCATATTTAATCACTACAAAGTTTGAAATATGTAACTCAAATATTTGTGGAGTTAATGGGTTGTTAAACTCAAAAATTACAAATGTGACATTACTTGGAAGACAAAAAGTACTGTAACTCTGTATGTAGTTTTCAAAATATTATAAAATTACTCTTAATATATTCAAAAATAGTCCTATTTAGTCACTACAAAATTTGAAATATGTATCTCAAATATTTGTAGGGTTAATGGGTTGTTAAACTCAAAAATTACAAATCAGACATTACTTGGAAGACAAAAAGTACTGTATCTCTGGATGTAGTTTTCAAAATATTATAAAATGACTTCTAATATATTCAAAAATAGTCATATTTAGTCACTACAAAATTTGAAATATGTATCTCAAATATTTGTGGGGTTAATGGGTTGTTAAACTCAAAAATTACAAATCAGACATTACTTGGAAGACAAAAAGTACTGTAACTCTGGATGTAGTTTTCAAAATATTATAAAATGACTTCTAATATATTCAAAAATAGTCATATTTAGTCACTACAAACTTTGAAATATGTATCTCAAATATTTGTGGGGTTAATGGGTTGTTAAACTCAAAAATTAGAAATCAGACATTACTTGGAAGACAAAATGCACTGTAACTCTGTATGTAGTTTTCAAAATGTTATAAAATTACCATTAGTATATTCAAAAATAGTCATATTTAGTCATTACAAAATTTGAAATATGTATCTCAAATATTTGTGGGGTTAATGAAAATTACAAATGAGACATTACTTTTAAGACAAAAAGTACTGTAACTCTGTATGTAGTTTTCAAAATGTTATAAAATTACCCTTAATATATTCAAAAATAGTCATATTTAGTTAATTAATTAGTACGCAGTACAAAAACTGGTGCCCAGGATCTACACTTTACCGCAAATAATAATTTAATGATAAAGAAAAATAAATTACAATTAAATTAAAATAAAATTCATTAACAGACAGCGCAAACGAAAAAAAAATTAAGTGTGAATTAATCTCTTAGAAATCTACATATTCAGATTTCAGTCTCCTCAGACCTCTTCAGAGTAGCTGAGTTGACACATTACATTTAAAATTCAATCACATGACAACAGCCCGAAAAAAAAAATAGATTTCAATTTATAAGTTAACTAATTAGTATAGAGAGTATAGTTATCCATATAATCCTCACACAGTAAATAATGCATGTACTAGTAATTCTATTACATATTGCAAATGAATCATCGTCGTCGCAAATAAATCGTTCGCATAAAAACCGCTGTAAATCCCACAAAAACGCATCGATCGATATTAAACTAATGCAAAGTGTGACTTACCCAATTCATCGCATAATATACGAGTCTTCTTTAACACAGGCACAATTAAAACCAAGTATTTAATTAAATTTCACTGCACTTAAATGGAACGGCGCACGCACTACTATAATTCTACTCCGACTGACTCTCCCCGCGCTCTACAAACTCGCCGATAAGAAAACTAGTTCTTTTTAGCTCGCGTTTTTGCTCACACACACAAACAATGTATCTACGCAGTAAATTTCCGATCTATTTTGGTACGTATAAAAACGATGATGACTCTCCGTTGACCGCTATTTGCTTGCAATGGAATATTTTATTTGTACGAAATCTTGTTTGTTTTGTGCACTTTTAATATGATCAAGCGGTGTCATAATTTAAAATAAAATATAATAATATTAATTATCAGTCTATAGGTAGTTTTTAAAAGTGCACAAAATCAGTCTATAACTAGACATTACTTGGAAGACAAAAAGTACTGTAACTCTGTAAGTGGTTTTCAAAATATTATAAAATTACCCTTAATATATTTAAAAATAGTCATATTTAGTCACTACAAAATTTGAAATATGTATCTCAAATATTTGTGGGGTAAATGGGTTGTTAAACTCAAAAATTACAAATCAGACATTACCTGGAAGACAAAAAGTACTGTAACTCTGTATGTAATTTTCAAAATGTTATAAAATTAAAAACATTAATGTTGGCTTTAAAAATCTATAAAAAAATCAGTTGTTGTACGTAATTCAAAATTTAGACAGGCTTTAAATAACATGTTTTTAATATTACTAGCAAATTTCAACTAGTTTACACAACTACAACTAGAGTTATGACAGTTGAAAGTAGTAAAAACATTAATGTGGGCTTTAAAAATCTATAAAAAAATCAGTTTTTGTTGTACGTAATTCAATATTTAAACATGCTTTAACTAACATGTTTTTAATATTACTAGCAAGTTTCAACTTGTTTCCACTACTACAACTAGAGTTATGACAGTTGAAATTAGTAAAAACATTAATGCTGGCTTTAAAAATCGATAAAAAAATCAGTTGTAGTTGTATGTAATTCAAAATTTAAACAGGCTTTAACTAACATGTTTTTAACATTATTAGCAAGTTTCAACTAGTTTTCACAACTACAACTAGAGTTATGACAGTTGAAAGTAGTAAAAACATTAATATTGGCTTTAAAAATCCATAAAAAGAAATAGTTGGTGTTGTACGTGATTCAAAATTTAAACAGGCTTTAACTAACATGTTTTTAATATTGCTAGTAAGTTTCAACTAGTTTTCACAACTACAACTAGAGTTATGGCAGTTGAAAGTAGTAAAAACATTAATATTGGCTTTAAAAATCCATAAAAAGAAATAGTTGGTGTTGTACGTGATTCAAAATTTAAACAGGCTTTAACTAACATGTTTTTAATATTGCTAGTAAGTTTCAACTAGTTTTCACAACTACAACTAGAGTTATGGCAGTTGAAAGTAGTAAAAACATTAATGTTGGCTTTAAAAATTCATAAAAAAATCAATTTATGTTGTACGTAATTCAAAATTTAAACAAGCTTTAACTAACATGTTTCTAATATTACTAGCAAGTTTCAACTAGTTTCCGCAACTACAACTAGAGGTATGGCAGTTGAAAGTAGTAAAAACATTAATGTTGGCTTTAAAAATCCATAAAAAAATCAATTGATCTTGTACGTAATTCAAAATTTAAGCAGGCTTTAACTAACATGTTTTTAATATTACTAGCAAGTTTCAGCTAGTGTACACAACTACAACTAGAGTTATGGTAGTTGAAATTAGTAAAAACATTAATGTTGGCTTTAAAAATCTATAAATAAATCAGTTGTAGTTGTACATAATTCAAAATTTAAACAGGCTTTAACTAACATGTTTTTAATATTACTAGCAAGTTTCAACTAGTTTCCACAACTACAACTAGAGTTATGGCAGTTGAAAGTAGTAAAAACATTAATATTGGCTTTAAAAATTCATAATAAAATCAGTTGTTGTTGTACGTAATTTAAAATTTAAACATGCTTTAACTAACATGTTTTTAATATTACTAGCAAATTTTAACTAGTTACCACAACTACAACTAGAGTTATGACAGTTGAAAGTAGTAAAAACATTAATGTTGGCTTTAAAAATCTATAAATAAATCAGTTGTAGTTGTACATAATTCAAAATTTAAACAGGCTTTAACTAACATGTTTTTAATATTACTAGCAAGTTTAAACTATTTTCCACAACTACAACTATAGTTATGGCAGTTCAAAGTAGTAAAAACATTAATGTTGGTTTTAAAAATCCATAAAAAAATCAGTTGTTGTTGTACGTAATTCAAAATTTAAACAGGCTTTAACTAACATGTTTTTAATATTACTAGTAAGTTTCAACTAGTTTCCGCAACTACAACTAGAGTTATGACGGTTGAAAGTAGTAAAAACATTAATGTTGGCTTTAAAAATCCATAAAAAAATCAGTTGGTGTTGTACGAACTTCAAAATTTAAACAGGCTTTAACTAACATGGTTTTAATATTGCTAGCAAGTTTCAACTAGTTTCCACAACCACAACTACAACTAGAGTTATGACAGTTGAAATTAGTAAAAACATTAATGTTGGTTTTAGAAATCCATAAAAAAAAACAGTTGTTGTTGTACGTAATTCAAAATTTAAACAGGCTTTAACTAACATGTTTTTAATATTGCTAGCAAGTTTCAACTAGTTTCCACAACTACAACTAGAGTTATGGCAGTTGAAAGTAGTAAAAACAACAATGTTGGTTTTAAAAATCTATATAAAAAAAACAGTTGTTGTTGTACGTAATTCAAAATTTAAGCAGGCTTTAACTAACATGTTTTTAATATTGCTAGCAAGTTTCAACTAGTTTCCACAACTGCAACTAGAGTTATGGCAGTTGAAAGTAGTTAAACATTAATGTTGGCTTTAAAAATCTATAAAAAAATCAGTTGTAGAAATCAATTAGTTAATTTATTTTTGTTTGTATTGTTCTAGGAGATTAGAGGGCCAAGAAGAAACCGGCCACCCCTACAGCAATCACCCCACGACGCCCGCTGTTTTCAAATCGCGACGTTCCGACCCGAATCAGAGCGCCGCCGGTACTGCCGCCACCACCGCCGCTCGCTAAACAGGTAATGATTGTCCGCATTTACAGCAGCCCCTTCCGTTCGCACCCCATTCAGGTAGTATCGGACGCCGCACCTGGTCCCCCCTGTACATGGGGTGCACCATATGGGCTCCAATTTCGACCGCGTTTTGCTTTTTGCAGAATGTGAAACTACTGACCAAGTCGACGCCAGCCCTGAGCGGTAGCGACGCGCGGAGGGTTGTTAACGCGAAACCGGGTGGTAACAACAATAAAAGTGCGAGGAAACAACAGCCACAAAGGCCTAAAACTGTGGATTACGTTGGTGGTACAAAGTGAGTTTTTTTTTGTGTTAAAAAGTATTGCGGGCACATTCAATTTCGATTATGGATACATTTGAAAGGTGTTTGAAAGGAGTTTATAGGAAACCAAAATAAAAATTAAAGTAAAGTAAACGAAAGGGCGTCATATTTCGATGGTGTATTAACTACTCTACAAAGTACTCTGCAGGTTTTTTTACCATTTTCCGGGCACCATGTGTGTAAACAGTGCAATATTACACATGTTATATAAATATTACACATAATTTAAATCCATACATAATACATACTAACAGAAGATATATTTGAGGGCAAAAAGGACTAACAATCAAAATATCTATTTTTATATTAGTACTAATAACAATAGTGATAATAATAATAAAAAACTAGATTTTAAAAATTTGAGGCTAAAGCCCTGGTTTCCTATTAAGTGACCGCTGTTGACGTCAAAAATAGTTTTACGTGTATATAAATGAATATAGTTTACCATAAGGAGTAATACCTTAATACAACGCAAAAGGGAAATAAGTTACGATAAAAAAAGGTGGGTTATTGAATTACATATTCTTAAAACGATTTTTGTTATGTGCAAATGCCGTCAAAAACGGCCGCTTTTACGCCCAAACCAAAACTCTAATGACGCGAATTTTTCTCCTTGCACAGTTTTTCAGAGGTTTTCTGTGATGTTAAGATAAATACCGGGTGATTAAACTTCTCTGAGATTCTCCCTTGACCGGCGGAAAAGCTTCACGGCTCTTTAGGGATAGAAGTTTTTTTTGCGTTAAAGTTGTCAAAATTATATAACGTCAATTTTGACAACTTCGACACATAATGCGACGTTGCCGTATATAAACAGACATATATAAGGATATAAAATGGAATGACGGATTGGAAATTAACTCGAGAGTTATGTGCTTTATACAACTGAGCCTATATCATCTTATTTCGTCATTAGGCTCTTTTCTTCTAGCCCCTTTATGTGTTTCTATAAAAATGAGTTCTATTATCTAACGTAACGTAACGTAACGTAACGTAACGTAACGTAACGTAACGTAACGTAACGTAACGTAACGTAACGTAACGTAACGTAACGTAACGTAACGTAACGTAACGTAACGTAACGTAACGTAACGTAACGTAACGTAACGTAACGTAACGTAACGTAACGTAACGTAACGTAACGTAACGTAACGTAACGTAACGTAACGTAACGTAACGTAACGTAACGTAACGTAACGTAACGTAACGTAACGTAACGTAACGTAACGTAACGTAACGTAACGTAACGTAACGTAACGTAACGTAACGTAACGTAACGTAACGTAACGTAACGTAACGTAACGTAACGTAACGTAACGTAACGTAACGTAACGTAACGTAACGTAACGTAACGTAACGTAACGTAACGTAACGTAACGTAACGTAACGTAACGTAACGTAACGTAACGTAACGTAACGTAACCTAACGTAACGTAACGTAACGCAGCTGCGCCGTAGCTAACAGGGACACCCATACTTTTACGGTGGGATGCATCGGTGGTCTACTTTTCTTCATTTCACCGAAGTGTTTAATTCCTGCCGTGCGGTTTCCCTGAACGAATTCTATGAAAAAGACCTCCAAATGGTTGCTAGATGTGTTTAAACAATAGCAGGCTATTGTTTCAAACCATGACCCACTCTGTTTAGTATGGTGCATACGCAATGTGTTTCTCAGGAGCTACGGTGCCGGTGTCTTTTCCCATCTGTTGGTGTTAAAACTTCTTCGATGAATGCAAAGCATTTTGAAACGAACATATGTCAGCCAGAGAGCCGCGAAACGCCAGAGCGGCGCGCACATGTTGCAGCGCGGAGGAGAACGGGAAGAGAAACAGAAGGTCGCATTCTTCTCAAGACTGTTGAAAACGGTTTATACACTTGTCGGGGACTTTAAAAATAAATAGTAGCAATTTGCGATCTATGAGGTATTGAGAGAGAAAGTGGACTAACCCTTTAAATCTAGTTTTATTATTATTAATAATAATAATAATAATAATAATAGACTTTATTCTCCTAGAATTTAGTGGTAATAATGCACAGATTTATAAATATTAGTAAACAGCACGTAGAAAAGGTGAGGTTCCGGTATAGACGTGTATGGTAATACTTATTATTATTACTGTAATAATGATAATATACGATTTTTAAAATTAAGGGTTAGCCTACTTCTGCTCTTAATGCTTCATATAGAAATTACGATGTATTTATTTTTAAACTCCTGAATACTCACGTTATATATAAGTCGCTTTCGTTTTTATCGTTCGGGAACTGTTCTAAGTCAGCTAAGACGAGCCCAGAGCTGCTCCCGAACGTTAAACGAAAGCGGCTATAGTTATATATTATCAACCCCTGTATTGTCGGCTGTTGTTCACTTATATATTTATAAATTATGTTGCTTGTTTGTGAGCATATTCACAAGAATTCCTCCCAAGAACCTTTATTTATGAAAATAACTAAAATGTGTAAGATTAAAAAAATATTTTGTGTGTAGCTATTGTACTGAAAAAGTTTTGTTGACTACGTTTCAATCTTCCTACGGTAGCGCACGTGTAAAGGAAGGCGGCCATTCGCCAATAAAAAGACATTATTAAGGTGCATAAAGAACAGGAAGCAAATTTAACATCTGCGACGCGCCGCAGCCAACGCCGATGACGTTACGAGGATCTCCGTTTGATCTCATAAACATAAACACTTTTTTGACTGTATATTGCTGCTAGTTACATCTAGAAGGTTACGGTTTGTAATTTCGGATACTAAAATTCACCCTTTTTTTGAAAAACAAACAAATATTTTCTTTGTTTTTCTGTAGTAACCTATAGATCCCGGGTTATAGACGATATGAGGTAATAATCCGCAACTGTCCGTGTCTATTAGTGTTTCTTTATCTCTAACTGGAAATCTGCTAGACCTAGAAACTTCCGGTTTGAAATTTTAGATGCTCAAACTCTTCCTATAGTAGAAATCTACCCATATATAATCGGTTGCAGTCTGAAATAATTTATTTTGTCTAATATATTAACTAGGTTATAAACATAAATATAAATGCAACTATTTTGGCCTCTAACGTCCACTCTGCTATACCTAGAAACTTCCGGTTTGCAATTTTGTATGCTCAAACCAAACCTCTAATATCAATAAACCTCTATATTGTCGAATTGCAGTATGAAATTATTGATTTTATCAAATATGTGGGCTAGGTCATAAACGTTAATATACATGTAACTATTTTAGCCTCTATCGCCCATTTAAAAGTTCTAGTAACATCCGGTTGGACATTTTCTATGCTCAAACTCATCCTTTATTAAAAATAAATCCACGTATTATCGGGGTGTGGTCTAAATTAGTAGATTTGGTCAAATGTGTTGGCTACGTCACAATCATAACCATATATGGGTAATTCTGGTCTAACAGATTTCCAGTTAGAGGGAAATCTGTTAGACCTAGACACTTCCGGTTTGCAATTTTAGATGCTCAAACTCTTCCTATAGTAGAAATCTACACCTTTATAGTCGGTTGCAGTCTGAAATAATTTATTTTGTCTAATATATGGACTAGGTTCTAAACATAAATATACATGCATATATTTTGGCCTCTAACGTGCACTCTGCTATACCTAGAAACTTCCGGTTTACGATTTCGGATGCTGACACTTATCCTTTATTATAAATCAGCCCGTGCACTGTCGGATTGTAGTTCAAAATTATTGATTTTGTCAAATCTATTGGCTAGGTCATAATCTTAAACATATGTACACATTGTTTGCCTCTCTTTGGAAATCTGTTGGACTTACAAACTTCCGGTTTGTAATTTTGTATGCTCAAACTAAACCTCTAATATCAATAAACCTCTATATTGTCGAATTGCAGTCTAAAATTATTGATTTTATCAAATATGTGGGCTAGGTCATAAACGTTAATATACATGTAACTATTTTAGCCTCTATTGCCCAATCTAAAAGTCCTGGTAGCATCCGGTTGGAAATTTTCTATGCTCAAACTCATCCTTTATTAAAAATAAATCCAGGTATTATCGGGGTGTAGTCTAAATTAGTAGATTTTGTCAAATGTGTTGGGTACGTCAAAATCATAACCATATATGGGTAATTCTGGCCTCTAACTGGAAATCTGTTAGACCTAGAAACTTCCGGTTTGCAATTTTAGATGCTCAAACTCTTCCTACAGTAGAAATGTACCCATATATAGTCGGTTGCAGTCTGAAATAATTTAATTTGTCTAATATATGGACTAGGTAATAAACATAAATATACATGCAACTATATTGGCCTCTAACGTGCACTCTGCTATATCTAGAAAGTTCCGGTTTGCAATTTCGGATACTCAAACTTATTCTTTATTATAATTCAACCCGTGTACTGTCGGATTGTAGTCCAGAATTATTGATTTTGTCAAATCTATTGGCTAGGTCATAATCTTAAACAGACATACATATTTTTGGCCTCTATATGGAAATCTGTTGAACTTATAAACTTCCGGTTTGTAATTTTGTATGCTCAAACTAAACCTATAATATCAATAAACCCCTATATTGTCGAATTGCAATCTGAAATTATTGATTTTATCAAATATGTGAGCTAGGACATAAACGTTAATATACATGTAACTATTTTAGCCTCTATTGCCCAATCTAAAAGTCCTGGTAGCATCCGGTTGGAAATTTTCTATGCTCAAACTCATCCTTTATTAAAAATAAATCCAGGTATTATCGGGGTGTTGTCCAAATTTGTAGATTTTGTCAAATGTGTTGGCTACGTCACAATCATAACCATATATGGGTAATTTTGGCTTCTAAATGGAAATCTGTTAGACCTAGAAGCTTCCGGTTTGCAATTTTAGATGCTCAAACTCTTCCTATAGTATAAACCAGCCTCTATATAGTTGGTTGCAGTATGAAATAATTTATTTTGTCTAATATATGGAGTAGGTTATAAACATAAATATACATGCAACTATTTTGGCCTCTATCGTGCACTCTGCTATTCCTAGAAACTTCCGGTTTGCAATTTCGGATGCTGACGCTTATCCTTTATTATAATTCGACCCGTGTACTCTCGAATTATAGTCCAAAATTATTGATTTTGTCAAATCTATTGGCTAGGTCATAATCTTAAACATATATACATATTTTTGGACTCTATCTGGAGATCTGTTGGACTTACAAACATCCGCTTTGCAATTTTGTATGCTCAAACTAAACCTCTAATATTAATAAACCTCTATATTGTCGAATTGCAGTCTGAAATTATTGATTTTATCAAATATGTGAGCTAGGTCATAAACGTTAATATACATGTAACTATTTTAGCCTATATCGCCCAATTTAAAAGTTCTAGTAACATCCGGTTGGAAATTTTCTATGCTCAAACTCATCCTTTATTAAAAATAAATCCACGTATTATCATGGTGTGGTCTAAATTTGTAGGTTTTGTCAAATGTGTTGGCTACGTCACAATCATAACCATATACGGGTAATTCTAGCCTCTAACTGGAAATCTGTTAGACCTAGAAGCTTCCGGTTTGCAATTTTAGATATCTCAAACTCTTCCTATAGTATAAACCAGCCTCTATATAGTCGGTTGCAGTCTGAAATAATTTATTTTGTATAATATATGGAGTAGGTTATAAACAAAAATATACATGGAACTATTTTGGTCTCTAACGTGCACTATGCTATACCTAGAAACTTCCGGTTTGCATTTTCGGATGCTGAAACGAATCCTTTATTTTAAATCAACCCGTGAACTGTCGGATTGTAGTCCAAAATTGTTGATTTTGTCAAATCTATTGTCTATGTCATAATCTTAAGCATATATACATATTTTTGGCCTCTATCTGGAGATCTGTTGGACTTACAAACATCCGGTTTGCAATTTTGTATGCTCAAACTAAACCTCTAATATCAATAAACCCCTATATTGTCGATTTGAAGTCTGAAATTATTGATTTTATCAAATATATGGGCTAGGTCATAAACGTTAATATACATGTAACTATTTTAGCCTCAATCTAAAAGTCCTAGTAGCATCCGGTTAGAAATTTTCTATGCTCAAACTCATCCTCTATCATAAATGTACCCCTGCATTTTCATGTGAAAATAGTATCATCCTTATTTTGCATTGTTATCGCGCTATAAAACAAAATAGCTTATGTATAGTAAATATTTTGCAACGTTTATATATCCTAGACACTGCAATAAGTACCTAAGCCTTATCTCTTCCAGTATCAACATGCTGATATAAGTTTAGTGGGCCGTTATATTTCTGGTTTGTTTTATGTCTTGATTGGTGTGCATTGATAAAAATAGCCGGGCGGTGCACATCAAAAAATGTCGTTGAGGTCATTGTCGTCGTCGTTTTTTTTTTATGTAGCTCGGTTGAAGTATGTGTGTTAAAGTGCCAAGTGTGTGTGTATGAAAGTTGCTTACTAGGCCAACGTGGTTAACGTAGCATAGGTAGAGGAAAGTGAGCGAGGCGGGAGGGCCGAAGATAAGCGAGTCGCGTCGATGTTTCGAGCTCGCCAGCTCAGTGGGGATAAGTCAATGAACAGAACCGTATTTGGAAATTTTAAGTCATCTACAGTAATACCTACAAATATTTTACAGGAAAATATCGGAGGCACAAAAGCTGAATAGAAAATTTTTAATTTATATAAATCTGTATTCTCAACTTTAACATTAGTTGGATTGGTTCCTTTGTGTACAAAGGCATTCAATTATGTAAGTCTGCATATTGATTTTAGTTCTAAGGTTAGCATTTATTCTCTAGTTATTTCCAGGATATGTCGATATTATAGTGAAACTATCATTCATCCCGTATACTAATTTATGGCTATATTATTGGCAATGTAAATTCATTCATTGTTGTAGTTACAAATATATGTAACTACAACAATTATGTCGCTATGCCTGTATATTAGTTATTTGCAAGATATTGTACCAAAACCACCCTTTTCATAAAGAAAATTGTTTGCTGTGCAAAATATTGAATTGAGAGAGTATCCGCCTAGTCAAGTTAGACTATTAACATATCGCACTAGTATTTCCAAAGTAACACAACCCAAAAACCTATGTTTTTGGAAAAACCGAAGTATGTGGAGGTAACTTTGGGACAGTAAGAGTGACACAGTGGGCAAGCTTTGAAGCTACGTTAAATAGTTTTGATTTTTTATTGATAGAGGGATAATTTCCCTATTCATACATGAACACAACTCAAAGACATATGATTTTGAGTTGTGCCACTTTAGAAATACTAGTGCGACATATGCATATGTAGATTCATCAATCAATATTGTTTATAATTATTACAGGTATTAATTTTTTTGTTAGGACATCTTTAGTTACCTTAAAGATATGTAGATAAAAAACACCCCTCGAGCTTTTTAGTCTACACCCCATTCAGCCTCTCTGTTCTTTCATCCCCTGCTGTTTAACATGTTTAGCATTTGTATGGGTCTCTTTCCTCTGGGTCCGTACCTGCGGGTACCACCGACGGGGGCCCGCCCTAGCCTCTGCGACTCTCGTGATTATCGGCAACGGTCGGGGGAGCGCACCAGTGCCTCACAAAAGGTGCCACAAGGCGCGCGCGTTCGTTGTTGAACCGGTCACAGAAAACTCGAAAAAAGTGCGTTAAGTCGGTGGTGATAGTTTGCTAAGAAGGAATATAGTTTGTTCATAATTTTTTTGGTGTTATTGGTGTTTTAATGGCCGCGATTGGTGCGCAACGCTGACGTTGGGAGATGAGGATCGTACGTAGACGCTCACATACATCTTGTTTTGATCACCTGAGAAAGACGACGCACGCTAACAACCGCGAAAAGACGGGTTTTATTCAAATAATTATAAGATAAATAAATAAAATATAAATAATTTTTAATAAATAATGTTTATAATGGAATATAGGAAGTTTTGTAGGTGATTGAATGGTTGTGGCGTCTACAATGCCGTAATTAATATTTAATGATTTCAATGATTTATCTTCATTGAAGTTTTATATGGTTTAAAGTGGTCTAAAAGTATATTTATGAGGTACAAAGTGATGTAAAAGAAGTACAAACGTGAATGGAGATACGTAAAGGTGTTTAAACATGTCTAAAGTAGTGTGAAATAGTTTAAAAGAGGTATAAACTGTGATAGTAAGGATTAAGAAGGGATAAGAAAGTATAATCATGGTCTAAAATATTCTTTATCTAATGATAAAGAAGTAAATACAATGCGAATGTAGTAAAACAAGGAAGGTTATAGATAATACGAGTTCTGGTGTGGCAGGCCACCCCCTGAATCCAAAAAACAAACTAGAAGTCGGCATGTCAATCACTTACTGAGATAAAGCTCGAAAAGGACGTTTCTGAAATGGTAATTTCAAGCAATTTTTACGAACTTGAAGGGTTGTAACGCGAAAACAGTTAAAATTGATTTTGAAGAAGGGTCTAAAGTCCAGTTTGAAGAAGTTAAATCAAGGATAAAGTGTCTTACAGACGTTTGAAACGTGTATAAGAATCTATAAACAGTATAAGCAATTGAAAGTACTATAAAATTTGTAAAATCATGAGCCGTGAAAATACTATATTATATATATATATATATATATATATATATATATATATATATTACCTTTCGGTGTAGGCTAAGAAAATGCTAGATTACTGTAGAATGAATAACCTAGTAATAATGAAATATACTCTAAAGTAGTCTAATAGATTTTCAAGTAGAGAAGTTTGAAGAATTACAATCAAGGATAAAGTATTGTCAAGTAATAAGTGTTATTAAGCAGTTTAAAGCATTCAGGATTCAAATAGGAGTTAGTTCTAGCACTTTTAGATGCTGATTTTTGAGATTTTTATTACAACTAGTGAGAAAACAAGTATAAGTATGTATAAACTGTATAGGAAAGTACCAAAGCGACAAAATCATTGCCAAATTAGTAAAACATACTCTAATGTAGTTCAAATAGAATTTCAAGAAGATTGAAAAAGCACAATCAAGGATAACATATCCCACAGTTGTTTCAAATGAGTATAAGTATCTTTAAACAGTGTAAAGCATTGGAAAGTACCGTTAACGCAGTAATATTAAGTATTGAAACAAATTCTAAAGTAGTTTAAATATTTTAAAGACGGATGTAGAAGTTTGAAGAAGTATCATCAAGGACAAAGTATTCTAGAGTCGTTTGAAATATGTGTAAGTATCTATAAACATATTAAAGCATCGGCGAGTACAACTCAAGTTGTAAAGTCATTGCCCAAGTAGTAAAACAAGCTAGGTTTGTTGCGAAGTCTGCTACATAGTTTTTAACGCCATCAGAAATTGATAGAAATGTTTGTATATAGTGAATTGTAATTTCAAAAAAATCATATTGCAAAGACTTGAAGGACTAGTTCAATAATTTTCACACTATCATTGTCCTGAAGGACTAGGCTAGTTGTAAACAAATCAATGTTGATATCGAAGCCTGCTAAGTAAGTTTCAACGCCATTCGAAATTGATACAAATGATTGTATTTAGTGAATTGTAATTTCAAAAATTCATATCTCAAAGATCTAAAGGAAAATTTCAATAATTTCCACACGGTCATTACCTTGAAGGACTAGGCTTTTTGTATAAAAAGTGAATTGAAATTTCAAAAATTCATAACTCAAAGACCTGAAGGATAATTTCAACAAATTTCACATGGTCATTGTTCTGAAGGACTAGGCTATTTGTAAAAAAATCTAGTTGGTAGCGAGGCCTGCTAAATATTTTTTAACGCCATCCGATATTGATACAAATGATTGTATTTAGTCAATTGTAATTTAAAAATTCATGTCTCAAAGACCTGAAGGATAACTTCAGTAATTTCTACATGATCATTGTTCTGAAGAACTAGGACATTTGTAAAAAAATCCTGGTTGGTAGCGAAGTCTGCTAAGTATGTTTTAATGCCACCTGAAATTGATACACATGATTGTATATAGCGGTACAATCCACTATATACAATTATGTGTTTCAATTTCGAAAAAATCATATCTCAAGGACCTGAAGGATATTTTCAATAATTTTTACACGGTGAGTGTCCTGAAAGACTAGGCTATTTGTAAAAAAATCCTGGTTCGTAGCGAAGCCTGCTAAGTATTTTTAACGCCATCCGAAATTGATACAAATGATTGTATTTAGTGAATTGTAAATTCAAAAATTCATGTCTCAAAGACTTATTAGGATAATTTCAGTAATTTCCACAATGTCATTGTCCTGAAAGACTAGGCCATTTGTAAAAAAAATGTGGTTGGTAGCGAAGCCTGCTAAGTATGATTTAACGCCATCTGAAATTGATACAAATGATTGTATATAGTGAATTGTAAATTCAAAAATTCATATCACAAAGACCTGAAGGATAATTTCAATCATTTCCACGCGGTTATTACCTTGAAGTATGAGACTATTTGTAAAAAAATCACAGTTGGTAGCAAATCCTACTAAGTATGTTTCAACTCCATCCGAAATTGATACAAATGATTATATATAGTGAATTGTAATTTGAAAAATTCATATCTTAAAGACCTGAAGAATAATTTCAATAAGTTCCACAATGTTGGTAGCAAAGCTTGCTAAGTATGTTTCAACGCCATTCTAAATTGATACAAATGATTGTATTTAGTGAATTGTAATTTAAAAAATTATTGTCAAAAGACCTGAAGGATAATTTCAATAATTTTCACATGGTCATTGTCCTGAAGGACTAGGCTATTTATAAAAAAATCCCGGTTGGTAGCGAAGCCTGGTAAGCATTTTATAACGCCATCCTAAATTGATATAAATGATTGTATTCAGTGAATTGTGATTTCAAAAATTATTGTCTCAAAGACCTGAAGGATAATTTCAATAATTTCCACGCGGTTATTGCCTTGAAGGACTAGGCTATTTGTAAAAAAATCACAGTTGGTAGCAAATCCTACGAAGTATGTTTCAGCTCCTTCCGAAATTGATATAAACGATTGTATATAGTGAATTATAATTTCAAAAATTCATATCTCAGAGACCTGAAGGATAATTTTAATAATTTCTACACGGTCGTCGTCTTGAAGGGCTAAGCTATTTGTAAAAAAAATTCTGGTCGATAGCGAAGCCTGCTAAATATTTTTTAACGCCATCCGAAATTGATTCAAATAATTGTATTTAGTGAATTGTAATATCAAAAATTAATAACTCAAAGACCTGAAGGATACTTTCAATAAATTTCACATGGTCATTATCCTGAAGTACTAGGCTATTTGTAGAAAAAACAAGCTTGGTAGTGCATCCTGGTAGTTCATCCTACTAGTAGCATCCTACTAGTATGTTTTAATGCCATCCGAAATTGATACACATGATTGTATTTAGTGAATTGTAATGTCAAAAATTCATATCTCAAATATCTGAAGGATTATTTCAATAATCTCCACACTGTCATTGCCCTGAAAGACTAGGCTATTTGCAAAAAATCAATGTTGGTAGCAAAGCTTGCTAAGTATGTTTCAACGCCATTGGAAATTGATAGAAATGATTGTATTTTGTGAATTGTAATTTAAAAAATTCATATTTCAAAGACCTGAAGGATAATTTCAATAATTTCTACACGGTCATTGTCCTGAAGGATGAGGCTATTTGTATAAAAATCAAGGTTGGTAGCGAAGCCTGCTAACTATTTTATAACGCCATCCGAAATCTATACAAATTATAGTATTTAGTGAATTGTGATTTCAAAAATTCATGTCTCAAAAATCTAAAGGATAATTTCAAAAATTTCTAAGCGGTTATTGCCTTGAAGGACAAGGCTATTTGCAAAAAAATCACAGTTGGTAGCAAATCCTACTACGTATGTTTCAACTCCATCCGAAATTGGTACAAATGATTGTATTTAATGAATTGTAATTTCAAAAATATCTCAAAGAACTGAACGATAATTTCAAGAATTTTTATACAGTCATTGTCCTGAAGGACTGGGCTATTTGCAAAAACTCAATGTTGGTAGCAAAGCCTGCTAAGTATGTTTCAACGCCATTCGAAATTGATACAAATGATTGTCTTTAGTAAATTGTTATTTAAATAAGTCATATCTCAAAGACCTGAAGGATAATTTCAATAATATCCACACGGTCATTGCTTTGAAGGACTAGGGCATTTGTATAAAAATCAAGGTTGGTAGCGGAGCCTGCTACGTATATTTCAACGCCATCCGAAATTGATACAAATGATTGTAATTTGAAAAAATCATATCTCAAGGACCTGAAGGATTCTTTCAATAATTTCTACACGGTCATTGCCTTGAAGGACTAGGCTATTTGCAAAAAAAATCAATGTTGGTATCAAAGCCTACTAAGTATTTTTTAACGCCATCCGAAATAGATACAAATGATTGTATTTAGTGAATTGTAATTTCAAAAATTCATATCTCAAACACCTGAAGGATATTTTCAATAATTTCTTCACAGTCATTGTCCTGAAGGACTAGGCTCTTTACGAAAAAATCATCGTTGGTAGCAAAGCCTGCTAACTATTTTTTAACGCCATCCGAAATTGATACAAATGATAGTACTCAGTGAATTGTAATATGAAAAAATCATATCTCAAGGACATGAAGGATACTTGCAGTAATTTCTACACGGTCATTCTCCTGAAGGACTAGGCTCTTTATAAAAAATATGGTTGGTAGCGAAGCCTGCTAAGTATTTTTTTAACAACTTCCGAAATTGACACAAATTATTGTATTTCGTGACTTTTAGTTTCAATAATTCATATCTCATAGACCTAAAGGATAATTGCAATAATTTCCACGCGGTTATTGCCTTGAAGGACTTGGCTATTTGTAAAAAAATCACAGTTGGTAGAAAATCCTACTAATTATGTTTTAACGACATCCGAATTTGATACAAATGATTGTATATAGTGAATTGTAATTTTCAAAAATTCATATCTCAAATACCTAATGGAAAATTTAAATAATTTCTACACGGTCATTATCCCGAAGGACTAGGCTATTTGTAAAAAAATCAAGGTTGGTAGCGAATCCTGATAAGTATTATTTAAAGCCATCTGAAATGTATACATTTGCTTTTATGTAGTGAATTGTAATTTCAAGAATTCATATCTCACAAACCTGATGGCTGATTTCATAATAATCATTTCTACACGACCATTGTCCTGAATAAATAGGCTATTTGCAAAATAAAATTAGGGTAGGTAAACAATCCTGCTAAGTATTTTCTATCCGGATATGATACAAATGCTTGTATATTAAAGCCAAACTTGTGGGTGTTGCTCAGGAGCCTGCCCGCTTTGTCTTGCTTAGTATTGGGCCACCATACGAAATTTCGAACGTAATAAGTATAAAATCTATCCAAAAGCATCGTAAATGAATTTTATATACTTGAATAGATGTTTAAAGGAGTAGAATGAAGTAAAAACCACTCTAAATTAGTACGAAACAAGTATAAACATCTCTAAAGAAACATAAAGTATTGTAAAATAATAAGTATTCTTAATTCATATCAAACAGGCATTTTTAGTACGAGTAAAGAATATTTCAGAGTACTTTTTATTAGTTTTAACCTTGTTAGTAATATTCGTGGTACTTTATACCAACTTTTACTACTTTCAACAGGTATAAGGATCTCTAAAGATGGGGACCATTTCATACCAGCAATGCATGCTGCTTTGGTATCCATAAACTGTAATTTCCTTGGGAAACTAGAACTTGTTTATTTATCTTTATTATTATCATAATTACAAGAAGTGTAAATTTTTAACTGTATTTTTCTTTTCTGTTGGAAATAAATTTATTTTATTATTATTATTATTAAAGTAGTAAAAAGTGGTGTAAAGTACTTTAATTAATACTACTAAGGTTAGAACATACTAAAATGTAGTCCACCTGAAATATAAATGATTGCAAAGTGAGTATCAAAAAGTATATAATAAAGTATGAACTACAATAAAGTGTGCTTTAGTTTATAGTTCGGGAGCTTGTCTGGCGCAAAACAGGCCGGAACAATAAACGAAAACGGCTAATGTGTTATTACAGTTCATTAAGAATGTTTAAAGTAGTACACAGTACTAGAAGTGCCCTTAAAATATATTTAAGGCTATACAAATGTTCATGTTGTATTCTGCAATATGATACGAAAATTTATTAGTATTAAACACTTAAGTTTCCTTCTGATACGCGTATTTTTTTTTTAGCAATTCACCTCCAGCGTTGGGGAAGTGCGTGTGATACGACGTGGCGAGAATACAATTATTTTTTTTTGCTTGAATGCCTGCACGTCCTTCGGCAGCTCGTGCATAAATTTGAGATAGTGAAACGTGTAATTTTTGGGCTCACTAAAGTGGAGTGCATTCATAAAATCGAGGCGCGACGTAACGGGGTTTCCAGAATCTCGTGGCTCATGTTTCATTCGGGGAACCGCAGGCGGACTTGATAAGAGGCATAGAGGCTGATATGATGAGACGTGTTGTATAAATAAACAGGATGATTGATTAGAAAATTATTGTGTTGTGGGATTTTGCTGTGTGAAATGAATGTTTTAAATTACAGTTTTATAACGGAGAACATTATTTTACCGACATTTTAAAACTAGAGACACTAAAGTGATATGTAACAAACATATAAAAAGGACTATTTCTATTGAAATTGTCTACACATTAAATTTTGAGTTAATCGTTTTTACAATTGAATCGGTGGATGGAAAAACCATATTACACCAAAATCGTAGTTTGTGCGTAAAGTATACATGTTTCAACAATTAGATGTATAAGAGAGTTGTAGAGGACGACGCCTTCTACAACTCTCTTGTATATCTAATTGTTATTTCATGTGTACTTTTCCCATAAAACAGATTTTATCTACGATAAACTACGATTTTGGAGTAATATGGTTTTTCTACTCACCGATTCAATTGTATAAACGATTAACTCAACATTTAATGTGTAGACAATTTTAATAGAAATAGTCCTTTTTATATTTTTGTTACATATCACTTTAGTGTCTCTAGTTTTAAAATGTCGGTAAAATAATTTTCTCCCTTATAAAAATGTAATTTAAAACATTTCAATGATCGGACAGTTTTTAATTTGTTAGTCCCTTCAATGGAAATATTTCAAACAGGAAAAGAGTTAGACGCTAAATATCTATATCATCTATTGCAGTGCTTGAGATAAGCAATCTTATACATTTTGATTGAACATTCTATCTATTTAAATAAAACACTTACACGTGTTTGAATAGTAAGAAATATTTTAAATTCGATTTTTTGTATAATCCGATTTATTTTTAATTATTTTTTTTTAATTGTGAATTCGATTTAATTTTGTCTCACCTCTGCAATTTAATTGTTCATTGTGAATCCGATCGCATGCTCCAGTTGCGGCAAGACCGCGCATTTCTTGGCCTCTCTCATTAAGCGCGTCCTAATTCCGCCGATTCTGATTTAAAAGTAAAATTCAGTTTTATTTGTGAAATCGGTTGAGATGGAGAAAAAAAAAATACCGTCCGATTATCGAAATAGAAATGAACTTTCCCCGACAATTTACAAAATAGGAAGTTTGCTGCACTGCATTTTCATTGATTTAGGATTTAGGATGTTTTCTGCCTTAATAGAGGATTAAATTGTCTTTTGATAGGTATAAAATCCTATTTGATATACAATCACACAATCTTCATTTCATGCAACAAATCAAAAGCTATTTCAAAATTCTTTAATTTTCATTCTAAACCCCAAAAGAAAATAAAATAGAAAAGAGTTTTTCCTATACAGTTGTTAACGTGCGTCAAACCCGAGTGAGTTATACTGAAACTTTCGACACCTCAACATCCTTTTATCTAGTATCCATATCGAATGTGCCCGGATTGCTAACCGCCCCCACACAATGAAGAGCCTCAAGGCGATCTTCCGCAGGCAAAAGGAGCACAGCGGCGGCGGCGGCGGCTCCTCGCAGCACGGCGACGATTTGTCGCGTGCTTCCTCCATCTCCAACTTAAACGCGGAGGCGGCGGGCAACAAGAGCCGCGGCGCCCTCGCCAAGGTGCGCAAGTCCATCTCGAAGGACCGACTGGATAATGTAGCCGTCGACAAGAAGTTGGAGAAGAAAAGTAGTTTATTTTTGTGGTTTTAAGGGTGTGAAGGTTTTAATAAGGTTTTGCAGGTTGTAATAAGAATAACAATCAGATCGATGCGGTTGGTGGTGGCGGCGGGGAGGAAATTGGTAGTCTTCAGCAGAAGTTGGAGGCGGTGAGCAGTGAAAAGGGGACGTTGATGTTGCAGCTGGGCGAGCAGAGGGGGCAGCTTGGTGTGTTACAAAAGGAAATTTCTAGGTTGAAGGTATGTTACGCTACAATTATATGATTTCTGATTGAAGTCCAAGACTTTAGTGAGACTGTGAGTTTTCTTTGAGTGTTCTTATAGGTTAAACATGATTAATCCATATGAAAAAAAAAATTGTTTGGATTATATGTTTGCCACAGATTTTACCATCTTTTCTACATTCTACCTTCTACTTTTTGTACCTTTCTACTCTCTCTACTTTATCTACCTTTTCAAACTCTTCCTTGCATGTGTGCCTTGTCTTTCTCCACCTCTTCTACCTAATAGGTTTTCTTGTTATTGATGAAAATGTGTCCTGTGTCAATCACATCAGACTTTAAAGGGTGAAAGCGGTAAAACTATAATGTATCTACTATTGCGCTATAGCATTTATCAAAGCACATACTTTCAGCTATAAATCAGGCTAATATAAATAAAATCCATCAAGCAGTTTTCTTGTTATTGATGAACAGTTGTTGTGGTTTGATTTTAATTGACTTATTTCAATCACATCAAACTTTAAAGGATGAAAGCGGTAAAACTATAATGTATCTACTATTGCGCTATAGCATTTATCAAATCACATACTTTCAGCTATAAATCAAGCTAATATAAATAAAATCCATCAAGCGGTTTTCTTGTTATTGATGAAAAGTTGTTAGGGTTTGTTTTTAATTGACTTATTTCAATCACATCAAACTTTAAAGGGTGAAAGCGGTAAAACTATAAAGTATCTACTATTGTGCTATAGCATTTATCAAAGCACATACTTTCAGCTATAAATCAGGCGAATATAAATAAAATCCATCAACCGGTTTTCTTGTTATTGATGAAAAGTTGTTGGGGTTTGTTTTTAATTGACTTATTTCAATCACATCAAACTTTAAAGGATGAAAGCGATAAAACTATAAAGTATCTACTATTGTGCAATAGCATTTTTCAAAGCACATACTTTCAGCTATAAATCAGGCTAATATAAACAAAATCCATCAAGCGATTTTTTTGTTATTGATGAAAAATTGTTAGGGTTTGTTTTTAATTGACTTATTTCAATCACATCAAACTTTAAAGAATAAAAGCGGTAAAACTATAAAGTATCTACTATTGTGCTATAGCATTTATCAAAGCACATACTTTCAGCTATAAATCAGGCTAATATAAATAAAATCCATCCAGCGGTTTTCTTGTTATTGATAAAAAGTTGTTGGTGTATGTTTTTAATTGAATTATTTCAATCACATCAAACTTTATAGGATGAAAGCGGAAAAACTATAAAGTATCTACTATTGTGCTATAGTATTTATCAAAGCACATACTTTCAGCTATAAATCACGCTAACATAAATAAAATCCATCAAGCGGTATTCTTGTTATTGATGAAAAGTTGTTGCGGTTTGTTTTTAATTGACTTATTTCAATCATATCAAACTTTAAAGGGTGAAAGCGGTAAAACTATAAAGTATCTACTATTGTGCTATAGCATTTATCAAAGCACATACTTTCAGCTATAAATCAGGCTAATATAAATAAAATCCATCAAGTGGTTTTCTTGTTATTGATGAAAAATTGTTAGGGTTTGTTTTTAATTGACTTATTTCAATCACATCAAACTTTAAAGCGTGACAGCGGTAAAACTATAAAGTATCTACTATTGTGCTATAGCATTTATCAAAGCACATACTTATAGCTATAAATCAGGCCAATATAAATAAAATCCATCAAGCGGTTTTCTTGTTATTGATGAAAAGTTGTTAGGGTTTGTTTTTAATTGACTTATTTCAATCACATCAAACTTTAAAGCGTGACAGCGGTAAAACTATAATGTATCTACTATTGCGCTATAGCATTTACCAAAGCACATACTTTCAGCTATAAATCAGGCTAATATAAACAAAAACCATCAAGCGGTTTTCTTGTTATTGATGTAAAGTTGTTAGGGTTTGATTTTAATTGACTTATTTCAATCACATCAAACGTTAAGGGCGAAAGCGGTAAAACTATAAAGTATCTACTATTATGCTATAGCATTTATCAAAGCATATACTTTCAGCTATAAATCAGACTAATATAAATAAAATCCATCAATCGGTTTTCTTGTTATCGATGAAAAGTTGTTAGGGTTTGTTTTTAATTGACTTATTTCAATCACATCAGACTTTAAAGGATGAAGGCGGTAAAACTATAAAGTATCTGCTATTGTGCTATAGCATTTATCAAATCACATACTTTCAGCTATATATCAGGCTAATATAAATAAAATCCATCAAGCGGTTTTCTTGTTATTGATGAAAAGTTGTTGGGGTTTGTTTTTAATTGACTTATTTCAATCACATCAAACTTTAAAGGGTGACAGCGGTAAAACTATAAAGTATCTACTATTGTGCTATAGCATTTATCAAAGCACATACTTTCAGCTATAAATCAGGCTAATATAAACTAAATCCATCAAGCGGTTTTCTTTGTTATTGATGAAAAGTTGTTAGGGTTTGTTTTTAATTGACTTATTTCAATCACATCAAACTTTAAAGGGTAACAGCGGTAAAATTATAAAGTATCTACTATTATGCTATAGCATTTATCAAAGCACATAATTTCAGCTATAAATCAGGCTAATATAAACAAAATCCATCAAGCGGTTTTCTTGTTATTGATGAAAAGTTGTTGGGTTTTGTTTTTAGTTGACTTATTTCAATCACATCAAACTTTAAAGCGCTAAAGCGGTAAAACCGTGAAGTATCTAGTATTGTGCTATAGCCTTGGGACCTTATTTATCTTCTATACCCTATCTACCTTCTCTACATTCTTCTAACCTTTTTTACCCACTCTTCTTTCTTAATCTTCCTGCCATCCATCTCTACCTTTTCTACCATCTCAAAAAACCCGTGACGTAGATGTTTCAGGAACAATCCTCGATGCAGCTCGAGCAGCTGAGCGACGAGAACGCAGCGTTGCGCAACAAGCTGCGGGACGTGGTCCACTCGCCCCTATCCGATAACGAGAAGCAGATGCTGCTGTTGGACTCGCAACGCCACCACAGCAGCGCGCCCGCCTCCATTGCGGCGAACGTGAGTCGCGACAGCTACCTCGCGCGAACTTTTCTTGCAAAATCAGATCATTTTCCACAGCTGCTGGGCGGCGATGGGGGCGGCGGCGACAGCACCGCGTGCACCACCCCTGACTGGGACAAGCAGAGCAGCAGTAACGTCAGCGACGTGTCCGTCGCGTGCCTGCAGGACAAGATCAACCAGATGCAGGAAACTCACTACAGGTAGTTTATTTTTTTGTGACTACTGTAGAAGATTTGTAGCAAGTTTTTGTGGGTCACTGACTTAATAATAATATTCTACACGGATGTAGCTACAGCTTGAGATTAGGCTTCCTATTGCAGCCAACAGTTGGATGTATTTGCGCGATATTTTATCTTGTGAAGAAATTTGATCCCCAATTTATTGAATACGTGTAATTAACTTTATAACTACTATATAATTTTTTTTGGTTTTCCGACTTAATAATAACCTTCTATATGAATGTAGCTACATTTTGTTATAAGTCTTCCGAATGTAGTCTACAAAATAACTTTGTCTGTAAGCAATATAATCCTCTATGACTTGAAGAGATTTGCTTATAGATAACTATGTATATATATATATATATATATATATATATATATATATATATATTCCAATTATTTATTCTCATCTAGTACCAATGAAGAGCTACAAGCAACCCTGCAGGAGCTCACGGATCTCCAGCGGCAGCTCACTGAGTTGCAGCAAGACAACGAGCACCTGCTGGAGGAGAAAAACCTGATGTTTGACTCGCTTTGCCGCCAAACCGAACGACTGAACGATGCTCGCGTCGAAATGGACTCGCTAAAACAGCTGCTCTATCGAGAAAAAGATGACACCAGTGGCGGACAGTATGAAAGCGTGGTAGAGCGTGAGCAGAAGCTGGTGGATCTACTAAAAGGAGCCCAAGAGGAGCGAGAGATGCTGCTAGTGAAGCAAGAGCAGATCAACAACGAAATACAGGTAGGAATAATCAACTAGGCATGGTTTAGCGTTCTTCAATTTGTTTGGTGATACAGGATGCTCGAACGACGATACTGCAAAGAGAGAACGAAAACCTTCAACTGGGCGACCGTGTGCGCACTCTGGAGTCTACGTTGGACGCCAAACATGCCGAGCACAAGCAGCTCGACCAGGAGATGGCAAGGGCTAAAGATAAGGCTAGTAGCAGGCAAATTGAGATCGATCGGTTGACGGATTTGCTTGAAAACGCTAGAACTAAGGTAATAATGAAAGGAACTACTAGAAAAAATAACTACAACTACTTGTTATTTTGCTAGATTATTGAAATAGAACAAGATCGTGAGTTGAGTGATAAATCGGAACTGGATGAGCTTCTGGATAACACGAGGAAGGAGAAGGATACTTTAGAATCAGAGGTGGCGCATTTGAAGGAGCAGATCGCTCGCGGTAGAAATGAGACTGAGAAATTGAGGGAGCAAGTGTCTATTCTTCAGGAGGAGTGCAAGGTAGGTGGAATATTTAAATGATATTTGCTAGTACCTCTAAATTTTTCATTATCAATTGCTGTAGAATTGAAATATCATTAAATATCTAAAGATAACAACATGAAATGTATTAGTTCTTCCGAAATACACTGCTATCTTCAATTGGTTACAGGTTTTACGCAACAACGCCAAATGCACCCAATCAGAACTAGAGTACAAAGTTGACAAACTCACACTGGAGAAGGCTTCTCTTTCTGATCAACTACAGAGGGTAGAGGAGGCAGCAAATGAACTACAGGTAAGTCATCTGAAGTCACGCAACTGTCCTCTGTATGCCCTAAATTGTTTGGGTCATAGGTGCAAATTCAATGTCAACTAGAGGACAAACGGCAACTCTCCAGCGTGCTCTCTGAAACGCAGCGAAACATGAGCGAGGTTGAACGTTGTAATATTGATCTTGAAGGAGAGCTGAAGGAAGTGAAAAAGCTACGAAATGAGGAGGTTTGTTTTTACAATTATCACCAGCAACACGTTTGAAATCATTTTGTTTACAGAATGAGGAATGGGATAAGTTCCAGAACGACTTACTAACATCAGTGCGTGTTGCTAATGATTTCAAAACAGAAGCTCAGCAGGAGCTACAGAAATTGATTATGGAAAACAAGGCGCATCGGGAGAAGATCCGGAATTTGGAGAGCCAGTTGGAGAAGATGAAAGGTAGGTCATGTGTTTTTGATGTGCTTGTCCCCTCTACCTCTTTGCATGCCAACACTCTTTCCCGTTTTGTAGACACCTTATGTAGCACAATTGCTGACATCCAATGCATGAAGGATAATTATGTAGGGGGATTACATGGTAACACTCTAATTTCTTCTACTGGCAATGTCAGAGAAGATAATCGAAGAATTATTAATGATGAAGATAAGAATACATCTACCAAACAGAATACAGGTGTAAATAGTTGCAATAATCTATGTCCTGAAGGAATTAATACAATGAAAAGAAATGAAAAAAGATCTATAATTATTAACAGTGATAACAAGCTTTCTAAAAGTAGTAATAAAATAATTAGTCCTAATGAGGTCATGAAAATACTTAGGAAGAAGAATAAAGATAATATCTCAACCACAACAATAGTTTCCTGTATGGAAAATGAACGTACTCCTTCTAATAGAAGATTAACAGATGTAATTATCAAAACAAAGGTAATTGATGATGACAAGAAAGTGCTCAAAAGTATTGGCAAGTCAAATAATAAAGAATACTGCCCTTCATCTTCAATTATTGAAGATGAAAGTGAACCAATTGAAGACATCTGTTCATCAAATTCATCCAAAAGGTCTGAAGAAGCTTGCATCAAGTCTAATAGAAGATTAACAGATGAAATTATCAAAAATAAGGTTATTGGTGATGAGAATGAAGTGGTCAAAAGTTTTGGCAAGCCAAATAATGAAGAACACTCCCCTTTATCTTCAATTATTGGTACTGAAAGTGAACCAACTGAAGACATCTGTTCATCAAATTCATCTAAAAGGTCTGAAGAAGCTTGCATCAAGTCTAATAGAAGATTAACAGATGTAATTATCAAAAATAAGGTAATTGGTGAAGAGAATGAAGTGGTCAAATGTTTTGGCAAGTCCAATAATGAAGAACACTGTACCTCATCATCAATTATTAGTGGTGAAAGTGAACCAATTGAAGACATCCTTTCATCAAATTCATCCAAAAGGTCTCAAGAAGCTTGCATCAAAAAACCATTAATAGACGACCATACAAAATCAATAAAACCAACTAATAATAAAGCCCCAAAAAGTAGCACATCTGAAGAACATTTAATTGTCATCAATAAAGAGTTTTCTAAAATCGACCCGACAGTCCCTTTCGAAAACCTACTGCCCGAACAACAATTCATTGTGAAGTTGAAGCGAAGTTACGAGACCCAACTAGGCACGACGAAACTTAAACCCGTGGCAAATCGTAACAAAAACAATCTGGCCATCAGCAAACCTCTACTAAGTTCAGTATACAGCAACCCAACTTTACGAGAGATCGCGGAAAACGACTCAATAGCTTCAGTTGAAGAAAACAACATCGTTGAGGTGCCGGTTGATTTTACCTACTCCGGCTCGTTGCGTGTGTTGGGCACCCAGCAACCAACGTCGCTTCACAAGAAACATAGCTTTTCCGAACCGAATTTAGCATCATTGTACTCCCGTATAGATCCTCAAAAAACAACAGAGATGCTAAATGATGAGGAGAAGTATGTGGTTGAACTTAAAAACTCGCTTGAGAGGACTGGGTTGGGCCGGAAGAACACGCTGAAAAAACGGCAGATAAAGAAGTTACAAATATCCACACCTGATTTGTCTTCGGTTTTACGTAATGAGAAGTTGGCGGAGATTGTTGCTAACCCCGGGATACGGCCTGTAAGGAAGGTGGAGAGGCTTGAGGGTGTTGAACGGAGGTTTACAAGGTATCAGGATGCTGCTGTGGGCTGTAACAGTAACAAGATGAAACTTGATGTGTATGGAGATGATTGTTTTGAACGAAATGTTTTGAGGTACAGTTTGAAGACCGGCATTGTCAGGGTGGAGAAATCTAAGTCACTACAGGAGGAAGAAAAGGCACAGGCTGATTTGAAAGCGTTGCAGTTCCAGTTTGGTTCGTCTAAACCGGATTTAATTGAAGGTGTTGGATCTTCAAAAGAGTTGCAAAGTGGGAATTCTTCTGTGAGGTTTAGTTCAATTGATGGGGATGATTTTGAAGATGTAAATGGGGTTGGAGTGTTAAAGTCTCATAGTTGTCCAATAAATGCATTTGACAGAGGCAGGGATCGTTTATTAACCTTCAAACCTGTACAAGACTACAAGCGGAATACTCAGTCATTACTGTTAGATGAGAAGCTTATTGGTGGAGGATCATTTGAAGGGGCTATGGATAATTTAACGGCCTTCAAACCCGTACAAGACTACAGGCGGTATACTCATCCAATACTATTAGATGTGCAGTATTCTGGTGGAGAATCAGTTGAAGGGGACACGGGCCATTCATCTACCATCAACCCCGTACAAGACTACAAGCCGAATTCTCATCAATTAATATTACACGAGAAGTTTAATGATGTAGGATCATTTAAACAGGCCACGGGTAATTTAACTACCTTCAAACCCGAGCAAGACTGCAGGCGGAATTCTCATCCAATATTGTTAGATGAGAAGTTGAGTGATGGGGAATCATTTGCAGGCTCTATAGATCATTTATCTACTTTCAAACCCAAGCAAGACCATAGGAGAAAAACTCTTCCATTATTGTTAGATGAGAAGTTTACTGGTCGAGAATCATTTGAAGCTTCCACAGATTATTTATCTAGCTTAAAACCTCAGAAAGACTACAAGCGGAATTCTCATACATTACTGTTAGATGAGAAGTTGAATGATGAATCATTTGAAGGCTCGACAGATCATTTATCTACCGTCAAACCCCAACAAGAATACAAGCGGAATTCTCATCCATTACTGTTAGATGAGAAGTTTAATGATGGAGAATCATTTGAAGGCTCCACAGATCATTTATCTACCTTCAAACCCCAGCAAGACCACAAGCGGAATTCTCATCCATTACTGCTAGCTGAGAAGTTTAATGATAGAAAATCAGTTGAAGGCCCTACAGATCAATTATCTACCTTCAAACCCCGGCAAGACTACAAGCGAAATTCTCATGCATTACTGTTAGATGAGAAGTTGAACGATGAATCATTTGAAGGCTCCACAGAACATTTATCTACCTCCAAACCCCAGAAAGGCTACAAGCGGAATTCTCATCCATTACTGTTAGATGACAAGTTGAGTGATGGAGAATCATTTGAAGGCCCCACAGATCATTTATCTACCTTCAAACCCCAGCAAGACGACAGACGGAATTCTCATCCAATATTGTTAGATGAGAAGTTGATTTATGGTGAATCATTTGAAGGCTCCACAGATCATTTATCTACCTTCAAACCCCAGCAAGACCACAAGCGGAATTCTCATCCATTACTGTTAGATGAGAAGTTGAGTGATGGGGAATCATTTGCAGGCTCTATAGATCATTTATCTACCTTCAAACCCCAGCAAGTCCACAAGCGGAATTCTCATCCATTACTGTTAGATGATAAATTGAATGATAAATCATTTGAAGTCCCCACAGATCATTTATCTACCTACCTACCCCAGCAAAACCACAGGCAGAATTCTCATGCAATATTGTTAGATGAGAAGTTGACTGATGGAGAATCATTTGAAGGCTCTACAGATCACTTATCTACCTTCAAACCCCAGCAAGACTACAAGCGGAGTTCTCATCCATTACTGGTAGATGAAAAGTTTAATGATGGAAAATCAGTTGAATGCCCCACAGATAAATTATCTAGCTTCAAACCCCAGCAAGACTACAGGCGGAATTCTCATCCAATATTGTTAGATGAGAAGTTGATTTATGGAGAATCATTTGAAGCCTCTATAGATAATTTATCTACCTTCAAACCCCAGCAAGTCCACAAGCGGAATTCTCAACCATTACTGTTAGATGAGAAGTTGAATGATAAATCATTTGAAGTCCCCACAGATCATTTATCTACCTTCAATCCCCAGCAAAACTACAGGCAGAATTCTCATGCAATATTGTTAGATGAGAAGTTGACCGATGGAGAATCATTTGAAGGCTCTACAGATCATTCATCTTACTTCAAACCCCAGCAAGACTACAAGCAGAATTCTCATCCATTACTGGCAGATGAAAAGTTTAATGATGGAAAATCAGTTGAAGGCCCCACAGATCAATTATCTAGCTTCAAACCCCAGCAAGACTACAAGCGAAATTCTCATCCATTACTATTACATGAGAAGTTGAATGATAGAGAATTATTTGAAGTCTCTACAGATCGTTTATCTTCCTTCAAACCCCAGCAAGACCACATGCGGAATTCTCATCCATTCCTATTAGATAAGAAGTATAATGTTAGAGGTGCCTCAAGCCTAATATTATTTGAAAAATTCACACAAGATACTCAATCATTTCATGAGGCTCAGAATGATAAGAAGTGTCGGGAGGAGATTGGAAAACTTGATGAAGATACCAAATACAATACACAGAAGGTAGAGAGTATGAATAAGGTTTTAAAAGAAATCCCAAGACATTATGAAGATGCTAAACAACACCCCTTTTTATTGATTGAAGAAGAGAACTATAATGAGGTTTTGGAAGAATATCAAAAACTTTCTACTTATCCAACACCCTGTACTCGTTTAATTTTACAAGAGGGTTATAATAAAGATCTAAAGCCAATTCCTACGAGACCGCAAAATGAAAAGCTCAACAATTCTTCATTTCTTCAAGAAAACAGTTGTACAAGTGTTTTGGAGGAAGACCAAAAGCTTTCTACACATCCCAAACCATCTAGTTGCTCTAATTTAAGAGGAGAAGGTAGCAATAACGTTGTGAGAGGCATTCCTACGAGAACTCAAAATGAAAAGCTCCACAATTCTTCATTTCTTCAAGGAAACAGTTGTACAAGTGTTTTGGAGGAAGAACAAAAGCTTTCTACACATCCCAAACCATCTAGTTGCTCTAATTTAAGAGGAGAAGGTAGTAATAACGTTGTAGGAGGCATTCCTATGCAGTTTGAACATGCAAAATCTTCATTATTAGAAGAAAATAGTGGTAGAAAGGTTTCAGAAGTGCTTAATGAATATTCGACCTCCTCTGGTCATTCAAATTTAAAAGAAGAACATTACAGTAGCTATTTAAAGGAACTTCCAACAAATTCAGTTGTAAAACATTATCCTCCTTCATTTTTAGAAGAAAAAAGTTGTACGCATGTTGTAGAGGAAGGTCGTAAGCTTTCTGCATACCACAAACCCTCTGGTCATTTAAATCTACACGAAAAAGAGTACAGCAACGTTTTAGAGGACATTCCAACGATTTCTAATAATGCAAAATACAATCCTTCTTCTTTGTTAGAAGAAATGAGTTGTGCAAAAGTTTTAAAGGAAGGCCAACAGTTTTCTGAAAATGGAATATCCTCAGGTCACTCGTATTTACAAGAAGAAGATTACAGTAATGTTTTAAGGGGCAATCCAATGAATTCTAAAGATTCAAAACATCATAGTGCTTCATTTTTGGAAGAACAGAATTTTACAGAGATTTTAAAGGAAGGTCAAATGCATACTGCATTACCAAATCCCTCTGGTCGCTGGAGTTTACAAGAAAATTATCACAGTGATGTTTCAAGGGAAATTCCAACGAATTCTGAAGACGAAAATTCATTTTTGGTAGAAAATGGATGTTGCAACGTTTTAGGGGAGCATCAAATTCATTCTGTACATCCCACACCCTTCTGTAGCTCATCATTACACGAAGAAGCCAATCGGATTGTTTTAAAAGAAATTCCAACGAATTTTGAAGATGCAAAACATAATTCTTCAGCAGTTTTAGAAGAAGTGAGTTATGTAAGGATTTTAGAAGGAGGCCCAATGCTTTCAGCATATCCCAAAGCCTCGTGTAGCTCGTCGTTAGAAGAAAAAGTTAAACGGACGGTTTTGAGGGAAAATCTAAGGAATTTTGATGATATAAAACACAAACCTTCTTCATTTTTAGAAGAAATGAGTTGTGAAAAAGTTTTAGAGGATGACCCAATACTTGTTGCATATCCGAAACCCTCTAGTCGCACTGCTTTACAAGAAGAATCACACAGACATGTTGAGATTTTGGATGAAATTTCAAATTATTCTAAATACCCCATACCATGTAAGCGTTCAATTCTTCAGGAAGATGGTTGCTACAAGTTTCTAGAAGAAATTCCAAATCGATTTGAGGATACAAACCAAAGCTCTTCTTCATATCTTAAAGTAAAGGAGCGTCAGAAGATTTTAGACGAAGAAACTTATGGTAATACCACACCACACTCCTCAACAGTTTCAAAAATAGAAAATAACCCTCCAAACTTGTTTAATCTCGTGGATTTAAATGATGAAGTGCTACAAAAAGTTGAGGATTACCATTTGCAAAAAAACTCATCTGGAATCGATGAAGATGTTTGTGCGGAGAGTTTCGCTTCATTCAGAATGAACTACAGAGATGTCGTGCAAAGTTTGAAACGTAGATTTAAGTTGAGTACATCTTCTGAACTTGATGGTGATGACGAATACAAATGTAGTGATGACCAATACAAATGTGGTGATGACCAATACAAATTTGGAGTTGATGAATACAATCGTAGTAATGACGAATACAAATGTTGTGATGACGAATACATATGTGGTGATGACGAATACACATGTAGTCATGATGAATACAAATGTACTCACGATGAATACAAATGTAGTCATGATGAATACAAATGTAGTCATGATGAATACAAATGTAGTCATGATGAATACAAATGTAGTCATGATGATAGCCTTGAAATCATCCAAGATTTATCTTGTAGCTCCAAAGATGACGGTGAAATTCTTATTAAACCAGTTGCAAGAACTAGATTGAAGCTTCTACATGAAGCTCCAAGTACTTTGGGGCAGTTTGAATTAGTTAATAAGGTTTCCGATAAAGATGTAGATGCTACAAGTCAACATTCGAACAAATCCTCTTCAGACACGTCCCATAAAATAATTTTTGGCGTTGATGATAAACCAAGTACCTCAAAACAGCTGGAATTTGTTGGATTATTTGATACAGCATCTCATAAAGATGTTGTTCATGATTTCAATCAACAACCAAATACTTTAAGGCATGTTGAATTTGTTGATGGTGCTTCTCAGGTGGTTGGCTATGGGACAAGTTACGATTCTAAATTATCTGAACTAGGTGACGTTCTAAAAGTGTCTGCTCAAAAGTCGAGCACTTTAGATGAAGCCGGATTAGTTGAATTGAAGAATTTGAAGCTGCATGAAGAAAGCAATGGTGCAACCGTGTTAGGTGGTGTCCTAAAAACTGCTAAAGAAGTCCCAATTGTTTGTGGTTTTCATCAAAACAATGCTTTTGTCAACCCAAAACGCGATGAAATAAAAATTGGTGATGGTGATGGGCCTTCAATGTCCGTGGGTTTTCAGTGTGAGGTGGATGGTTTGACAAGTTACAATTGTGGGCAAAACAAGTGTGGAGATGGATTTGTTACAGATGAAAATAGCTTGTCATTTGAAGATGGTGTTAATATTGTTGGTGCAGTTGCATTTGATGGCCGAAATACCAGACGTTTGTCTCATAAAGTGAAGAATAAGTTGGAGGGGAAAGTTACTACAAAAATTGGAAAATATGGAAGGTGTGATATGGAGAATAAGGAGGACGATCAGATGAAAGTGGATAAAAATAAAGAGGAAATCAAGGATATTCATAAAGTTCCAACGAAGTCCGTACTTCTATCACCGAAAGTAATGGAAAAAGGAGTAGTCCTAGATATGAACAATCAGGAGGATGGTCAGAGGAAACTCGATAAAAATAAGGAGGCAAAAGGCAAGGATATTCAGAAAGATCCAATGAAACTCAAACCTCTAACACCAAAAGAAATGGAAGAAGAAGAAGTAAATGTATTCAAACTAAGCAATATGTTTGAAAGAGCCTTGCAATCATCGAAGGATCAAGAAGCAGCAGTAGAAATAACTTCAGAAACTTCAAAAGAACAGGAATTACTTGCATTTAAAGGAATTCAAACTGTGAGAAAGGCTTTGGACTCCTCTGAAGAGCAATCAAAATTCGATTCTAAACCAAACTCAGTACATAAAGTGGAAATCCCTTCAGAAACTGTGAGAGGGGATTTGGATTCCTCGAAAGGACAATCAAAATTCGTTTCTAAACCAAACTCAGTTCCCAAGGTTGATATCTCTTTAGAAACTGTAAGAAAGGAGGCTTTGGAGTCATTTGAAGAGCAATCAAAATTCGTTTCTACACCAAACTCAGTACATAAAGTGGAAATCTCTTCAGAAACTGTGAGAGGGGATTTGGACTCCTCGGAAGGACAATCAAAATTCGTTTCTAAACCAAACTCAGTTCCCAAGGTTGATATCCCTTTAGAAACTGTTAGAATGGAGGCTTTGGACTCATCTGAAGAGCAATCACAGTTCGTTTCTAAACCAAACTTAGTTCCCAAAGTGGACATCTCTTTAGAAACTGTTAGAAAGGCTTTGGACTCCTCTGAAGGGCAATCAAAATTCGTTTCTACACCTAACTCAGTTCATAAAGTGGAAATCACTTCAAAAACAGTGAGGGGGGATGATTTGGACTCCTCGGAAGAGCAATTAAAATTCATTTCTCAACCACACTCAGTTCCGACAGTGGACATCACTTCAAAACTTGCGAGAAAGACTCTGGGCTCCTGGGGAGAGCACCCAAAATATGTTTCTAAATTAAACACAGAGAAGAAAGTTGAAATCACTTCAGAAACTTCAGAAACTTCGGAAAAACAAGACTTATCAACCTTTTCCAAAGATAATATAGATGAAACCGCTCACAAAATAATGTCCACAGTCGTGAAACCTATCGAAAATACAGCTTATGAGGTCCAGTTCAAAGAAAATGAGGATAACACCTCAATTTTAGAAAATGCATCAATCGCAGTATGCGCGCATCTGTCAAGTAAATCCCTCCCGTCACATGCCAATTGCCATGCAAACGTAGCGCCGTTCCGCGATGCATCCATAAGAAGAAATTCAACGTCAAACCCGCATCACGTTGACACTGATGTTGCACGCCACATGGACGGCGCCGCGAGTAAATTAAAGTCCGAGGGCGAGGGCGAGGACGACGACCAGAGCACGCATTTAAACACGCTGCGCCCTCCCGAAGAAAACGGCGAGCAACCCTGCGATGACTCGATCGATATTATGAGCATAACAACGAAAGTAACACCCGACCCCTCCGCGGAGAACTTCTTCAAAACGGGCAGTGTGAGCGATGACGTAGCCTCCGAGCATAATCCCTATGTGGAGATGCTAAAAACACCCGAGGACCGTGTTTTTGAGAACTTGAGTCCTGTTAAGGAACGTCGCGAGTTCTTTACGGTAACAATGACTGGAGAGCAGACGCCGACCTCCCAAAGCCGCTCAACTGGGTCCTCTGAAACGGTGAAGGCTTTAAAGAAGCGATTTGAGAACATTCGGTCTGAACCAGCGGTGCATGTGGCGTCCAAGCCTGATGTAGTACTGGACTGTGGTCCAACATTTCATGATTTAAAAGGCGCGACGAGGCGGGTGGTTGTAGATGGAGCGGTCAGCAATGACAGCGAGGTGGCCATCACGGAGCAGGTGTTGGGCACCCCGATCGGCTCCAGTACGAGTGTTGTGGGGAGGAGGTCGCAGCTGGATATCGGCAATCGCGAGAGCTTTGAGATGGCCAAGAAGATGTTCGAGAACAAACCAAATTAATTAGATCGTGACTAGTTTGCTACAAATATTTTTTTTAGTTTTTACATTTTACAACTGTTCGAATAAAACAATAGGATATGCATGCGTACCACCCTCTATCTGGTTATGGCTGTTTTTTTTTCACTAAATGGTGGTCGAATGCATGAAGAGGTAACTAATTGTAAATGAATTTAATTTTTGTGGGACGCTGGGGGTCACTAACAGGTGGTTGTAGCTATTCTAGTGAGTGTTGGCGCCTTTGCAGCATTTGTTTTTATTCCAGCTAGCATTTTGACTAACTTTTACTGGAAATTACATGAATTCGAATATCTGCATCTCTTATTTCGATGACAAAACAGAATTTAAAGTAACAGACATGAAATGATAGTATCATATGTTTCGTTGATTTTCAAGAAGATTCCCTGCAACAGGCATATTCTTGAAGATATCTAAAGATGAATGCACATTTTCTAAAGCTAAATTAATGTAGAATCTAAATCAGCATCCCTTATTTCGAGGACAACACAGATTTTAAAGTGACAGCCATGAATTGATAGCAGTATCATATGTTTGGTTGATTTTCAAGATGATTCCCTGCAATAGGCATATTCTTGAAGATATCTAAAGATGAATGCACTTTTTCTAAAGCTAAATTAATGTATAATCTAAATCTGCATCCCTTATTTCGAGGACAACACAGATTTTAAAGTGACAGCCATGAATTGATAGCAGTATCATATGTTTGGTTGATTTTCAAGAAGATTCCCTGCAATAGGCATATTCTTGAAGATATCTAAAGATGAATGCACTTTTTCTAAAGCTAAATTAATGTATAATCTAAATCTGCATCCCTTATTTCGAGGACAACACCGATTTTAAAGTGACAGCCATGAATTGATAGCAGTATCATATGTTTGGTTGATTTTCAAGATGATTCCCTGCAATAGGCATATTCTTGAAGATATCTAAAGATGAATGCACTTTTTCTTAAGCTAAATTAATATAGAATCTAAATCTGTATCCCTTATTTCGAGGACAATACAGATTTTAAAGTAACAGCCATGAATTGATAGCAGTATCGTATGTTTGGTTGATTTTCAAGAAGATTCCCTGCAATAGGCATATTCTTGAAGATATCTAAAGATGAATGCACTTTTTCTAAAGATAAATTAATGCAGAATCTAAATCTGCATCAATTATTTCGAGGACAACACAGATTTTAACATTACAGATATGAATTTATAGCAGTATTATATGTTTGGTTGATTTTCAAGAAGATTCCCTGTAATAGGCATATTCTTGAAGATATATAAAGATGATTGCACTTTTTCTAAAGCTAAATTAATGTAGAATCTAAATCAGCATCCCTTATTTCGAGGACAACACAGATTTTAAAGTGACAGCCATGAATTGATAGCAGTATCATATGTTTGGTTGATTTTCAAGATGATTCCCTGCAATAGGCATATTCTTGAAGATATCTAAAGATGAATGCACTTTTTCTAAAGCTAAATTAATGTATAATCTAAATCTGCATCCCTTATTTCGAGGACAACACAGATTTTAAAGTGACAGCCATGAATTGATAGCAGTATCATATGTTTGGTTGATTTTCAAGAAGATTCCCTGCAATAGGCATATTCTTGAAGATATCTAAAGATGAATGCACTTTTTCTAAAGCTAAATTAATGTATAATCTAAATCTGCATCCCTTATTTCGAGGACAACACCGATTTTAAAGTGACAGCCATGAATTGATAGCAGTATCATATGTTTGGTTGATTTTCAAGATGATTCCCTGCAATAGGCATATTCTTGAAGATATCTAAAGATGAATGCACTTTTTCTAAAGTTAAATTAATATAGAATCTAAATCTGTAACCCTTATTTCGAGGACAATACAGATTTTAAAGTAACAGCCATGAATTGATAGCAGTATCATATGTTTGGTTGATTTTCAAGAAGATTCCCTGCAATAGGCATATTCTTGAAGATATCTAAAGATGAATGCACTTTTTCTAAAGTTAAATTAATATAGAATCTAAATCTGTATCCCTTATTTCGAGGACAATACAGATTTTAAAGTAACAGCCATGAATTGATAGCAGTATCATATGTTTGGTTGATTATCAAGAAGATTCCCCGCAATAGGCATATTCTTGAAGATATCTAAAGATGAATGCACTTTTTAGAAAGCTAAATTAATGCAGAATCTAAATCTGCATCCCTTATTTCGAGGACAACACAGATTTTAAAGTGACAGCCATGAATCGATAGCAGTATCATATGTTTGGTTGATTTTCAAGATGATTCCCTGCAATAGGCATATTTTTGAAGATATCTAAAGATGAATGCACTTTTTCTAAAGCTAAATTAATATAAAATCTAAATCTGTATCCCTTATTTCGAGGACAATACAGATTTTAAAGTAACAGCCATGAATTGATAGCAGTATCATATGTTTGGTTGATTTTCAAGAAGATTCCCAGCAATAGGCATATTCTTGAACATATATAAAGATGAATGCACTTTTTCTAAAGCTAAATTAATGTAGAATCTAAATCTGCATCCCTTATTTCAAGGACAACACAGATTTTAAAGCAACAGCCATGAATTGATAGCAGTATCATATGTTTGGTTGATTTTCAAGAAGATCCCCTGCAATAGGCATATTATATAAGTTATCTAAAGATGAATGCACTTTTTCAAAAGCTAAATTAATGTAGAATCTAAATCTGCATCCCTTATTTCGAGGACAACACAGATTTTAAAGTGACAGCCATGAATTGATAGCAGTATCATAAGTTTGGTTGATTTTCAAGAAGATTCCCTGCAATAGGCATATTCTTGAAGATATCTAAACATGAATGCACTTTTTCTAAAGCATAATTAATGTTGAATCTAAATCTGCATCCCTTATTTCGAGGACAACACAGATTTTAAAGTGACAGCCATGAATTGATAGCAGTATTATATGTTTGGTTGATTTTCAAGAAGATTCCGTGCAATAGGCATATTCTTGAAGATATCTAAAGATGAATGCACTTTTTCTAAAGCAAAATTAATGTAGAATCTAAATCTGCATCCCTTATTTCGAGAACAACACAGATTTTAAAGTGGCAGCTATGAATTGATAGCAGTATCATATGTTTGGTTGATTTTCAAGAAGATTCCTTGCAATAGGCATATTCTTGAAGATATCTAAAGATGAATGCACTTGTTCTAAAGCTGAATAATTGTGGGATATAAATCTTCAACCCCTATTTTGATGACATTGCATTTTAACGTTACAGTGGCATGGAAATCCTGAGCTTTTAGATTACAAATACTTGATAGCCACGGGTAATAATGTAAAAACTGTTGTGTACAAATAATCTTTTTATTAAACTGTCTTCTTTATTTGCTTTGCTTGATAATCCTAGCTCGCTTCTGTATTCGATAGCTTCACACCCTTGAGTTTGTAGACGTTTGCTTCATTTGGTGTGCAATTTGCAGCTCCTGAAAGCGTCCCCCTTCGACCCACCAGTTTGCCCACGGAGGATTTCACCACTAGACGACAGAAAGTCATTCTGAATCGCCAAAGTAGTCGACAGAGCGTTAAATCGTTAATCGAAACGATTGAGAACGCCGGAAAACCCATGACCAAATCAGGTATTTATTACGATTTTTATTTTTGTGAATGTTGGGTTGGGTTTCAATTGTTCGGGCTTACTAACTGTTAATTTAGAATCTTAGTGTAGTGTGAAGTTTTCTGATTGCCGCCGTCAAACTGTATGTGAAGGCATAATTACGTAAATCCACTTTATGAATCTTATTTATTCGGGATGTCGGGTTGATGTTTTAATTTTTCGGTTTTACTTAACACCTTTCTGTGGTCTTGGGTGATGATAATTTTACCAAAATCGCTCCAGTGGTTCGGAATCCACGTTAAACTGTAGGTCCACCCGTAGTGTCAGTTGCCAGCACTATAGGCAGAGAATGAGACCCATACGCAAGAAGTAACGTGAAACACAAACTCATTCTAAAATTTGGTGGAGTGTAGTTTTCTAGAAGGCTCAAAATAGTTATAATAACGTCAGTTCGTAATTTTTTTGCAGCCACCTGCTCTCGTAGCAGCTCCGTCTCGTCCTTAAATTCTCTAACCTCAGACGGGCGCACTCCATCGAGTCCTTGCTGTATGCTATTGCCCTCAGCACCGCACTCACCGAACTCACCCCTAAAAACGCCATCGGAATGGAGTGAGAGCATTGTGGGCATTGCGAAGACGCCTCTAAAAGAACAGCTGCCCAACAAACAGGGTCGTGATTGGAGCAAGTCCATTATGAATGGTGAGTCAAATTAATTAGTTAATGCATCAAATTATTGGTCCAACAATGATTTAACTTAAAAGTGCTAGTTGTTGAGATTACTGAGTTTTGCGCTTGCGCAGATAACCTCTCCAAGGCCGATGCTGTCGGTAAAGGCAAGGAGGAGAGTCTCAGGGAGAGTATTTTGCAGACGGCGAAGGGTCTCGACTACTCCAGACGCAACAGTTACTCCGACACAAGTACGAAACTCACAAAACACGTTAACAAAATTTACAAAATATTTTCTACTAACTATCACTGTTAATTACACCTGAGTGGTTTTGTTGATTCTGTTGTTTGTTCTAAACAACAGTTTATACAGAAAGTATAACAAAATCACAACGCACATCTAACTTTCTTCTCAATCTCTTGAGACATTTAAATTATCAAGCTGCACTCAAAAATCCAACTAGTTTTTAGATTACAAAGCGCTAACACACACACACACACACACACACACACACACAGATATATATATATATATATATATATATATATATAACATTTAATATTTGTATGGCGTTTACTGCGAAAATCGAAATATAAAAAGTAAGATACTTATGATAATACTTTCTGAAACCAATTTTTTCAATTTAAAAATGATTGAGCGATCCAATTTATCAAACAGCACTCAAAAAACATAACTAGTTTTTTATTTATAAAGCGCTAAGATGTAAATTTAATATTCGTATAGCGTTTAAAATTGTAAGATAAAAACTAAGATACTGAAGATAATACATCTGCAAAGCATTTTTACAATTTAGAATTGATTGAGCTTTACAAATTATCAAACATAACTCAAAAAACTCAACTAGTTTTTAAACCACATACCGCCAAAAAGTTCGATGTTTATAACGACAAACCACTCTTATATCGACGTAAAATCATTTTATCTCAACTTTCTAACTCACCTAATACATACTACCACCTAAAAATCGCCTCTTATTCCCCTCTTTTATTTAGTATATGTATTCATAGGTGATAGGAAAGACCCTCTGAATGGCCTGGTGAAGAACGGCGGCTCGAAACGTAACGCTCTGCTGAAGTGGTGCCAACACAAGACTGTGGGCTACCGGAACATCGATGTGACCAACTTTAGCAGCTCATGGAATGACGGCCTGGGCTTTTGTGCCATCCTGCACACCTATCTGCCCGATCGGGTGCCCTATGATACGCTGAAACCGCAGGAGAAGCGGCGGAACTTCTCGTTGGCGTTTCAGGCAGCTGAGAGTGTTGGAATCCCTACAACTCTGGTAAGTCTATTACTATAAAACTATGTAAGGTCTTGAAGCCGTAGATAGATTATTATAAGATACATTAGAGCTTATTTGAGGCTTTTATAAGGTATTTCATCACTGTTATCATTATTTGGAGTTTGGTATAATCTTTGCATGCGCCTGAGTTTTTACACTGCTTTCGAGTTTATTTAGTATAATCAGACCATTTTTTAGGTAGAATTGTCGTGTTTTGCATAATGCCTGTGGCCAGATTGGCATACTTGTCGGCATATCTATTGGAACATTTAAGTTCTTTGTACATCAAATCGAAAATAATGGAAAACTTTGTAAGTTTTTTCGAAAAACCATAGACCATAGACATGTCGCCAAGTATGCTAACATAGCCACAGGCGTTGTGCAACGCACGACATTTCTACGCTAAAACTTGACAAAAATTAGAATTTTATTCAACTTTTTTCTCAATTATCTTGAAAGAATATTAAATTATCTTCTATTTGATGCATAAAAAACATAAAAAAGAATCATAGACATTTCGCCAAGTATGCCACTATAGCCACAGGCATTGTGAAACGCACGACATTTCTACGCTAAAACTTGACAAAAATTAGAATTTTTTTCAACTTTTTTCTCACTTATCTTAAAGAATATTAAATTATCTTCGATTTGATGTATAAAAAACATAAAAAAGAATCATAGACATGTCTCAAAGTATGCCACTATAGCCACAGGCATTGTGAAACGCACGACATTTCTACGCTAAAACTTGACAAAAATTAGAATTTTTTTCAACTTTTTTCTCAATTATCTTAAAGAATATTAAATTATCTTTCCTTTGATGTATAAAACACATAAAAAAGAATCATAGTCATGTCGCCAAGTATGCCACTATAGCCACAGGCATTGTGAAACGCACGACATTTCTACGCTAAAACTTGACAAAAATTAGAATTTTTTTCAACTTTTTTCTCAATTATCTTAAAGAATATTAAAGTATCTTCGAGTTGATGTACAAAAAAACATAAAAGATAATCATAGACATGTCGTCAAGTATGCCACTATAGCCACAGGCATTGTGAAACGCACGACATTTCTACGCTAAAACTTGACAAAAATTAGAATTTTTTTCAACTTTTTTCTCAATTATCTTAAAGAATATTAAATTATCTTCGATTTGATGTATAAAAAACATAAAAAAGAATCATAGACATGTCGCCAAGTATGCCACTATAGCACAGGCATTGTGCAACGCACGACATTTCTACGCTAAAACTTGACAAAAATTAGAATTTTTTTCAACTTTTTTCTCACTTATCTTAAAGAATATTAAATTATCTTCGACTTGATGTATAAAAAACATAAAAAAGAATCATAGACATGTCTCCAAGTATGCCACTATAGCCACAGGCATTGTGAAACGCCCGACATTTCTACGCTAAAACTTGACAAAAATTAGAATTTTTTTCAACTTTTTTCTCAATTATCTTGAAAGAATATTAAATTATCTTCTATTTGATGCATAAAAAACATAAAAAAGAATCATAGACATTTCGCCAAGTATGCCACTATAGCCACAGGCATTGTGAAACGCACGACATTTCTACGCTAAAACTTGACAAAAATTAGAATTTTTTTCAACTTTTTTCTCAATTATCTTAAAGAATATTAAATTATCTTCGATTTGATGTATAAAAAACATAAAAAAGAATCATAGACATGTCTCAAAGTATGCCACTATAGCCACAGGCATTGTGAAACGCACGACATTTCTACGCTAAAACTTGACAAAAATTAGAATTTTTTTCAACTTTTTTCTCAATTATCTTAAAGAATATTAAATTATCTTTCCTTTGATGTATAAAACACATAAAAAAGAATCATAGTCATGTCGCCAAGTATGCCACTATAGCCACAGGCATTGTGAAACGCACGACATTTCTACGCTAAAACTTGACAAAAATTAGAATTTTTTTCAACTTTTTTCTCAATTATCTTAAAGAATATTAAAGTATCTTCGAGTTGATGTACAAAAAAACATAAAAGATAATCATAGACATGTCGTCAAGTATGCCACTATAGCCACAGGCATTGTGAAACGCACGACATTTCTACGCTAAAACTTGACAAAAATTAGAATTTTTTTCAACTTTTTTCTCAATTATCTTAAAGAATATTAAATTATCTTCGATTTGATGTATAAAAAACATAAAAAAGAATCATAGACATGTCTCAAAGTATGCCACTATAGCCACAGGCATTGTGAAACGCACGACATTTCTACGCTAAAACTTGACAAAAATTAGAATTTTTTTCAACTTTTTTCTCAATTATCTTAAAGAATATTAAATTATCTTTCCTTTGATGTATAAAACACATAAAAAAGAATCATAGTCATGTCGCCAAGTATGCCACTATAGCCACAGGCATTGTGAAACGCACGACATTTCTACGCTAAAACTTGACAAAAATTAGAATTTTTTTCAACTTTTTTCTCAATTATCTTAAAGAATATTAAATTATCTTCGATTTGATGTATAAAAAACATAAAAAAGAATCATAGACATGTCGCCAAGTATGCCACTATAGCACAGGCATTGTGCAACGCACGACATTTCTACGCTAAAACTTGACAAAAATTAGAATTTTTTTCAACTTTTTTCTCACTTATCTTAAAGAATATTAAATTATCTTCGACTTGATGTATAAAAAACATAAAAAAGAATCATAGACATGTCTCCAAGTATGCCACTATAGCCACAGGCATTGTGAAACGCCCGACATTTCTACGCTAAAACTTGACAAAAATTAGAATTTTTTTCAACTTTTTTCTCAATTATCTTGAAAGAATATTAAATTATCTTCTATTTGATGCATAAAAAACATAAAAAAGAATCATAGACATTTCGCCAAGTATGCCACTATAGCCACAGGCATTGTGAAACGCACGACATTTCTACGCTAAAACTTGACAAAAATTAGAATTTTTTTCAACTTTTTTCTCAATTATCTTAAAGAATATTAAATTATCTTCGATTTGATGTATAAAAAACATAAAAAAGAATCATAGACATGTCTCAAAGTATGCCACTATAGCCACAGGCATTGTGAAACGCACGACATTTCTACGCTAAAACTTGACAAAAATTAGAATTTTTTTCAACTTTTTTCTCAATTATCTTAAAGAATATTAAATTATCTTCGATTTGATGTATAAAAAACATAAAAAAGAATCATAGACATGTCTCAAAGTATGCCACTATAGCCACAGGCATTGTGAAACGCACGACATTTCTACGCTAAAACTTGACAAAAATTAGAATTTTTTTCAACTTTTTTCTCAATTATCTTAAAGAATATTAAATTATCTTTCCTTTGATGTATAAAACACATAAAAAAGAATCATAGTCATGTCGCCAAGTATGCCACTATAGCCACAGGCATTGTGAAACGCACGACATTTCTACGCTAAAACTTGACAAAAATTAGAATTTTTTTCAACTTTTTTCTCAATTATCTTAAAGAATATTAAATTATCTTTCCTTTGATGTATAAAACACATAAAAAAGAATCATAGTCATGTCGCCAAGTATGCCACTATAGCTACAGGCGTTGTGCAACACACGACATTTCTACTCTAAAACTTGACAAAAATTAGAATTTTTTTTCAACTTTTTTCTCATTTATCTTAAAGAATATTAAATTATCTTCGATTTGATGTATAAAAAACATAAAAAAGCATCATAGACATGTCGCCAAGTATGCCACTATAGCACAGGCATTGTGCAACGCACGACATTTCTACGCTAAAACTTGACAAAAATTAGAATTTTTTTCAACTTTTTTCTCACTTATCTTAAAGAATATTAAATTATCTTCGACTTGATGTATAAAAAACATAAAAAAGAATCATAGACATGTCTCCAAGTATGCCACTATAGCCACAGGCATTGTGAAACGCCCGACATTTCTACGCTAAAACTTGACAAAAATTAGAATTTTTTTCAACTTTTTTCTCACTTATCTTAAAGAATATTAAATTATCTTCGATTTGATGTATAAAAAACATAAAAAAGAATCATAGACATGTCTCAAAGTATGCCACTATAGCCACAGGCATTGTGAAACGCACGACATTTCTACGCTAAAACTTGACAAAAATTAGAATTTTTTTCAACTTTTTTCTCAATTATCTTAAAGAATATTAAAGTATCTTCGAGTTGATGTACAAAAAAACATAAAAGATAATCATAGACATGTCGTCAAGTATGCCACTATAGCCACAGGCATTGTGAAACGCACGACATTTCTACGCTAAAACTTGACAAAAATTAGAATTTTTTTCAACTTTTTTCTCAATTATCTTAAAGAATATTAAATTATCTTCGATTTGATGTATAAAAAACATAAAAAAGAATCATAGACATGTCGCCAAGTATGCCACTATAGCACAGGCATTGTGCAACGCACGACATTTCTACGCTAAAACTTGACAAAAATTAGAATTTTTTTCAACTTTTTTCTCACTTATCTTAAAGAATATTAAATTATCTTCGACTTGATGTATAAAAAACATAAAAAAGAATCATAGACATGTCTCCAAGTATGCCACTATAGCCACAGGCATTGTGAAACGCCCGACATTTCTACGCTAAAACTTGACAAAAATTAGAATTTTTTTCAACTTTTTTCTCAATTATCTTGAAAGAATATTAAATTATCTTCTATTTGATGCATAAAAAACATAAAAAAGAATCATAGACATTTCGCCAAGTATGCCACTATAGCCACAGGCATTGTGAAACGCACGACATTTCTACGCTAAAACTTGACAAAAATTAGAATTTTTTTCAACTTTTTTCTCAATTATCTTAAAGAATATTAAATTATCTTCGATTTGATGTATAAAAAACATAAAAAAGAATCATAGACATGTCTCAAAGTATGCCACTATAGCCACAGGCATTGTGAAACGCACGACATTTCTACGCTAAAACTTGACAAAAATTAGAATTTTTTTCAACTTTTTTCTCAATTATCTTAAAGAATATTAAATTATCTTTCCTTTGATGTATAAAACACATAAAAAAGAATCATAGTCATGTCGCCAAGTATGCCACTATAGCCACAGGCATTGTGAAACGCACGACATTTCTACGCTAAAACTTGACAAAAATTAGAATTTTTTTCAACTTTTTTCTCAATTATCTTAAAGAATATTAAAGTATCTTCGAGTTGATGTACAAAAAAACATAAAAGATAATCATAGACATGTCGTCAAGTATGCCACTATAGCCACAGGCATTGTGAAACGCACGACATTTCTACGCTAAAACTTGACAAAAATTAGAATTTTTTTCAACTTTTTTCTCAATTATCTTAAAGAATATTAAATTATCTTCGACTTGATGTATAAAAAACATAAAAAAGAATCATAGACATGTCTCCAAGTATGCCACTATAGCCACAGGCATTGTGAAACGCCCGACATTTCTACGCTAAAACTTGACAAAAATTAGATTTTTTTTCAACTTTTTTCTCAATTATCTTAAAGAATATTAAATTATCTTTCCTTTGATGTATAAAACACATAAAAAAGAATCATAGTCATGTCGCCAAGTATGCCACTATAGCCACAGGCATTGTGAAACGCACGACATTTCTACGCTAAAACTTGACAAAAATTAGAATTTTTTTCAACTTTTTTCTCAATTATCTTAAAGAATATTAAATTATCTTTCCTTTGATGTATAAAACACATAAAAAAGAATCATAGTCATGTCGCCAAGTATGCCACTATAGCCACAGGCATTGTGAAACGCACGACATTTCTACGCTAAAACTTGACAAAAATTAGAATTTTTTTCAACTTTTTTCTCAATTATCTTAAAGAATATTAAATTATCTTCGACTTGATGTATAAAAAACATAAAAAAAAATCATAGACATGTCTCCAAGTATGCCACTATAGCCACAGGCATTGTGAAACGCCCGACATTTCTACGCTAAAACTTGACAAAAATTAGAATCTTTTTCAACTTTTTTCTCAATTATCTTGAAAGAATATTAAATTATCTTCTATTTGATGCATAAAAAACATAAAAAAGAATCATAGACATGTCGCCAAGTATGCCACTATAGCACAGGCATTGTGCAACGCACGACATTTCTACGCTAAAACTTGACAAAAATTAGAATTTTTTTCAACTTTTTTCTCAATTATCTAAAAGAATATTAAATTATCTTCGATTTGATGTATAAAAAACATAAAAAAGAATCATAGTCATGTCGCCAAGTATGCCACTATAGCCACAGGCATTGTGCAACGAACGACATTTCTACGCTAAAACTTGACAAAAATTAGAATTTTTTTCAACTTTTTTCTCAATTATCTTAAAGAATATTAAATTATCTTCGATTTGATGTATAAAAAACATAAAAAAGAATCATAGTCACGTCGCCAAGTATGCCACTATAGCCACAGGCGTTGTGCAACGCACGACATTTCTACGCTAAAACTTGACAAAAATTAGAATTTTTTTCAACTTTTTTCTCAATTATCTAAAAGAATATTAAATTATCTTCGATTTGATGTATAAAAAACATAAAAAAGAATCATAGTCATGTCGCCAAGTATGCCACTATAGCCACAGGCATTGTGCAACGAACGACATTTCTACGCTAAAACTTGACAAAAATTAGAATTTTTTTCAACTTTTTTCTCAATTATCTAAAAGAATATTAAATTATCTTCTATTTGATGCATAAAAAACATAAAAAAGAATCATAGACATGTCGCCAAGTATGCCACTATAGCACAGGCATTGTGCAACGCACGACATTTCTACGCTAAAACTTGACAAAAATTAGAATTTTTTTCAACTTTTTTCTCAATTATCTAAAAGAATATTAAATTATCTTCGATTTGATGTATAAAAAACATAAAAAAGAATCATAGTCATGTCGCCAAGTATGCCACTATAGCCACAGGCATTGTGCAACGAACGACATTTCTACGCTAAAACTTGACAAAAATTAGAATTTTTTTCAACTTTTTTCTCAATTATCTTAAAGAATATTAAATTATCTTCGATTTGATGTATAAAAAACATAAAAAAGAATCATAGTCACGTCGCCAAGTATGCCACTATAGCCACAGGCATTGTGAAACGCCCGACATTTCTACGCTAAACTTGACAAAAATTAGAATTTTTTTCAACTTTTTTCTCACTTATCTTAAAGAATATTAAATTATCTTCGATTTGATGTATAAAAAACATAAAAAAGAATCATAGACATGTCTCAAAGTATGCCACTATAGCCACAGGCATTGTGAAACGCACGACATTTCTACGCTAAAACTTGACAAAAATTAGAATTTTTTTCAACTTTTTTCTCAATTATCTTAAAGAATATTAAATTATCTTTCCTTTGATGTATAAAACACATAAAAAAGAATCATAGTCATGTCGCCAAGTATGCCACTATAGCCACAGGCATTGTGAAACGCACGACATTTCTACGCTAAAACTTGACAAAAATTAGAATTTTTTTCAACTTTTTTCTCAATTATCTTAAAGAATATTAAAGTATCTTCGAGTTGATGTACAAAAAAACATAAAAGATAATCATAGACATGTCGTCAAGTATGCCACTATAGCCACAGGCATTGTGAAACGCACGACATTTCTACGCTAAAACTTGACAAAAATTAGAATTTTTTTCAACTTTTTTCTCAATTATCTTAAAGAATATTAAATTATCTTCGACTTGATGTATAAAAAACATAAAAAAGAATCATAGACATGTCTCCAAGTATGCCACTATAGCCACAGGCATTGTGAAACGCCCGACATTTCTACGCTAAAACTTGACAAAAATTAGATTTTTTTTCAACTTTTTTCTCAATTATCTTAAAGAATATTAAATTATCTTTCCTTTGATGTATAAAACACATAAAAAAGAATCATAGTCATGTCGCCAAGTATGCCACTATAGCCACAGGCATTGTGAAACGCACGACATTTCTACGCTAAAACTTGACAAAAATTAGAATTTTTTTCAACTTTTTTCTCAATTATCTTAAAGAATATTAAATTATCTTTCCTTTGATGTATAAAACACATAAAAAAGAATCATAGTCATGTCGCCAAGTATGCCACTATAGCCACAGGCATTGTGAAACGTACGACATTTCTACGCTAAAACTTGACAAAAATTAGAATTTTTTTCAACTTTTTTCTCAATTATCTTAAAGAATATTAAATTATCTTCGACTTGATGTATAAAAAACATAAAAAAAAATCATAGACATGTCTCCAAGTATGCCACTATAGCCACAGGCATTGTGAAACGCCCGACATTTCTACGCTAAAACTTGACAAAAATTAGAATTTTTTTCAACTTTTTTCTCAATTATCTTGAAAGAATATTAAATTATCTTCTATTTGATGCATAAAAAACATAAAAAAGAATCATAGACATGTCGCCAAGTATGCCACTATAGCACAGGCATTGTGCAACGCACGACATTTCTACGCTAAAACTTGACAAAAATTAGAATTTTTTTCAACTTTTTTCTCAATTATCTTAAAGAATATTAAATTATCTTCGATTTGATGTATAAAAAACATAAAAAAGAATCATAGTCATGTCGCCAAGTATGCCACTATAGCCACAGGCATTGTGCAACGCACGACATTTCTACGCTAAAACTTGACAAATATTAGATTTTTTTTCAACTTTTTTCTCAATTATCTTAAAGAATATTAAATTATCTTTCCTTTGATGTATAAAACACATAAAAAAGAATCATAGTCATGTCGCCAAGTATGCCACTATAGCCACAGGCATTGTGAAACGCACGACATTTCTACGCTAAAACTTGACAAAAATTAGAATTTTTTTCAACTTTTTTCTCAATTATCTTAAAGAATATTAAATTATCTTCGATTTGATGTATAAAAAACATAAAAAAGAATCATAGTCATGTCGCCAAGTATGCCACTATAGCCACAGGCATTGTGAAACGCACGACATTTCTACGCTAAAACTTGACAAAAATTAGAATTTTTTTCAACTTTTTTCTCAATTATCTTAAAGAATATTAAATTATCTTCGATTTGATGTATAAAAAACATAAAAAAGAATCATAGTCACGTCGCCAAGTATGCCACTATAGCCACAGGCATTGTGCAACGCACGACATTTCTACGCTAAAACTTGACAAAAATTAGAATTTTTTTCAACTTTTTTCTCAATTATCTTAAAGAATATTAAATTATCTTCGATTTGATGTATAAAAAACATAAAAAAGAATCATAGTCATGTCGCCAAGTATGCCACTATAGCCACAGGCATTGTGAAACGCACGACATTTCTACGCTAAAACTTGACAAAAATTAGAATTTTTTTCAACTTTTTTCTCAATTATCTTAAAGAATATTAAATTATCTTTTATTTGATGTATAAAACACATAAAAAAGAATCATAGTCATGTCGCCAAGTATGCCACTATAGCCACAGGCATTGTGAAACGCACGACATTTCTACGCTAAAACTTGACAAAAATTAGAATTTTTTTCAACTTTTTTCTCAATTATCTTAAAGAATATTAAATTATCTTCGATTTGATGTATAAAAAACATAAAAAAGAATCATAGACATGTCGCCAAGTATGCCACTATAGCACAGGCATTGTGCAACGCACGACATTTCTACTTTAAAACTTGACAAAAATTAGAAATTTTTTCAACTTTTTTCTCAATTATCTTAAAGAATATTAAATTATCTTCGATTTGATGTATAAAAAACATAAAAAAGAATCATAGTCACGTCGCCAAGTATGCCACTATAGCCACAGGCATTGTGCAACGCACGACATTTCTACGCTAAAACTTGACAAAAATTAGAATTTTTTTCAACTTTTTTCTCAATTATCTTAAAGAATATTAAATTATCTTCGATTTGATGTATAAAAAACATAAAAAAGAATCATAGTCATGTCGCCAAGTATGCCACTATAGCCACAGGCATTGTGAAACGCACGACATTTCTACGCTAAAACTTGACAAAAATTAGAATTTTTTTCAACTTTTTTCTCAATTATCTTAAAGAATATTAAATTATCTTTTATTTGATGTATAAAACACATAAAAAAGAATCATAGTCATGTCGCCAAGTATGCCACTATAGCCACAGGCATTGTGAAACGCACGACATTTCTACGCTAAAACTTGACAAAAATTAGAATTTTTTTCAACTTTTTTCTCAATTATCTAAAAGAATATTAAATTATCTTCGATTTGATGTATAAAAAACATAAAAAAGAATCATAGTCATGTCGCCAAGTATGCCACTATAGCCACAGGCATTGTGCAACGAACGACATTTCTACGCTAAAACTTGACAAAAATTAGAATTTTTTTCAACTTTTTTCTCAATTATCTTAAAGAATATTAAATTATCTTCGATTTGATGTATAAAAAACATAAAAAAGAATCATAGTCACGTCGCCAAGTATGCCACTATAGCCACAGGCGTTGTGCAACGCACGACATTTCTACGCTAAAACTTGACAAAAATTAGAATTTTTTTCAACTTTTTTCTCAATTATCTAAAAGAATATTAAATTATCTTCGATTTGATGTATAAAAAACATAAAAAAGAATCATAGTCATGTCGCCAAGTATGCCACTATAGCCACAGGCATTGTGCAACGAACGACATTTCTACGCTAAAACTTGATAAAAATTAGAATTTTTTTCAACTTTTTTCTCAATTATCTAATAGAATATTAAATTATCTTCGATTTGATGTATAAAAAACATAAAAAATAATCATAGTCATGTCGCCAAGTATGCCACTATAGCCACAGGCATTGTGCAACGAACGACATTTCTACGCTAAAACTTGACAAAAATTAGAATTTTTTTCAACTTTTTTCTCAATTATCTTAAAGAATATTAAATTATCTTCGATTTGATGTATAAAAAACATAAAAAAGAATCATAGTCATGTCGCCAAGTATGCCACTATAGCCACAGGCATTGTGCAACGAACGACATTTCTACGCTAAAACTTGACAAAAATTAGAATTTTTTTCAACTTTTTTCTCAATTATCTTAAAGAATATTAAATTATCTTCGATTTGATGTATAAAAAACATAAAAAAGAATCATAGTCACGTCGCCAAGTATGCCACTATAGCCACAGGCGTTGTGCAACGCACGACATTTCTACGCTAAAACTTGACAAAAATTAGAATTTTTTTCAACTTTTTTCTCAATTATCTTAAAGAATATTAAATTATCTTTCATTTGATGTATAAAAAACATAAAAAAGAATCATAGACATGTCGCCAAGTATGCCACTATAGCCACAGGCATTGTGCAACGCACGACATTTCTACTCTAAAACTTGACCAAAAGTAGAATTTTTTTCAACTTTTTTCTCAATTATCTTAAAGAATATTAAATTATCTTTGATTTGATGAATAAAAAACATAAAAAAGAATCATAGACATTTCGCCAAGTATGCCACAATAGCCACAGGCGTTGTGCAACGCACGACATTTCTACTCTAAAACTTGACAAAAAAATAAAAAAATTTCAACTTTTTTCTCAATTATCTTAAAGAGTATTAAATTATCTTTCATTTGATGTATAAAAAACATAAAAAAGAATCATAGACATGTCGCCAAGTATGCCACTATAGCCACAGGTATTGTGCAACGCACGACATTTCTACTCTAAAACTTGACAAAAATTAGAATTTTTTTCAACTTTTTTCTCAATTATCTTAAAGAATATTCAATTATCTTCGATTTGATGTATAAAAAACATAAAAGAGAATCATACACATGTCGCCAAGTATGCCACTATAGCCACAGGCGTTGTGCAACGCACGACATTTCTACGCTAAAACTTGACAAAAATTAGAATTTTTTTCAACTTTTTTCTCAATTATCTTACAGAATGTTAAATTATCTTCGATTTGATGTATAAAAAACCTAAAAAAGAATCATAGTCATGTCGCCAAGTATGCCACTATAGCCACAGGCATTGTGAAACGCACGACATTTCTACGCTAAAACTTGACAAAAATTAGAATTTTTTTCAACTTTTTTCTCAATTATCTTAAAGAATATTAAATTATCTTCGATTTGATGTATAAAAAACATAAAAAAGAATCATAGTCATGTCGCCAAGTATGCCACTATAGCCACAGGCATTGTGAAACGCACGACATTTCTACGCTAAAACTTGACAAAAATTAGAATTTTTTTCAACTTTTTTCTCAATTATCTTAAAGAATATTAAATTATCTTCGATTTGATGTATAAAAAACATAAAAAAGAATGATACACATGTAGCCAAGTATGCCACTATAGCCACAGGCATTGTGCAACGCACGACATTTGTACGCTAAAACTTGACAAAAATTAGAATTTTTTTCAACTTTTTTCTCAATTATCTTAAAGAATATTAAATTATCTTCGATTTGATGTATAAAAAATTTAAAAAAGAATCATAGACATGTCGCCAAGTATGCCACTATAGCCACAGGCGTTGTGCAATGCACGACATTTCTACCCTAAAACTTTACAAAAATTAGAATTTTTTTCAACTTTTTTCTCAATTATCTTAAAGAATATTAAATTATCTTCGATTTGATGTATAAAAAATATAAAAAAGAATCATAGACATGTCGCCAAGTATGCCACTATAGCCACAGGCATTGTGAAACGCACGACATTTCTACGCTAAAACTTGACAAAAATTAGAATTTTTTTCAACTTTTTTCTCAATTATCTTAAAGAATATTAAATTATCTTTTATTTGGTGTATAAAAAACATAAAAAAGAATCATAGACATGTCGCCAAGTATGCCACTATAGCCACAGGCGTTGTGCAATGCACGACATTTCTACCCTAAAACTTTACAAAAATTAGAATTTTTTTCAACTGTTTTCTCAATTATCTTAAAGAATATTAAATTATCTTCGATTTGATGTATAAAAAACATAAAACAGAATCATAGACATGTCTCCAAGTATGCCACTATAGCCACAGGCGTTGTGCAACGCACGACATTTCTACGCTAAAACTTGACAAAAATTAGAATTTTTTTCAACTTTTTTCTCAATTATCTTAAAGAATATTAAATTATCTTCGATTTGATGTATAAAAAACATAAAACAGAATCATACACATGTCGCCAAGTATGCCACTATAGCCACAGGCGTTGTGCAACGCACGACATTTCTACGCTAAAACTTGACAAAAATTAGAATTTTTTTCAACTTTTTTGTCAATTATCTTAAAGAATATTAAATTATCTTCGATTTGATGTATAAAAAACATAAAAAAGAATCATAGTCATGTCGCCAAGTATGCCAATATAGCCACAGGCATTGTGCAACGCACGACATTTCTACGCTAAAACTTGACAAAAATTAGAATTTTTTTCAACTTTTTTCTCAATTATCTTAAAGAATATTAAATTATCTTCGATTTGATGTATAAAAAATATAAAAAAGAATCATAGACATGTCGCCAAGTATGCCACTATAGCCACAGGCATTGTGAAACGCACGACATTTCTACGCTAAAACTTGACAAAAATTAGAATTTTTTTCAACTTTTTTGTCAATTATCTTAAAGAATATTAAATTATCTTCGATTTGATGTATAAAAAACATAAAAAAGAATCATAGTCATGTCGCCAAGTATGCCAATATAGCCACAGGCATTGTGCAACGCACGACATTTCTACGCTAAAACTTGACAAAAATTAGAATTTTTTTCAACTTTTTTCTCAATTATCTTAAAGAATATTAAATTATCTTCGATTTGATGTATAAAAAATATAAAAAAGAATCATAGACATGTCGCCAAGTATGCCACTATAGCCACAGGCATTGTGAAACGCACGACATTTCTACGCTAAAACTTGACAAAAATTAGAATTTTTTTCAACTTTTTTCTCAATTATCTTAAAGAATATTAAATTATCTTCGATTTGATGTATAAAAAACATAAAAAAGAATCATAGACATGTCGCCAAGTATGCCACTATAGCCACAGGCATTGTGAAACGCACGACATTTCTACGCTAAAACTTGACAAAAATTAGAATTTTTTTCAACTTTTTTCTCAATTATCTTAAAGAATATTAAATTATCTTCGATTTGATGTATAAAAAATATAAAAAAGAATCATAGACATGTCGCCAAGTATGCCACTATAGCCACAGGCATTGTGAAACGCACGACATTTCTACGCTAAAACTTGACAAAAATTAGAATTTTTTTCAACTTTTTTCTCAATTATCTTAAAGAATATTAAATTATCTTCGATTTGATGTATAAAAAACATAAAAAAGAATCATAGACATGTCGCCAAGTATGCCACTATAGCCACAGGCATTGTGAAACGCACGACATTTCTACGCTAAAACTTGACAAAAATTAGAATTTTTTTCAACTTTTTTCTCAATTATCTTAAAGAATATTAAATTATCTTTTATTTGGTGTATAAAAAACATAAAAAAGAATCATAGACATGTCGCCAAGTATGCCAATATAGCCACAGGCGTTGTGCAACGCACGACATTTCTACTCTAAAACTTGACAAAAATTAGAATTTTTTTCAACTTTTTTCTCAATTATCTTAAAGAATATTAAATTATCTTCGATTTGATGTATAAAAAATATAAAAAAGAATCATAGACATGTCGCCAAGTATGCCACTATAGCCACAGGCATTGTGAAACGCACGACATTTCTACGCTAAAACTTGACAAAAATTAGAATTTTTTTCAACTTTTTTCTCAATTATCTTAAAGAATATTAAATTATCTTCGATTTGATGTATAAAAAATATAAAAAAGAATCATAGACATGTCGCCAAGTATGCCACTATAGCCACAGGCGTTGTGCAATGCACGACATTTCTACCCTAAAACTTTACAAAAATTAGAATTTTTTTCAACTTTTTTCTCAATTATCTTAAAGAATATTAAATTATCTTCGATTTGATGTATAAAAAATATAAAAAAGAATCATAGACATGTCGCCAAGTATGCCACTATAGCCACAGGCATTGTGAAACGCACGACATTTCTACGCTAAAACTTGACAAAAATTAGAATTTTTTTCAACTTTTTTCTCAATTATCTTAAAGAATATTAAATTATCTTCGATTTGATGTATAAAAAATATAAAAAAGAATCATAGACATGTCGCCAAGTATGCCACTATAGCCACAGGCGTTGTGCAATGCACGACATTTCTACCCTAAAACTTTACAAAAATTAGAATTTTTTTCAACTTTTTTCTCAATTATCTTAAAGAATATTAAATTATCTTCGATTTGATGTATAAAAAACATAAAACAGAATCATAGACATGTCTCCAAGTATGCCACTATAGCCACAGGCGTTGTGCAACGCACGACATTTCTACGCTAAAACTTGACAAAAATTAGAATTTTTTTCAACTTTTTTCTCAATTATCTTAAAGAATATTAAATTATCTTCGATTTGATGTATAAAAAACATAAAAAAGAATGATACACATGTCGCCAAGTATGCCACTATAGCCACAGGCATTGTGAAACGCACGACATTTCTACGCTAAAACTTGACAAAAATTAGAATTTTTTTCAACTTTTTTCTCAATTATCTTAAAGAATATTAAATTATCTTCGATTTGATGTATAAAAAACATAAAAAAGAATCATAGACATGTCGCCAAGTATGCCACTATAGCCACAGGCGCTGTGCAACGCACGACATTTCTACGCTAAAACTTTACAAAAATTAGAATTTTTTTCAACTTTTTTCTCAATTATCTTAAAGAATATTAAATTATCTTCGATTTGATGTATAAAAAACATAAAAAAGAATCATAGACATGTCGCCAAGTATGCCACTATAGCCACAGGCGTTGTGCAACGCACGACATTTCTACGCTAAAACTTGACAAAAATTAGAATTTTTTTCAACTTTTTTCTCAATTATCCTAAAGAATATTAAATTATCTTTGATTTGGCGTATAAAAAACATAAAAAAGAATCATAGACATGTCGCCAAGTATGCCACTATAGCCACAGGCGTTGTGCAACGCACGACATTTCTACGCTAAAACTTTACAAAAATTAGAATTTTTTTCAACTTTTTTCTCAATTATCTTAAAGAATGTTAAATTATCTTTGATTTGGCGTATAAAAAACATAAAAAAGAATCATAGACATGTCGCCAAGTATGCCACTATAGCAACAGGCGTTGTGCAACACACGACATTTCTACGCTAAAACTTGACAACAATTAGATTTTTTTTCAACTACTTTTTTCTCAATTATCTTAAAGAATATTAAATTATCTTTCATTTGATGTATAATAACATAAAAAATAATGATACACATGTCGCCAAGTATGCCACTATAGCCACAGGCGTTGTGCAATGCACGACATTTCTACGCTAAACCTTGACAAAAATTAGAATTTTTTTCAACTTTTTTCTCAATTATCTTAAAGAGTATTAAATTATCATTAATTTGATGTATAAAAAAACATAAAAAATAATCATAGACATGTCGCCAAGTATGCCACTATAGCCACAGGCATTGTGCAACGCACGACATTTCTATTCTAAAACTTGACAAAAATTAGAATTTTTTTTCAACTTTTTTCTCAATTATCTTAAAGAATATTAAATTATCTTTGATTTGGTGTATAAAAAACATAAAATAAACCATAGACCATACGGTGGCCAGATTGGCATACTTGTTGGCATATCTATGTGGAACTTTTAAGCTTTTTATACTTCAAATTGAAGATAATTACATATTCTTTAAGATAGTTGAGGAAAAACTATTTTTTCAATTTTTTTTAAATGTATTATATATGTGTTTTTCAGAATATCAATGATATGGTGCAACAGGAGCGTCCTGATTGGCAGCAGATCATGAGCTACGTGACCGCCATCTACAGGCACTTCGAAACCAGCTCGTAGGAAGTTCGCAGCTATTTCCGTCTGCCCTATTCGAGTCTTCCAGTCATGGAACACTCTCTTAGGTGACGGAAAATTCAGGCAAAATCAAAAGACAGCAAAAATCAAATTCACTACAAACCTTTTTACACTCAAACATTTTTGAAATCAAAATTTTGCTACTATTAGCCATGCAATTTAGTAGTAGTATTTGCTACTAAAAACTATTTTATATACAACGTTCGTACGGGAGGTCCTTTCTAGTCACATGAAGGAGTGTGAGCTTTTTTCTACAACCTTTATAACTTTTTGTACTTTCGGAAGCAAATATTCCGAAATCCAGCGCGTACTTACTCGTCTGTCTCTTCAATTCAAGTTTAGAGTTAGATTTTTAGTTTAAGCCGTCTATGTACTGACGCGTATTCAGCTCGGTGCGCACGTGTATTATTATTAAATGAGAGAATGTTTTATATTTATGTTATATTTACGCTATTTGTAGTATTAAACATTTGGATATATGAATTTAAGAAGACTGGAATATTAATATGAGTTTTTTTTTCGTCTGTATAAGAATAGATAGTTTTTTTCTTCTTTTCGTTTTGACTTTATTATTTACTTTGGAAACGAATACGATGTATATTTTTATGTATTATTTTGTTTAGAGTTTATCTGTTCCAATAAAGATTTATTTGAATTTTCTTTGGTATTCTTATGGAAAGAATTTGTAACATTTAAGGTAGGTTAAAAATATACTTTCTACGATATTGGTTTCAATTCGAGTCGTATATCTAACTCGGCCAAATTCATATACAATATTCAGAATATAATTAAAATATTGTATGAATATATTTAAAATAAATACCTTTAAAATTGATTTTTTGACGAATTTTTAAAGTCATCATATCTATTATTTAAATATGATTGCTGTTTAAAGCATGATAACTCGAGTCATATGGCATCTAACTTGACCAAATTAATGTACAATATTCAGAATATAATTTAAATATTGCATAAAGATATTTAAATTCAATGCCTTTAAATTTGATTTTTGGAGATTTTTTAGTCACCATATCTATTATTTAAATACGTCTGATGTTTAAAGCAAGATAACTCGAGTCTTATGCTATATAACTCGACCAAATTCATGTACAATATTCAGAATATAATTAAAATATTGTATGAAGATATTTAAAATGAATGCCTTTAAAATTGATTTTTTGGCGAATTTTTTAAAGTCACCATATCTATTATTTAAATACGTCTGATGTTTAAAGCATGATAACTCGAGTTTTATGCTATCTAACTCGAACAAATTTATGTACAATATTCAGAATATAATTAGAATATTGTATAAAGATATTTAAAATGAATGCCTTTAAAATTGATTTTTAGCGAATTTTTAAAGACACCATATCTATTATTTAAATACGTCTAATGTTTAAAGCAAGATAACTCGAGTCTTATGCTATCTAACTCGACCAAATTCATGTACAATATTCAGAATATAATTAAAATATTGTATGAAGATATTTAAAATGAATGCCTTTAAAATTGATTCTTTGGCGAATTTTTAAAGTCACCATATCTATTATTTAAATACGTCTGATGTTTAAAGCAAGATAACTCGAGTCTTATGCTATCTAACTCGACCAAATTTATGTACAATATTCAGAATATAATTAGAATATTGTATAAAGATATTTAAAATGAATGCCTTTAAAATTGATTTTTTTGGCGAATTTTTAATGTCACCATATCTATTATTTAAATACGTCTCATGTTTAAAGCAAGATAACTCGAGTTTTATGCTATCTAACTCGACCAAATTTATGTACAATATTCAGAATATAATTAGAATATTGTATAAAGATATTTAAAATGAATGCCTTTAAAATTGATTTTTTTGGCGAATTTTTAATGTCACCATATCTATTATTTAAATACGTCTCATGTTTAAAGCAAGATAACTCGAGTCTTATGCTATCTAAACCGACGAAATTCATGTACAATATTCAGAATATAATTAGAATATTGTATAAAGATATTAAAAATGAATGCCTTTAAAATTGATTTTTTGGCGAATTTTTAAAGTCACCATATCTATTATTTAAATACGTCTGATGTTTAAAGCAAGATAACTCGAGTTTAATGCTATCTAACTCGACCAAATTTATGTACAATATTCAGAATATAATTAAAATATTGTATGAAGATATTTAAAATGAATGCCTTTAAAATTGATTTTTTGGCGAATTTTTAAAGTCACCATATCTATTATTTAAATACGTCTCATGTTTAAAGCAAGATAACTCGAGTCTTATGCTATCTAAATCGACCAAATTCATGTACAATATTCAGAATATAATTGGAATATTGTATAAAGATATTAAAAATAAATGACTTTAAAATTGATTTTTTGGCGAATTTTTAAAGTCACCATATCTATTATTTAAATACGTCTGATGCTTAAAGCAAGATAACTCGAGTTTTATGCTATCTAACTCGACCAAATTTATGTACAATATTCAGAATATAATTAAAATATTGTATAAAGATATTTAAAATGAATGCCTTTAAAATTGATTTTTTTGGAGAATTTTTAAAGTCACCATATCTATTATTTAAATACGTCTCATGTTTAAAGCAAGATAACTCGAGTCTTATGCTATCTAAATCGACAAAATCCATGTACAATATTCAGAATATAATTTAAATATTGCATAATGATATTTAAAATGAATGCCTTTAAAATTGATTTTTTTGGCGATTTTTTAAAGTCACCATATCTATTATTTAAAGACGTCTGATGTTTAAAGCAAGATAACTCGAGTCTTGTGCTATCTAACTCGACCAAATTTATGTACAATATTCAGAATATAATTAAATTATTGTTTAAAGATATTTGAAATGAATGCCTTTAAAATTTCTTTTTTGGCGAATTTTTAAAGTCACCATATCTATTACTTAAATACGTCTGATCTTTAAAGCAAGATAACTCGAGTCTTATGCTATCTAACTCGACCAAATTTATGTACAATATTCAGAATATAATTTAAATATTGCATAAAGATATTTAAAATGAATGCCTTTAAAATTGATTTTTTGGCGAATTTTTAAAGTCACCATATCTATAATTTCAATACGTCTGATGTTTAAAGCAGGATAACTCGAGTCTTATGCTATCTAACTCGACCAAATTTATGTACAATATTCAGAATATAATTAGAATATTGTATAAAGATATTTAAAATGAATGCCTTTAAAATTGATTTTTTTGGCGAATTTTTAATGTCACCATATCTATTATTTAAATACGTCTCATGTTTAAAGCAAAATAACTCGAGTTTTATGCTATCTAACTCGACCAAATTTATGTACAATATTCAGAATATAATTAGAATATTGTATAAAGATATTTAAAATGAATGCCTTTAAAATTGATTTTTTTGGAGAATTTTTAAAGTCACCATATCTATTATTTAAATACGTCTCATGTTTAAAGCAAGATAACTCGAGTCTTATGCTATCTAAATCGACGAAATTCATGTACAATATTCAGAATATAATTAGAATATTCTATAAAGATATTAAAAATGAATGCCTTTAAAATTGATTTTTTGGCGAATTTTTAAAGTCACCATATCTATTATTTAAATACGTCTGATGTTTAAAGCAAGATAACTCGAGTTTAATGCTATCTAACTCGACCAAATTTATGTACAATATTCAGAATATAATTAGAATATTGTATAAAGATATTTAAAATGAATGCCTTCAAAATTGATTTTTAGCGAATTTTTAAATTCACCATATCTATTATTTAAATACGTCTGATGTTTAAAGCAAGATAACTCGAGTCTTATGCTATCTAACTCGACCAAATTTATGCACAATATTCAGAATATAATTAGAATATTGTATAAAGATATTTAAAATGAATGCCTTCAAAATTGATTTTTTTGGCGAATTTTTAAAGTCACCATATCTATTATTTAAATACGTCTGATGTTTAAAGCAAGATAACTCGAGTCTTATGCTATCTAACTCGACCAAATTTATGTACAATATTCAGAATATAATTAGAATATTGTATAAAGATATTTAAAATGAATGCCTTTAAAATTGATTTTTAGCGAATTTTTAAAGTCACCATATCTATTATTTAAATACGTCTGATGTTTAAAGCAAGATAACTCTAGTTTTATGCTATCTAACTCGACCAAATTTATGTACAATATTCAGAATATAATTAGAATATTGTATAAAGATATTTAAAATGAATGCCTTCAAAATTGATTTTTAGCGAATTTTTAAAGTCACCATATCTATTATTTAAATACGTCTGATGTTTAAAGTAAGATAACTCGAGTCTTATGCTATCTAACTCGACCAAATTTATGTACAATATTCAGAATATAATTAGAATATTGTATAAAGATATTAAAAATGAATGCCTTTAAAATTGATTTTTTGGCGAATTTTTAAAGTCACCATATCTATTATTTAAATACGTCTGATATGTAAAGCAAGATAACTCGAGTCTTATGCATTCAATTTTTTAAATTCAACATATCTTATATTTAAATATGTTTGTTGTTTAAAGCATGATAACTCGAGTTTTAGGGCTTCTAACTCGACCAAATTCATATACAATATTCAGAATATAATTAAAATATTGTATGAAGATATTTAAAATTAATGCATTTAAAATTTATTTTTTGGCGAATTTTTAAAGTCACCATATCAATTATTAAATACGTTTGCTGTTTTAAGCATTATAACTCGAGTCTTATGGCATCTAACTTCACCAAATTCATGTACAATATTCAGAATATAATTAAAATATTGTATGAAGATATTTTAAATGAATGCCGTTGAAATTCAATTTTTGGCGAATTTTTAAATTCAACATATGCATTATTTAAATACGTTTGATGTTTAAAGCATATCTCGATCATATATCCGATACAAATTCATGCAAAATGTTCAGAATATATTAGAAATAAACATATTCAAAACTAATGCCTATGATATATAATAATTTTTTGGCGGGAAATTTCCAATTTTTAAAAAACATCACTTGATCATGAATAGTATTGCAGTGACGGGCTTACAAACTCAACATTTCGAATTTTACTGTATTAACTGAGTGATAAAAAGTTGGTCAAATTACAACCTTGATATGAAAAAAAAATAGTAGACATTAAAAAGCCTTTCCATGTCAACGTAGCTAATTATTGAAACATTGAAAACCAATTACATATAATAACACGCGCATGGCTTTTCTTTATAGTTACATTATAGTATTATATATAATATTATTCAAGCTATAAAAAATATGCATAATATAATTGCCACAAAGAGAAAATCAGTTGCATCACAACCGCGCGGCTGTGAACACCTCAACAACTTGTCTGAAATGGACGTGATTGATACAATTTTATTTACAATACTTGCATACTTGTTGTACAAATATTTCACTCGAAATTTTGATTATTGGACAAATCGTAAAGTGCCTTCAATCCGCCCGATACCGTTTTTTGGGAATTTCAAGGATGTTATGTTGCTACAAACCGGCATACCGCATTTTCTAGCGGGACTGTACGCGAAATCAACACGCGATTTTTTCGGCATTTGGATTTTTAACACGCCCCACCTGGTAGTGTGTGATCCCGTTTTAATAAAACAAGTTTTAGTGAAGGACTTCCAGTTTTTTGGGAACCGTGCGATGTCGGGTGATCCTAAAATCGATCCAATTGCATCGAATACTCTAATGCTGATGCGTGATCCTGTTTGGAAACCTATGCGGGTGAAACTCAGCCCGCTTTTCAGTCCGCGGAGGATTAAACAGATGGTGGTTTCAATGAATCGCGTTGGGGATGAAATGAGGGGCTATTTAAATGAAGAATGTACACAATTAGATGCGTGTGATGTTGCTTCTAAATTTGCTGTTGATGTTATTACGTTATGTGCGTTTGGATTGGAAGCAGAGTCGTTTAAAAAGAAGGACGCTCAGTTTCGTGTAATGGGGAAACGTCTGTTTGGGTTTAATTTTGAAAATGCGTTTAGTGGTTTGTCGTACTTTTATGTGCCTAGTTTGGTGAAGATTTTTAGACTGTCGTTGTTTCATTCAACAGTGAATTCGTTTTGCCGGAATGTATTTTCTGAGGTGATTGCTGAACGGAAAAGGACCCAAAATAAGAGGAATGATGTTATTGATTTGATTATAGAATTGATGAGTGTTGGACACTTTGATGGCGTTGATTTTGGTATGTAATCGTACTAGCCATAGCAAATTAAACCAAAATTGTCAAATATTATCAATTTGAAAAATAAATCATGATATTTTTACATCTCTAGATCTTTACAATTCTAGTTGGGGCTGATATGGCTGTAGCAACAGCCTTCCAATTTTTCGTAGCTGGATTTGAGACCATCACCACCATCATATCATTTGCGTTATATGAACTCTGCGTTCACCCTGATAGTCAGGGGAAACTACATGAAGAAATTCAAGAGACTATGAAGATACATGATAATTACATTTCATATGAGACTGTAATTAGCATGAGGTATTTAGATATGGTAATTAAAGGTTGGTAAAACCTGTACCTGAGCTGTATACTTGATACCTTTATAGATGTAGATAACTACAGTTATTCCGTGGCGGCGGTCTGAAGCCATTGCGTTGTTGGTTCGAATCCAACGCTAGTCGGGAAACTTTTCTACCAAAAGTTGACACGGCTACCATATCATGGATGTTGTAGTGCAGTGCACATAGCCTACGAGCGGGGGCTGAACTCACCGTAAAAAAAAACGCTACTTGCACACGGCCGGCAGTTCTGCTAAACTGCCGGTCGTGTGAAATAAGCCTAATTGTAACCGTTATTTGTAATGATAATGATTTTAGATATGCGCTATTTGATAGCCTCAAAACTCGAGAACTAGCATTTACTAGACTCACGGGCTCTAGGTCCTGATTGAAACCTATAGTTATACACTCACCCACATTTTTATTATTTTGTAGAAGTACTACGAAAGTACCCTGTGCTTCCATACCTTGATCGTCGCTGCACAAAAAATTATAAAATTCCTGATACGGATGTGGTGATTGAACAGGGTACCCCCATCATCATTCCTTTGGTGGGCCTGCACTACGATGCGAAATACTTCCCCAACCCTGATGATTTTGTTCCTGAAAGATTTACGGCTGAAAACATTGCGAAACGGCCTGGATGCGCCTACTTGCCTTTTGGGGATGGACCTCGTAGGTGTCTAGGTAAATATAAACGCCCTAGACCTGATTATGACATAACCATTCTTTTGGTATTGTATATAATGCTTAGATACTCATTTTCCTGGCGTCTAAGGGCTTGTAAGAAGCAATTTCTTCGATTAGTTCAAGTGGACGTGTAGTAACTATTACTAAACATATTGATTCGGGCTGAAAAACATTGGAAGGAATTGAATTCTGAAAATATATTCAAGATATCTCGCTTATCTTTAAAGATAAACGCATTTAAAGTTGAAGATTGTTCATTTCAACCAATTTCTTCAATTAGTTCAAGTAGGCGTAAGGTAACTATTACTAAACATATTAATTCGGACTGGAAAACAAGCGAGGAATTGAATTCTCAAAGTACATTCAAGATATCTCGCTTATATTTAAAGATACACGCATGTCAAGTTGAAAATTATTCATTTGAAGCAATTTCTTCGATTAGTTCAAGTGGGCGTGTGGTAACTATTACAAAACATATCGATTCGGACTGGTAAATATGTGAGGAATTGACTTCTCAAAAGACATACAAAATATCTTGCTTATCTTCAAAGATACGCGCATGTAAAGTTGAAAATTAATCATTTGAAGCAATTTCTTCGATTAGTTTAAGTGGACGTATAGTAACTATGACTAAACATATTGATTCGGACTGGTAAACATGTGAAGAATTGAATTCTCAAAAGACATTTAAGATATCTCGCTTATCTTTAAAGACACGCGCGTGTAAAATTGAAAATTGTTCATTTCAACCAATTTCTTCAATTAGTTCAAGTGGGCGTGTGGTAACTATTACAAAACATATCGATTCGGACTGGTAAATATATGAGGAATTGACTTCTCAAAAGACATACAAAATATCTTGCTTATCTTTAAAGATACGCGCATGAAAAGTTGAAAATTGTTCATTTCCACCAATTTCTTCGATTAGTTCAAGTGGGCGAGTAGTAATTATTACTAAACATATAGATTCGGACTGAAAAATATGTGAGGAATTGAATTCTCAAAAGACATTCAAGATATCTCGCTTATCTCTAAAGATACGCGCATGTAAGTTGAAAATTGTTCATTTCAACCAATTTCTACGATTAGTTCAAGTGGGCGAGTAGTAATTATTACTAAACATATAGATTCGGACTGAAAAACATGTGAGGAATTGAATTCTCAAAAGACATTCAAGATATCTCGCTTATCTTTAGAGATACGCGCATGTAAAGTTGAAAATTGTTCATTTTAACCAATTTCTTCGATTAGTTCAAGTGGGCGTGTAGTAACTATTACTAAACATATTAATTCGGACTGGTAAACATGTGATGAATTGAATTCTCAAAAGACATACAAGATATCTTGCTTATCTTTAAAGGTACACGCATGTAAAGTTGAAAATTGTTCATTTCAACCAATTTCTTCGATAAGTTCAAGTGGACGTGTGGTAATTATTATTAAACATATTGATTTGGACTGAAAAACATGTGAGGAATTGAATTCTCAAAATACATTGAAGATATCTCGCTTATCTTTAAAGATACACGCATGTAAAGTTGAAAATTGTTCATTTCAACCAATTTCTTCAATTAGTTCAAGTTGGCGTATGGTAACTATTACAAAACATATCGATTCGGACTGGTAAATATGTGAGGAATTGACTTCTCAAAAGACATACAAAATATCTTGCTTATCTTGAAAGATACGCGCATGAAAAGTTGAAAATTGTTCATTTCCACCAATTTCTTCGATTAGTTCAAGTGGGCGAGTAGTAATAATTACTAAACATATAGATTCGGACTGAAAAACATGTGAGGAATTGAATTCTCAAAAGACATTCAAGATATCTCGCTGATCTTTAGAGATACGCGCATGTAAAGTTGAAAATTGTTCATTTTAACCAATTTCTTCGTTTAGTTCAAGTGGGCGTGTAGTAACTATTACTAAACATATTAATTCGGACTGGTAAACATGTGATGAATTGAATTCTCAAAAGACATACAAGATATCTTGCTTATCTTTAAAGGTACACGCATGTAAAGTTGAAAATTGTTCATTTCAACCAATTTCTTCGATAAGTTCAAGTGGACGTGTGGTAATTATTATTAAACATATTGATTTGGACTGAAAAACATGTGAGGAATTGAATTCTCAAAATACATTGAAGATATCTCGCTTATCTTTAAAGATACACGCATGTAAAGTTGAAAATTGTTCATTTCAACAAATTTCTTCAATTAGTTCAAGTGGGCGTGTGGTAACTATTACAAAACATATCGATTCGGACTGGTAAATATGTGAGGAATTGACTTCTCAAAAGACATACAAAATATCTTGCTTATCTTTAAAGATACGCGCATGAAAAGTTGAAAATTGTTCTTATCCACCAATTTCTTCGATTAGTTCAAGTGGACGCGTGGTAACTATTACAAAACATATTGATTCGAACTGGTAAACATGTGAGGAATTGAATTCTCAAAATACATTCAAGATATCTCGCTTATCTTTATGGATACGCGCATGTAAAGTTGAAAATTATTCATTTCAACAATCTTCTTCGATTAGTACAAGTGGGCGTGTAGTAACTATAACTAAACCTATTGATTCGGACTGGTAAACATGTGAGGAATTGAATTCTAAAAATACATTCAAGATATCTCGCTTATCTTTAAAGATACACGCATGTTAATTTGAAAATTGTTCATTTCAACCAATTTCTTCGATTAGTTCAAGTGGGCGTGTGGTAACTATTACTAAACCTATTGATTCGGCCTGAAAACGTATGAGGAATTGAATTCTCAAAATACATACAAGATATCTTGCTTATCTTTAAAGGCTTATTGAGTCACTCAGACAAGTTGGGATTGTAGCTGGTATTTACTAGACTCCCGGATTCTAGGCCCAGCTTGTAGCAGCCTAGATTTAATATACTCACGGGATTTTAATGCACATTAAATGTTTTTATTCACTCTAGACTCAAATTTTAACTCCCTCATTACATTCATATTTATTTGTAGGTGAACGTTTGGGTATGATGATTGCCAAACTGGGAATTCTGCACGTTCTTAACAATTTTAAGGTGGAAAGGGCGAAGGATACTCCTGTTCCGGTTGATTTCGATACAAAAACGTTTACTATGCACTCCAAAGTCGGGTTGCCTATGAGTTTTATACCTTTAAACTCAAGTACAAATATAAAAATGTAATTTACAAAAAAAAATCCTGTAACCCGAATTGTGTCCAGTTATTTTTGTTTACATTTCAAATTTATATTTATTAAAGCATTTTATTGTACTTAATCAAGTACTGTAATACTGCTCACAAAACCTTTTAGTTCCCGTGCTCCATCCTCTTTAATCAAACAGGATGGAGCAAGGGAACTAAGAGGTTTTGGGAGCTGTATTACTCAACAATGCAACAGCACCTAGCTCACGCCCCTCCCTGTTCAAACGAGAGAGTAATAGCTTTTCCAAAAACACTTAGTTCCACTGCCCCATCCTGTATAATATTGATTGTACATTGTTTAATTTTTTTTTAATTTTCCATACATACAATACAATCATTATATAAAATGTAAAATTAAAATTAATTGTGTACTAAGAAATATATGGGGCAACACAACCAAAAATAACAAAAATAAATTGCAATGACAAAAAACAAATTAACTGAAAATATAAAGGATTTTCGGTAATTTGTTTTTTTTTTGTCATTGCAATTTATTTTTGTTATTTTTGGTTGTGTGAAATAAATTGCAATGACAAAAACAAATTACTGAAAATATAAAGGATTTTCAGTAATTTGTTTTTTTTTTGTCATTGCAATTTATTTTTGTTATTTTTGGTTGTGTTGCCATATCGTCTTATTTAAAAAAAATAAAAAAATAAAGAGTGCTGCCCCTCGATGTTGGGGGATGGGTATTAAAATAACTGCGCTCTCCAAGATACCGTTGATTAAAGTTATACATATATAAATCAACGATGATACTGAAAACCACACAAACCTAGAAAGTCGCTTTTAAATATCTTCAAAAATACTCGAAATTCTGAAGAAATTTCGTCACAGTTACATCGCCTGCGGCTCGATCTCGGGAAGTCCAAGTCGTCGGTATCTTCGGCGCGGTGACTGGCCTCGGTAATTCCAAGTTCAAAGAGGAAGATAACGCGACGAACCAGTCCCCGATACCAGTTCCGTGTTTGCAAGTGTTGTGTGTGCATCAACCGAAATACCATGTGGATTATTGTGCTGGGCGTTTGCGCCCTTCTAGGGCCCGCAATGGGCCGCCTAGTGCCCCACACGCCGTGCCCAAAACTATTCAACTATTTCGAAAGTGAAACGGCCGAAATTTTCGGCGCGATGACGTTCGATAATGATTTTAGTGGCAACTACGATTTGGAGATGAATATGTCGATCGCGACAGACACCAATAAGGTAATGAATAGGGAAGGATGCGGTAAAAGCGCTCTGCAAGAATATATAACTAATTACACACACAAATCAAGTACGAGATGAACAAGGGCAATGATTAGAAACATTCTTGTTACAAACGGACCAGCTATAAATGAAAAATGTTGTGAGGGCCTTGTCTAAGAAACTTAAAAGAAGTTAACCGCTTAGGGTACAATAAATCGGAGGGACACTAGGAATATTTGAAAGTGAAAATGTAAAATTATTGAAGGCTCCCAATTAAATTCTTTGCAGGTCCGCATTAAAATCTTTGAGTCCCGCGGGTCGCGTATTGCTCATTCCTGGAACTACAGGAATATTAATTATTAAAAAATTTAATTAACTAATTGTCTATGTGTATATATATATATATATATATATATATATATATATATATATATATATATATATATATACTTAACTTGAACTAAAGTTTGAAAAACCTGTTTCAAAATTATTTCATCGGGGAAACTTGACAATGGCTAGAGCTCAGACGAAACTAGTTGTTTTAAACAATAAGTAAAGTGGTAAAAACATCGTAGTTTGATTAATCTACTTAATTAAAAATGAATTACCACATAGTTGACACCACAGCCATTAATTTCTACGAATGTAAATTATTTGAAAATCAAAGGACATAGCGTGTTGCGGTTTTGGAAATTTATGTTTTATAATCAGGTTTCAATCACATATGTTAAATTTAACAAAATCATTACGTTGCTGCAGTGTGGTAATCAAATATACACGCGTGTGTTTTACATATTTTGGTAAATTTTGGTCAGCATCGGCCCAGACTTTAATTACCTTTTTTAAAGTTTATAGGATTGAAAACCGCAATGTTAGAAAATTTATTGCGTTTAAAAATTCACCAAAAATTAAATTCATAAAATTTTCATTTGTATTTCTCAGAAATAGTACACGCATATGTTTTGCATATTTTGGTAAAACTTGTTCACAATCGGCATACGTTTTAATAACTTTTTGAGGGTTTTAAAGATTGAAAACCGCAATGTTGGAACATTTATTGCGTTTAAAAATTCAACAAAAATTTAATTTACAAAATTTTGATTTGTATTTCTCAGCAATAGTACATGCATATGTTTTGCATATTTTGATAAAACTTGTTCATAATCGGTTCACGTTTTAATAACTTTTTGAGGGTTTTAAAGATTGAATACCACAATGTTAGAACATTTAATGCGTTTAAAAATTCAACAAAAATTAAATTTACAAAACTTTGATTTGTATTTCTCAGAAATAGTACATGCATATGTTTTGCATAATTTGGTAAAATTTGTGAACAATCGGCCCACGTTTTAATAACTTTTTTAGGGTTTTAAAGATTGAAAACAGCAATGTTAGAACATTTATTGCGTTTAAAAATTCTACAAAAATTTAATTTACAAAATTTTTATTTGTATTTCTTAGCAATAGTACATGCATATGTTTTGCATATTTTGGTAAAAAAAATTTACAATCGGCCCACGTTTTAATAACTTTTTGAGGGTTTTAAAGATTGAAAACCGCAATGTTAGAACAGTTATTACGTTTAAAAACTCACCAAAAATTGAATTTACAAAATTTTCACTTGTATTTCTCAGAAATAGTACATGCATATGTTTTGCATATTTTGTTAAAAGTTGTTTACAATCGACCGACGTTTTAATAAATTCTTGAGTGTTTTGAAAATTGAAAACCGCAATGTTAGAACATGTATTGCCTTTAAAAATTCTACAAAAATTTAATTTACAAAATTTTGATTTGTATTTCTAAGCAATGGTACATGCATATGTTTTGCATATTTTGGTAAAACTTCTTTACAATCGGTCCACGTTTTAATATCTTTTTGAGGGTTTTAAAGATTGTAAACCGCAATGTTAGAACATTTATTGCATTTAAAAATTTACCAAAAATTGAATTTACAAAATCTTCATTTGTATTTCTCAAAAATAGTACATACATATGTTTTGCATTTTTTGGTAAAGCTTGTTCACAATTAGCCCACGTTTTAATAACTTTTTAAGGTTTTTTTGGATTGAAAACCGCAACGTTAGAACATTTATTGCGTTTAAAAATTCACCAAAAATTGCATTTACAAAATTTTCATTTGTGTTTCTCAGAAATAGTACATGCATATGTTTTGCATTTTTTGGTAAAGCTTGTTTACAATTAGCCCACGTTTTTATAATTTTTTAAGGTTTTTTTGGATTGAAAACCGCAATGTTAGAACATTTATTGCGTTTAAAAATTCTGCAAAAATTGAATTTACAAAATTTTCATTTGTGTTTCTGAGATATAGTACATGCATATGTTTTGCATATTTTGGCAAAACTTGTTCACAATCAGCCCACGTTTTAATGACTTTTTCAGGGTTTTAAATATTGAAAACCGCATTGTTAAAACATTTATTGCGTTTAAAAATTCACCAAAAATTGAATTTTTAAAATTGTCATTTGGTTTTCTCAGAAATAGTACATACATGTGTTTTATATATTTTGGTAAATCTAGGTCAAAATCGGCGTTCTAAGGATTTTTGAGGATCAGGTTTTGAATTTACCAGCAATAATTTCAAAACTACAGGTTTAAAACTTTAAATTAGTAAAGTATTTACATTTACCAGCAATAGTTTCAAAAGTACACCAACAATAATTATCTCAACAATATTCTTTCGTATCTTATTATTCTGATTATATACTATTAACGAGGTCGGCAAGTTTCTGAAGGTCATCAATATGATACGTGTATGAGCTTTGACACGAACGGATTTTTGTTTGTAAACATGTAATTCATTGAAATATTTGTGGATATTTCCAAAAGTATGTTATGAATATTTTTCAAACTGTATAAATCAATTAACAATAGTTTGGAGTTGCCAAAAATGTAGTAATCAAAAATTAATAGAACGATATTCGCTAAAAAATCAGGTCTCCTACAGCAACAAGCATATGGGAAGAATCCCATTCAGAAAAAAATTGTATTTTTTCACAACATTTTCTTTACAAACGGATTACCATTTTCTATAATATAGTAAACTAAAACGACATTGGGCTAGTTTTGTAATTATTTACTGTGGAAGATTGTATACGATATATGTGCTATTCATAAAATATGGTTGTAATTTTTTGTATGTTTTTCGAAAACTGCTTATTGGATATTTATCATACTTTACAAATGGATTACTAGTTTCATAGGATATCCAATAATATAATACACTAAAATAACATTTAGCTATTTTTGGAAATATTTACATTGGAAAATTTTATAAGATATTTGTGCTAGATATAAAATATGATTATAAAGTTTTGAAGTTTTTTCGAAAACCTCTGATTGGATATTTATCAAACTTCACAAGTGGTTTACCAGTTTCATAGTATATCCAATAATATAGTAAACTAAAATTACGTTAGGCTAGTTTTGAAAATATTCACTGGGGAAGATTGTATAAGATATGTGTGCTATTCATAAAAGATGCTTCTAATTTTTTGTATTTTTTTCGAAAACCGCTTATTAGATATTTATCAATCTTTACAAGTGGATTCCTAGTTTCATAGGTTATCTAATAATATAAGAAACTAAAATTATTTTAGGCCAGTTTTGGAAATATTTGCTATGGAAGATTGTATATAATATTTGTGCTATTCATCAAAGATAGTTCTATTTATTGTAATTTTATCCAAAACCCCTCATTGGATATTTACCAAATTTTACAAGTGGATTACCAATTTCATAGAATATCTAATAATATAGTAAACTAAAATTACGTTAGGCCAGTTTTGGAAATATTTACTGTGGAAGATTGTATAAGATATTTTTAAGTTAAGTAAAAGTAAATATATGGGTGATCAAACACATCTAAGCTTCCCACTTTACCGGTGGAAACCCCTATATATAATGTTTCTTCTCTCTCTTATGATCTTCCTATGCTAACTGATATTCTAGTCCATCTAAATATAATATAATTAATATCTGCAGTGTATCGAATATATAATGAGTTTTCTATTTGTTTACAGAATATAAATATTGCGAGAAAGACTCCGGATTACAGAATACAGAATGGAGAGCGAATTGAGTACTACATTCTGTTTCCCTACAATCACACCTTCCCCAAGGTGACGAGCATCACGTTTAACGGCAAACTGTACTGCGTGGGGCCGGGCGAAGAAGGTAACGTCTTCACAACAACAATAAAACCGGTTAATTTGCATGCGCTAAAAATTAAAATTTTATTAAAGGCAATAAACCATACAACTATTTTAGAATTTTCGTCACGTTTATTATGACATAATTTGAATCTATTAGTAATGTATTATTAGCTGTCTTTTTGTCACATTACTTGTCTTAATCCCATGTTGGTTTATACTGAAATATAAGAAGAAATAAGAAATAAATACCAAGGGGCTATTTTAAATTCTCTTGTTGTGACACTTCTTCCTAATAATAATAATAATAATAATAATAATAATAGGCTTTACTGTCCTACGGAAAGAAAAATCCTAATTTCCTCTAAAGCCTCCTACCACTCTTACAAAGGACAAGGAGGGGGATTTAAATGCCAGCATCAGCTAGTAGTTATCTACTAGGCTATTCCGATTGTAACTATTGATGTTTTCAGGTTCAGCTACTACATTGCTTTCCAAACGTGATATTTTTCGAACGCGAGTGGTCGACGGCCTGCGACCAGCCACCACAGAAGCCCCCCAAACAACAGAATCACCGAAAGTGCAGATACAAATTAACATCAACAACAACATCTACAGGGAGCCTGATTGTGGTAAATATAGAGATGACGACTTATAAACCCTTCAAAGTGTGATAACTCGCCTTGTCGTAGGCATAACCAGGCATAGTGAAACACAGGATGATTACGTGAGGTTTAAAATATAATTTCAAATTACTTAACTCGAAACGATTTTCTAATTCGCAACTTCGTAATTATAATTATATATATATAATTCATAATTAATTCATAGCTGCTTAATGTGTGATCACTCGAGTTTTAGTAACTCCATTAAGGCCCGATTCTACAATTGACATTAACTGGAGAATAAGACTATTCGTGGAATAAGTTTGAGATATTGGCATCAATATCTAAAACTTATTCCACGAATAGTCTTATTCTCCGGTTAAATGTCAATTGTAGAACAGGCCCTTAATCGAATAGATAGTTCAGAATACACTTGGGCAACCAACAGATGTGAATTTACTACTAGTGAATTTACAAGTAGTAGAATTGCCAATTTAATTTCACTTATATGAAGAAGAGATTGGTAATATGTCTGCAGAACCTAGAAAGGTTGTCAGTGGAGGAAACAAGCCTATTCTAGAACCTCCAAATGATCTTGTGCAATCCACCTCCACCTTATTTGCCCTTGACCTTGACCTTCAGGCCTAAGAGGAGATCTAGAATAGATTTTCGAGCCTGTTTTTATGTTAATATTATATCGCGCTAGTATTTCTAAAGTGACACAACTCAAAAACCTGTGTTTCTGGAAAAACCGAAGTAGGGGAAGGTAGCCTTGGAGCAGTAAGAGTGCGTTCTGGCGGGCAAGCTCTAAATCTAGGTTAATACACTTTTGATTATTGATATTGATAGTTTTCCTATTATTAGATGCACACGAATAAAAAACACCTGATTTTGAGTTGTATCACTTTAGAAATACTAGTGCGATATAATATTAATATAAAAACAGGATCGAAAAATCGATTCTTCTCCTCTTATGCCTGAAGGTCAAGGTCAAAGAGGATGAAATTAGAATTCTAGTGAGATGTATAAAATTAATTTTATATACAAATTTATAAATATTACTGTATACAATATTTGTATGTTTAAAGTATGATAAGTCACACACGTAATTATTTGTTATATTTTAAATAAAATAAAATCCAAATAAAAGATTGTTTAGTTGTTCGATTATTTCAGGAATCAACATTGACTACCAGCCCCTAGTCCTTTCAGGCACCTCCACACGCAGCGGGGAGTACCCTTGGCTGGTGGCAATGTTCTACCAGACCAAAGGGAGCTACAACTTTCGATGTGCAGGCACTTTAATCTCAAAAAATCATGTAGTTACAGGTAACAATTTCTTATTCTTTTGAAACAAGGTTGGTTTGAGGTTTGAAACAAAAACAGAAACAATATTTTGGGAGACAATACATACTTTTAGGATATACCTTTTGATAGCTACACATACTGGTAATCAATACAGAAGAATTTAAATTATGCCTAAGGCAGTTATTTCAAAATTGAGCAAATTGCAGCCTTCCTATATGGAAATATAGACACATTTTATTTATTAAATATGTCGTTTAGCATGTCATAGCTAATTAATTAGCTACAACACAAAATTTGAGATTATACTTTTTGATAGCTACGCATATTGGTAATCAACACAAGAAAATTCAAAAATATGCCTAAGGCAGTTATTTCAAAATTGAGCAAATTGCAGCCTTCCTATATGGAAATGTAGACACATTTTATTAAATATGCCGCTTAGCATGTGATAGCTAATTAATTAGCTACAACACAAAATTTTAGATTATACTTTTTGATAGCTGCGCATATTGGTAATCAACACAAAAAAATTAAAAAATATGCCTAAGGCAGTTATTTCAAAATTGAGCAAATTGTAGCCGTCCCATATGGAAATGTAGACACATTTTATTAAATATGTCGTTTAGCATGTGATAGCTAATTAATTAGCTACAACACAAAATTTTAGTTTATACTTTTTGATAGCTACGCATATTGGTAATCAACACAAGAAAATACAAAAATATGCCTAAGGCAGTTATTTCAAAATTGAGCAAATTGTAGCCGTCCTATATGGAAACGTAAACACATTTTATTAAATATGTCGTTTAGCATAACATAGCTAATTAATTAGCTACAACACAAAATGTTAGATTATACTTTTTGATAGCTACGCATATTGGTAAACAACAAAAGAAAATTCAAAAATATGCCTAAGGCAGTTATTGCAAAATTGAGCAAATTGCAGCCTTCCTATATGTAAATGTAGACAGAATTTATTAAATATGTCGTTTAGCATGTCATAGCTAATGAATTAGCTACAACACAAAATTTTAGATTATACTTTTTGATAGCTACGCATATTGGTAATCAACACAAGAAAATTCAAAAATATGCCTAAGGCAGTTATTTCAAAATTGAGCAAATTGCAGCCTTCCTATATGGAAATGTAGACACATTTTATTGAATATGTCGTTTAGCATGTCATAGCGAATTAATTAGCTACAACACAAAATTTTAGATTATACTTTTTGATAGCTACGCATATTGGTAATCAACACAAGAAAATTCAAAAATATGCCTAAGGCAGTTATTTCAAAATTGAGCAAATTGTAGCCGTCCTATATGGAAAAGTAAACACATTTTATTAAATATGTCGTTTAGCATAACATAGCTAATTAATTAGCTACAACACAAAATGTTAGATTATACTTTTTGATAGCTACGCATATTGGTAAACAACAAAAGAAAATTCAAAAATATGCCTAAGGTAGTTATTGCAAAATTGAGCAAATTGCAGCCTTCCTATATGTAAATGTAGACAGAATTTATTAAATATGTCGTTTAGCATGTCATAGCTAATGAATTAGCTACAACACAAAATTTTAGATTATACTTTTTGATAGCTACGCATATTGGTAATCAACACAAGAAAATTCAAAAATATGCCTAAGGCAGTTATTTCAAAATTGAGCAAATTGCAGCCTTCCTATATGGAAATGTAGACACATTTTATTGAATATGTCGTTTAGCATGTCATAGCGAATTAATTAGCTACAACACAAAATTTTAGATTATACTTTTTGATAGCTACGCATATTGGTAATCAACACAAGAAAATTCAAAAATATGCCTAAGGCAGTTATTTCAAAATTGAGCAAATTGTAGCCGTCCTATATGGAAAAGTAAACACATTTTATTAAATATGTCGTTTAGCATAACATAGCTAATTAATTAGCTACAACACAAAATGTTAGATTATACTTTTTGATAGCTACGCATATTGGTAAACAACAAAAGAAAATTCAAAAATATGCCTAAGGTAGTTATTGCAAAATTGAGCAAATTGCAGCCTTCCTATATGTAAATGTAGACAGAATTTATTAAATATGTCGTTTAGCATGTCATAGCTAATGAATTAGCTACAACACAAAATTTTAGATTATACTTTTTGATAGCTACGCATATTGGTAATCAACACAAGAAAATTCAAAAATATGCCTAAGGCAGTTATTTCAAAATTGAGCAAATTGCAGCCTTCCTATATGGAAATGTAGACACATTTTATTGAATATGTCGTTTAGCATGTCATAGCGAATTAATTAGCTACAACACAAAATTTTAGATTATACTTTTTGATAGCTACGCATATTGGTAATCAACACAAGAAAATTCAAAAATATGCCTAAGGCAGTTATTTCAAAATTGAGCAAATTGTAGCCGTCCTATATGGAAAAGTAAACACATTTTATTAAATATGTCGTTTAGCATAACATAGCTAATTAATTAGCTACAACACAAAATGTTAGATTATACTTTTTGATAGCTACGCATATTGGTAAACAACAAAAGAAAATTCAAAAATATGCCTAAGGTAGTTATTGCAAAATTGAGCAAATTGCAGCCTTCCTATATGTAAATGTAGACAGAATTTATTAAATATGTCGTTTAGCATGTCATAGCTAATGAATTAGCTACAACACAAAATTTTAGATTATACTTTTTGATAGCTACGCATATTGGTAATCAACACAAGAAAATTCAAAAATATGCCTAAGGCAGTTATTTCAAAATTGAGCAAATTGCAGCCTTCCTATATGGAAATGTAGACACATTTTATTGAATATGTCGTTTAGCATGTCATAGCGAATTAATTAGCTACAACACAAAATTTTAGATTATACTTTTTGATAGCTACGCATATTGGTAATCAACACAAGAAAATTCAAAAATATGCCTAAGGCAGTTATTGCAAAATTGAGCAAATTGCAGCCTTCCTATATGTAAATGTAGACAGAATTTATTAAATATGTCGTTTAGCATGTCATAGCTAATGAATTAGCTACAACACAAAATGTTAGATTATACTTTTTGATAGCTACGCATATTGGTAATCAACACAAGAAAATTCAAAAATATGCCTAAGGCAGTTATTTCAAAATTGAGCAAATTGCAGCCGTCCTTTATGGAAATGTATACAAGTTTTATTAAATATCTCGTTTAGCATGTCATAGCTAATTAATTAGCTATAACACAAAATTTTAGGTTATACTTTTTGATAGCTACACATATTGGTAATCAATACAGAAGTATTGATAAATGTGCCTAAAGCAGTTGTTTTGTGGATAGTATCCTCCGTCAAAGTGACCTCATTTTTCTTTTTGTCCCTAACAAAGACTTCTTGGTTAATTATTAGTTTTTGATGGACTCCCTAAAGGTAGAAGTTGAAATTGAAGTATTTTGCTTTGCTAGTAAAAAAAAATATCGATTTTTCTACTGACTTTTCTACTGGTGTACCATTATTATTGTTACGAGCTTATCTGTATTGACTTCTTTTAGCTGCCCATTGTTTGCGTAACGTGGACAACACCGTAGTGGACGAAGATAAAATCTTGCTCGTCCTAGGAAAACACAATATCAAAAACTGGGCGATTCGTTCAACAATAAGAGGCGTAAAGGAGTATATAGTACACCCCGACTACCGGTCTCCCGGTGATGCAGATATTGCCATGATCATGCTCGATAGTCCAGTTGAGTTTAAGACTACAATCCGTCCGATTTGTCTCTGGGATGAAGAAGTCGCACTGGATGTAGTTGTGGGAGACACCGGAGTTGTAGCAGGTAAATAACTAGAACAAAACGAATGCTGTATGTGTTGCAATGTATTTATGATATCCTTCACCTTATTTGAGTCGTGGTGTAACGTGTTGATTCATTGTAGGATGGGGCAGGGATGAAACAGGACGAGAGAAAGTAGACGAGCCGCGGCAGGTCAATATGCCGATCGTTACACAGGAGTCCTGTCTGCGGGCAGACGAAAGGTTCCTGAAACTTACATCCGAGCGCACTTTTTGTGCAGGTAATGTATAAAATACTCAATATCTTACCCGAAATCGTTTGATTTCAAAAACTAGAGCACATTATATAAATATATACATAAAAAAAAATTCTTCAAGTACCACAATAACTCGTACTCGAAAGTATACAAAATTATAAGTAGTACGTGGGAGGAACTAAACTATGACCGTGGAAAAAAATTTGATCAGTAAGGTGTCATCTTCATTATCTTGCCATGACTATTTTGAAGCTGATTAAATAAGTAATTAATAATCATGGTTCGTTTTCGTAGAGTGAAGGTTTGAAGAACTAAAAACTCATTTCTCTACTACGATGTTGCCCTGTTGCAGAGTGTCGCCTTGTTACGTTACGATGTTCCGTTGCATGTCTGGGCGTACTTTTATAAACATATGAAAATGATTCTATGTTAATAACTCTATAATAACTTTGTTTATCCTATTTTCAGGTAACAGAACGGGTTCAGCTCCATGTACTGGCGACAGCGGGGGCGGCTTTGTGATCAAACGCGGCGGCATTTGGAAACTCCGCGGCGTCGTCTCTGTGGCTCTGGTGGAGGCGGCGAGCCGCACGTGCGATGCCAGAAACTATGTTGTTTTCAGCGATGTGCCAAAATATAATGACTGGATTAATAGAGTCATGAAATTATAAGACAAGTGCTCAAAGAACAATGTAAATGGGAGACTTACACTACTTTCACACGAAAACGCTTGTATGCAAGATCCTGTATCCTAGATCCTTGTTTTAGATTGTAGGCAATTGGAACATTCACACGCCTTCCATGTAAAATCATTATCCAACCATACTGGCATCGCATACTACCGTCTGCGTGTGAAAGTAGAGTTAGAGAAGACTGAATTGCAATTTTTATATTTTAACGCGTACACACAGGCCTATTCATCCATATATATATATATATATATATATATATATATATATATATATATATATATATATATTATAAACTATAATTAAAATAAAATAAAAATGCCCCTATACTACATCATCTTCAGTTGGCTTCACAGCCGTTCGTTTCCCTCTAAACACGGGAATCAGCCTCTGTTTTCCTTCATTATTTCTTTCACCCCTACACTACACGTTTGTTAAATTAATATAACAAAATGAACTTGACACAACCATGGTTTCTAATGGAATGACATGAAGAAGGTGCAGGTCGAAGTTGACCACACAAGGGGAAGTTTAAATGTGATCTGTCTTACATGAATAGACCTGTATATCCACCAGCAGTTATAAATGTGACTATAATGATGAATAAACTTATTTACTACATAAAATACATTTTTATTATACCGAATGTCAACAAATTAATAATAAAATATTTTTTAGAATGAAAAAACTGCTTTTGTTGTAAAAATCAATATTTTCAGAATGTTTTTTTTTCAGTAAGCTGTAACTTTCATATCATACCAGATAAAAACAAATGCTATACGTTTCTGGAAAGCTTGATTAGTCTATTTGCATATAACATTAGAAATAATTGCATAAGTAATGTATTTTTTGAAATATTGGGTGAAAACTGAAACCTTGATGTTTGAAGCCATTAAACAAAAAACTGTATGAATTTTAGTTCTGAAATTATCAAATTACATTCATTTGGTTAGAAAGAAACCGAATATAAAATTTGAAGTCAATTGAAAAACAGACAAAAACAGAATATTTTCAGAATTTTTTATTAAGCTGTAACTTTCATATCATATCAGCTAGATACAAATACTAAACATTTTTGGAAAGCCTGATTAGTCTATTTTCAGATAACAATGGAAATAATTACATAAGTGATGTATTTTTCGAGATATTGGAAGAAAACTAAGGCCATTATATTACAAGTTTTTCAGCTATTACCGCAAAAGTAGTAACCTGAAACGATTGAAACTCTATAAAATAGGGTTTATTGATCTTTTGTAATATATGTGCTAATTTTAAAATAAAATCGAAAAAATACCAAATTTTCGCAAAAAAACGTAAAGGTTCAGAATTTTTTAGCTACATTTTTTTTTACTCACGATTGATCTGAAATTTTTCATAATCAATTTAGGTAGTATAATGAACATCGGAGGCGATTTTCAATCATTTTCAGCCACAAATGTTTGAGATATCAATGAATTAAGTCGGTTGAAAACTAATTTTCCCTTTATTAAAATTCTCAGGATTTTTCAGTAAGCTGTAACTTTCAAATTATACCAGATAGAAACAAATACTAAACATTTTTGAAAAGCCTGATTAGTCTATTTTCAGATAACAATAGAAATAATTATATAAGTAATGTATTTTTCGAGATATTGGAAGAAAACTAAGGCCATTATATTAGAAGTTTTTCAGCTATTACCGCAAAAGTAGTAACCTGAAACGACTGAAACTCTCAAAAATAGGGTTTATTGATCTATTGTAATATATGTGCCAATTTTAAAGAAAATCGAAAAAATACCAAATTTCCGCAAAAAAACGTAAAGGTTCAGATTTTTTAGGATACATTTTTTTTTACTTGCGATCGATCTGAAATTTTTCATAATCAGTTTAGGTAGTATAATGAACATTGGAGGTTATTTTCAATCATTTTCAGCCACAAATATTTGAGATATCAACGAATTAAATCGCTTGAAAACTAATTTTCCCTTTATTAAAATTTTCAGGATTTTTCAGTAAGCTGTAACTTTCATATTATACCAGATACACACAAATAATAAACATTTTTGAAAAGCCTGATTAGTCTATTTTCAAATAACAATGGACATAATTATATAAGTTATGTATTTTTCGAGATATTGCAAGAAAACTAAGGCCATTATTTCAGAAGTTTTTCAGCTATTACTGCAAAAGTAGTAACCTGAAACGACTGAAACTCTCAAAAATAGGGTTTATTGATCTATTGTAATATATTTGCTAATTTTAAAGCAAATCGAAAAAATACCAAATTTCCGCAAAAAAAAAACGTAAAGGTTCAGAATTTTTTAGCCACATTTTTTTACTCACGATCGATCTGAAATTTTTCATAATCAATTTAGGTAGTATAATGAACATCGGAAGCGATTTTCAATCATTTTCAGCCACAAATATTTGAGATATCAACGAATTAAGTCGCTTGAAAACTAATTTTCCCTTTATTAAAATTTTCAGGATTTTTCAGTAAGCTGTAACTTTCATATCATACCAGATAGATACAAATACTAAACATTTTTGGAAAGCCTGATTAGTCTATTTTCAAATAACAATGGACATAATTATATAAGTAATGTATTTTTCGAGATATTGGAAGAACACTAAGGCTATTATATTAGAAGTTTTTCAGATATATTGCATATTTCTCTTTTATTTACCTGTTATTATTTTATACGTACATTTTTATGTTTGTTTTTTATTAGTTATGTACATATTAACTATTTAGTTTAGAGATTTTAATTTGTTAATTTATATAAATTAAAAAACTGCATATGGGTTTTTTAGTCATCGTCTCAGGGCGAGAGTTAGTTCTGCGGTGGCAACCCTAATGTTTAAGGTATAATAAAATTGATGTTAAGCAGCAATAAAACTAATAAATAAAATGCAAGTCCCTCAGGTACTCAAATCCGGCTTTCAGTGCAGTTACTTAATCTGTTTACTAGGTACTTGAATAATTATACAGATGATCAGCTCGACGTTTTGGGAATCCCGTCCGCTGATGGAGTCATACAGCTCGGTCACGACCCATACCAGTTTCGCATGCCGACTCGTCACAATTTGCGCGTGCAATTTGTTAAACATATAACGACTCGCGATTGTTTGTTTGTGTCTCCATGGTGATGGTTGTTTTATTCAGTGCATACTCGAATAAAATAACATTTACGTGACTATTTATCAAACACACGGTAAGTTTTACAATTATATTTCACTTCATACATCAAAAAAAATTCTGTTTAAATATTTGAATTTTTTAGTTTGCATTTAATTGAAATTAAATTAAATTAAAATTATTCTATTCAATGATAAAATTATTTGTTACAATTGTCGAGTTTCGGGTAGTTCTGCCGATCGATTGAATTTTACAAACATAACTTTTAATACCCAACTCTATAAAATTCTTCAATTTTCATTTTCAAACAGAAACTGTTTAGTTATTTATGAGAAATAATGATTAATATTAGACATATTTAATATCAATGAGCATATAAAAATTAATAAATACTATTAGATAAACTGTAGAGGTCAACTATTCTCTCGCAACATTTTGTTGGGCATTAATAAGATAAACATTATCGTTGGGATATATAAATGTCAATCCACCTCTTAGTAATCTACATATCTATCTGGTGTCGCCAGATGGCGATACAAATTTCTCTCTAGAGGGAAAGTTGTACAATTATGCTTGAATTTCGGAACTTCCTTATAGGAATGAAGTAGTAAAATATAAGCTAAATTTAATAAGCAATCTTATTAGGCCCAATTCACACATAAGCGGAGTCGGCCGGAGGCGCGGTACAGGTGAGGAGCAGGCGTGACGTCGCATAGGCGATTGTGATGTCCATATGCAGTGAAGGGGTGGATATTGCACTATATGTTTACATAGAGGCGGCGTGGAAGAGTCTCGTAGCCACCGTGTCTCAGGAGAAGAGGCAAAGACGCGGTGCCAACACGGCGAGAGGTACGAGGCAAATGCCCACGCCTCGTCAGCTAAGTGGGCATTGTACCACATGTTTATACAGAGGTGGCGTGAAAGCGTCGCGACACACGTCGCGCCCGCACCGCGCCTTCGCCTTTTCGCCTGAGACACGGTAGGCGAAGAGGCATAACTCTTCCAGGTCGCCTCTATGTAAACATAAGGTCCCCCTTCACTGCATATGGACATCACAATCACCTGTGCGACGTCGCGCCTGCACCTCGCCTACACCGCGCCTCCGCCCGACGCCGCTTATGTGTGAATTGGGCCTAAGTGGGCATTGTACTATATGTGTATATAGAGGGGGCGTGAAAGAGTCGTGCCTCTCGCCACGTCGGCACCGCGCCGTCGCCTCTTCGCCTCCTATGTGGGAATTTGGCCTTATAAGCGGCGTCGGGTGCAGGCGCGGTGTAGGCGAGGCGCAGTGCGACGTCGCACAGGCGATTGTGATGTCCATATGCAGTGAAGGGGTGGACATTGCACCTTATTGTTTCATAGAGGAGGCGTGGAAGAGTTATTCCTTTCTTCTCTTCGCCTAACGTGTCTTAGGCGAAGAGGGGCCGACATTTGCCTTGTGCCTCTTGCCGTGCCGGTACCCCGTCTTCGCCTCTTCGCCTAAGACACGGTAGGCTAAGAAGCGAAACTCTTCCACGTCGCCTCTATGTAAACATAAGGTGCAATGTCCACCCCTTCACTGCATATTGACATCACAATCTCATGTGCGACGTCGCGCCTGCGCCTCGCCTACACCGCGCCTGTGCCCGACGCCGCTTATGTGTGAATTGGGCCTTATAGGGAACAGACGGTTATGTCCCCCTAATTAAGCAAGTTAACCGATTCAAAATTAAGTTTATTTCTTTGCCAGCTCAAAACAAATTTATTATAATTGTTCAAAACAAATTTATAATAGGCCATCTTGCTCTAGCGGGGATCAAGCATCGGCTACTAATCTCAGAAGAAAATTCTATGCTTTATCATATTATCGAATTCATATTCGTTTAATTTTGTTTTTATCTTTTATTATCAGATTTTTAGTATGATCCTTTATTTGATAACAACTATTTACTGTTGTGCCGTGGCTGATGCGTATTGGACACCAGAAAATCCATGTCCTGGACTGCTTAGCTATGAAAACAATGCTGGACGGACTGCAGGCATACTCACGGTACCTAATGATTATACAGGCATGTATCTTATCACTGTAAATGCATCTCTACCATTCACAACATACGATGTAAGTAAAATTCTTATACTTTACTATACTATACACCAAAATGAAGAATCTAAAGATTCTTCTTTTTCGTGTACCCTGTCGGAGGTTGATAGGGTACACGAAAAAGAAGTTCTTAAAACGTAAACTGCAACATCTCGGTCATATAATGACAGGAGAACGCATTAGGTTACTGTGACTGATAATGGAATGAAGAGGGAAGAAAAGCGTAGAAATAAGAAGGATGTTTTAGCTTAGAAATCTAAAAGATTGACTTAACTTCAAACAAACTATTTACATGCAGATGTTAACAAATTTGCCATGATGATTTCTAACCTTCTATAGGAGAAGGAACTTTAAGAAGAAGAATATGACTTTTCTAATCATTTTGTCTACTGCTCTGAATAGTACTTTTTTTTGGCTTGAAGTCAAAGATGCTCTGAATAGTTCTGGGCTGCTGCATTCAAATCATTCAGGCAATTTTCGCGATTTACCTTTCATAGCTGTTAAGAGGTTTTCTGTGAAGTTAAGGTAAATGCCGTGTGATTAAGCAATCTGAGCTTCTTCCTTGTCCCGACAGAAAAGCCTCATGGAAGATAGTCCTATAGAAACAGATGTTTCCCCCCCATTTATTTTTAATTACTGAAGACCTACAACGTTTTCATGAGTACTCATTTATTCACAGAGAATGTCAATAGAGATGGCGAACTACAATCAAATACAGAGAGGAGTTGTACCTGAATTGAAGTACCGCATTAAATTTGCATCAAATGAGGCCTTTCCGAAGGTCACAAGGGTTATCTTTAATGACAGACAACTGTGCTCTTCACAACCCTATTCTGGTAAGTACATTTATAAAAATTAGCTGTAAACCTATACATAGTTTTCTGTGTCTGATGATAGTTTTCTGTGTCTGATGATAGTTTTCTGTGTCTGAGGATAGTTTTCTTTGTCTGATGATAGTTTTCTGTATGTGATGATAGTTTCCTGTATCTGATGACAGTTTTCAGCATTTCCAACTGCATCCAATGATAGCTTTGCGGGAATGAGGTTTTTAGTATCTGATTATAGTTTTCCTAATTTGATGACAGTTTTCTTCAGTTGATAACAGTTTTCTGCATTTGATGACAGTTTTCTTCATTTGATGACAGTTTCTGTATATTGTTATAGTTTTCTGCTCTTAATGACAGTTTTCTGCATTTTTTTATAGTTTTCTATATTTTTATTTTGCGGAACAACAGGAACGCATTGGAGGATTAATGACTGTAACTGGAGCTTTTAATAAAGAAACAGCTGCTCGTTCTCCCTGCTTCCCCAACGCTCACGTACTCTCCTCTATCCATGCCCACTCACTCTACATTTGATCATAGTTTCCTGTATTTGATGACAGTATTTTGTTAGTGAAGACAGTTTTCCGTATTTGATGACAGTGTTTTGTTATTGAAGACAGTTTTCTGAATTTGATGACAGTGTTTTGTTATTGAAGACGGTTTTCTGTATTTGATGACAGTGTTTTGTTATTAAAGATAGTTTTCTGTATTTGATGACAGTGTTTTGTTATTGAAGACAGTTGTCTGTATTTGATGACTGTGTTTTGTTATTGAAGACAGTTTTCTGAATTTGATGACAGTGTTTTGTTATTGAAGACGGTTTTCTGTATTTTATGACAGTGTTTTGTTATTGAAGACAGTTGTCCGTATTTGATCACATTGTTTTGTTATTGAACACAGTTTTCTGCATTTGATGACAGTGTTTTGTTATTGAAGACAGTTATTTGATGACAGTGTTTTGTTATTGTAGACAGTTATCTGTATTTGATGACACTGTTTTGTTATTGAAGACAGTTGTCTGTATTTGATGACATTGTTTTCTTATTGAAGACAGTTTTCTGTATTTGATGACAGTGTTTTGTTATTGAAGGCAGTTGTCTGTACTTGATGACAGTTATTGAAGACAGTTGGCTGTATTTGATGACAGTATTTTGTTATTGAAGACAGTTTTCTGTATTTGATGACACTGTTTTGTTATTGAAGACAGTTGTCTGTATTTGATGACATTGTTTTCTTATTGAAGACAGTTTTCTGTATTTGATGACAGTGTTTTGTTATTGAAGGCAGTTGTCTGTACTTGATGACAGTGTTTTGTTATTGAAGACAGTTGGCTGTATTTGATGACAGTATTTTGTTATTGAAGATAGTTTTCTGTATTTGATGACACTGTTTTATTATTGAATACAGTTGTCTGTATTTGATGACATTGTTTTCTTATTGAAGACAGTTGTCTGTATTTGATGACAGTGTTTTGTTATTGAAGACAGTTGTCTGTATTTGATGACAGGGTTTGGTTATTGAAGACAGTTTTCTATATTTGATGATAGTGTTTTGTTATTGAAGACAGTTTTCGATAATTGATGACAGTGTTTTGTTATTGAAGACAGTTTTCTGAATTTGATGAGAGTGTTTTGTTATTGAAGACAGTTTTCTGTATTTGATGACAGTGTTTTTTTATTGAAAACAGTTTTCTGCATTTGATGACAGTGTTTTGTTATTGAAGACAGTTATCTGTATTTGATGACAGTGTTTTGTTATTGAAGACAGTTAACTGTATTTGATGACACTGTTTTGTTATTGAAGACAGTTGTCTGTATTTGATGACATTGTTTTCTTATTGAAGACAGTTTTCTGTATTTGATGACAGTGTTTTGTTATTGAAGGCAGTTGTCTGTACTTGATGACAGTGTTCTGTTATTGAAGAAAGTTGGCTGTATTTGATGACAGTATTTTGTTATTGAAGACAGTTTTCTGAATTTGATGAGAGTGTTTTGTTATTGAAGACAGTTTTCTGTATTTGATGACAGTGTTTTGTTATTGAAGACAGTTGTCTGTATTTGATGAGAGTGTTTTGTTATTGAAGACAGTTTTCTGAATTTGATGACAGTGTTTTGTTATTGAAGACGGTTTTCTGTATTTTATGACAGTGTTTTGTTATTGAAGACAGTTGTCCGTATTTGATCACATTGTTTTGTTATTGAACACAGTTTTCTGCATTTGATGACAGTGTATTGTTATTGAAGACAGTTATTTGATGACAGTGTTTTGTTATTGTAGACAGTTATCTGTATTTGATGACACTGTTTTGTTATTGAAGACAGTTGTCTGTATTTGATGTCATTGTTTTCTTATTGAAGACAGTTTTCTGTATTTGATGACAGTGTTTTGTTATTGAAGGCAGTTGTCTGTACTTGATGACAGTTATTGAAGACAGTTGGCTGTATTTGATGACAGTATTTTGTTATTGAAGACAGTTTTCTGTATTTGATGACACTGTTTTGTTATTGAAGACAGTTGTCTGTATTTGATGACATTGTTTTCTTATTGAAGACAGTTTTCTGTATTTGATGACAGTGTTTTGTTATTGAAGGCAGTTGTCTGTACTTGATGACAGTGTTTTGTTATTGAAGACAGTTGGCTGTATTTGATGACAGTGTTTTGTTATTGAAGACAGTTGTCTGTATTTGATGACAGTATTTTGTTATTGAAGACAGTTTTCTGTATTTGATGACAGCATTTTGTTATTGAAGACAGTTTTCCGTATTTGATGACAGTATTTTGTTATTGAAGACAGTTGTCCGTATTAGATGACAGTGATTTGTTATTGAAGACAGTTTTCTGTATTTGATGACAGTGTTTTATTATTGAAGACAGTTTTCTGTATTTGATGACAGTTTTTGTATTTGATGACACATTTCTAGATGTGATTTCTACTTCTAATGATTGTCTGCATATCTATTCTATATCTGTATTTTATGGAACGACGGGAATGTGTACATGTTCGGAACGACTGATGTCAATGTCATGAATAGCATCTCTAAACACGTAATAAGTTTTGTGAAATATTATATAAAACTACCATTTTATTTTCAGTAACTACTTCCGGTGTCACAAGCTTATGGGCCCAATACAGACTAACATCATCCCTTCAATCCAGCAGAGGTCCATCTGGTGGTTTCCCGACGTATCCTGAGACGCAAACATCGCGATGGACAACACCTCGCCCTATAACAAGGTGGACAACATCTCGTCCTGTGATAACACCTCAATGGATACCTAATACTCCTCGCGTAACAACTACCACAACAACTACAACGCCAGCTCCAACAATAACAAGCCGCCGTAAGCCTCAAAACTCAGACTGTGGTATAGCGCAACAATCAGTAGCTCTTGTGATCGGTGGGGAGGCTGTTCAAGAGGGCGAAGTGCCCTGGCTGGCAGCTCTTTTCTACTACAACAAAATTGACAAGAAATACATCTATCACTGTAGTGGAAGTTTGGTTTCTGATATGCATGTGGTAACCGGTAAGTGTTAAAGACAGGGGCGTAACTGTGGAAGCAAAAACTATAATTCTACCACCGAAATACAGCCTACCACTATATAACAGGAGATCACCTCCCCAGAAACCAAAAATAAAACTTGTATCTTCATAGGGCCATCAGCTCTGAGGCTTTTCGCCGGTCAAGGGAGAAGTTCAGTTTAATCACCCGGTATTTATCTTAATATCACTGAAAGCCTCTGAAAAATAATGACAAGTGATTCGCGGAAATTCGCCCCTATGAGGCCACTCAGCTGAGTTCCCAGAAACCATTTTATCAGAATTATGAATTAATTAAATATTATTATTGTATGACTAGGTGAAAACATCTGTGAGCCCGTGTACTGTGTGACTATTCGTATAGTTTTCCTCTCAAAATATTACCAAACGTAATATTGTGCGCCCTGTTTATTCTATGCAGCTGCAATTTCTAACAATAGACTATTCGACTATCGCGTTATTTTTGCCCCCATGGAACGAACAAAACTGTCAGCAATAAATTTTTTGCCACGACATGCACTGACAGGTCGGTCGAGTTCAATACATTTGTATTTATATTATTGGGATGGTCATACAAAGGCGTGTGGGATATCTGGCTTTACTTTACTTCCCGGCGCACTGGGAAATATCTTGCTGATCTCCGTGTTCATATAAAAAACGTTGTTGTAACGCATACCAAATATCTCTCACCTACACTGCTCGTAGTAGTATGTTTAAACTACGCCTCGGTCTGAAGAGCAAAAATACAAGAGCGTGGCAATTAAATATCACAATGTTACTCCTCCATGTTAAAACTCAGAGGTGTAGGTATGTAATATCATTGTTACGCCTCTGTCTAAAGTAATATAGTTCAGACTAACAATAAAATTCAAGCCGGCCATTGTTTGCAGTACGAGAAAGCACCGTTACACGATAAGGAAAGCCTGCTGCTAGTCTTCGGCAAGAGTAACCTTGACAACTGGGCAAGAGGCGGTGTATTAGGCTATGTGGAGGCAGTTCATGTTCATCCAAATTATGTACAAGGTAGTGCCGGCCATGATGTTGGTATCCTAAAAATGTCCAGTCGACTACAGTTCACTACGGCTATGCGGCCGATTTGTTTGTGGCGCAGTGATGCAAATCTAGCCAACTTAATTAGCACTGGAGGCTCGTTAGCTGGTTGGGGACAAAGTGCTGAAGGCGAGTTATATTCCAGCACGCCTAATAAAATACACATACCGGTTGTATCTCAAGAGGAGTGCCTGCGTAGCCATGCGGCTTTTAGAAGATTGACCACTAGTGATACGTTTTGTGGAGGTTAGTCTAGCAATTTATATATCTAATTTCTATCCATTTTATCGTCACGCCAATGTCAAAACCACTAATGTGAAAACTTGCCTTTTCGGGAAATCTGAATTTTTAAATATCTGAATTTGAGAATATTCTGATTGAACTTTTCCATCGGTTTTAATTTTTTAGTCAAAATCGTCACTAATCAACCAACTCTATCGAAAATTGCACTTAGGTGAAAACTGTAAATTTTGCACATGCGTGGTTTTGGCATTAGAATGACATGCTTTCTATATTTTCTATCTATTCTCTATTTATTCTCCATCTATTCAAAACAATCAGAATCAAACATAGCCTTCTACAATCGTTAAAGCATTCAGATGTTTGTTAATATAATAAAAATCGTCCTTATTTGTTTTAAATGATGTGATGTAAGTTACATTTCATTAGAATTGTTGGTGTTGTAGGTGCTAGAAACAATTCAGGCCCTTGTAGAGGTGACAGTGGATCCGGATTTTACGTTGACTTCAATGGAAGATATTTCTTGAGGGGCATCGTGTCGTATGCAGTAGCTACGAACAAAGTGCAGTGTGATCTTGAAAACTATGTTGTGTTTGTGGATGTGGCGAAGGAAGCGCAATGGATAAATGGAGTTTTAAATGATATTTAATACATGTGTTATAAATAAATAATAGTTAATTAAACATTTTATTGGTAGATTATTATTATTTATTATTTACTATTATAACTTAGAGAATTCTTGCCTTGTACGGCTATCTAACTGAGTAATCACCAGATATATCAATATTTAATAAATTATTGCTTAAAAATTCACTCTCCGGTGGGACTCAAACCCACGTCTTTGGCTATCGCAGCCATCGCGCTACCAACTACACCACAGATGGTTGTAGTCGATAGCACGCAAGACACGCGTGATATAAAACTTGTCAACTTTATTTTCTATAATATGTAGCTTAATCAAATCATAGCTCATAAACTAGGTAAGCTAAGAAACTCAAATTTGGAAGATATATTCAAAATTTAATGTTGCTATGATAAAAAATCATTAAAAATCATAACCTTTCATTTTGCTAGTAATAGCTATCCAAAGTAGCGTAATATAAAACTTTGCAATTTTATTTTTCATAATATGTAGCTTATTAAAATCATAACTCATAATCTAGATAAGCTAAGAAACTCATGTTTGGGAAAAAATATCAAAATTTAATGTCGGTATAGATTAAAGCATCATTAGTACTCATAATCCTTCATTTTGCTAGTTATAGCTTACCAAAGCTAGCGTAATAAAAGACATCCCGATTTTATTGTTCATAATATGTAGCTTAATAAAATCATAAGCTAGATAAGCAATTTTCGCAATAAATTTATTTTTGAATAGAATACTTTTTGATGGTAGACTTCTTCATGCGTTTAGCACCTCTAACTTGGTATATACCGTTTAGCTAACAACTTTAAATTTTGCAAATGTGAAAAACTATTGCGATTTTGACAAAAAGTTGTAAAAAATATAAAACTTTCTATATATGAGTGGTTTCAGGTATATTTGAGCTAGCTACTAATTCACTGCTGTATGTTTAGCTATACCCATAGCAATGTAACAAGATAAAACACAATAACATTAATATTCAAAATATTACGATTTTCAAAAAAATCATAAAAAATAAAACTGGTACTTTATAAAAATTTCCTTTATATAGATGCTTTTAAGTAAGTTTCAGCTAGCTACTAGTAAGCTGTGGTATGACTGGCTATACCCATAGCAATGTTATAAGCTAAAACGTAATCACATCGATATTCAAACTATTGTGATTTTCAAAAAATTGTAGAAAATCGAAATTGTGCTTTATAAAAGATTTCTTCATAGTAGTGATTTTAGCTATATTTCAGCTAGACATTAGTTAACTGCTGTATATTTATCTGTATCCATAGCAATATTTTAAGCTAAAAGGTAATAACATTGATATTTAAGTTATTACGATTTTCAAAAAATCATAAAAAATAAAACTGGTACTTTATAAAAATTTCCTTTATATAGGTGCTTTTAAGTAAGTTTCAGCTAGCTACTAATAAGATGTGGTATGATTATCTATACCAATAGCAATGTTATAAGCTAAAACGTAATAACCTCGATATTCAAACTATTGTGATTTTCAAAAAATTGTAGAAAATCGAAATTGTGCTTTATAAAAGATTTATTCACAGTAGTGATTTTAGCTATATTTCAGCTAGACATTAGTTACCTGCTGTATATTTAGCTGTATCCATAGCAATATTTTAAGCGAAAACGTAATAACATTGATATTCAAGCTATACGATTTTCAAAAAATTGTAAAAAATCGAAATGGTGATTTAGAAAAAAAAATTTCATATGAGTGGTTTCAGGTATACTTTAGTTAGCTACTAATTAGCTGCTGTATGTTTAGCGATACCCATAGCAATGTAACAAGATAAAACGCAATAACATTAATATTCAAACTATTACGATTTTCAAAAAATCATAAAAAATAAAACTGGTACTTTATAAAAATTTCCTTTATATAGGTGCTTTTAAGTAAATTTCAGCTAGCTACTAATAAGCTGTGGTATAATTAGCGATAACCATATCAATGGTATAAGCTAAAACGTAATCACATCAATATTCAAACTTTTGTGATTTTAAAAAAGAAAATCGAAATTGTGCTTTATAAAAGATTTCTTCATAATAGTGATTTTAGCTATATTTCAGCTAGACATTAGTTAACTGCTGTATGTTTAGCTGTATCCATAGCAATATTTTAAGCTAAAACGTAATAACATTGATATTCAAGCTATTATGATTTTCAAAAAATTGTATAAAAATCGAAATGGTGATTTATAAAAAAAAATCATATGAGTGGTTTCAGGTATACTTTAGTTAGCTACTAATTAGCTGCTGTATGTTTAGCGATACCCATAGCAATGTAACAAGATAAAACGCACTAACATTAATATTCAAACTATTACGATTTTCAAAAAATCTTAAAATTAAAACTGGTACTATATAAAAATTTCGTTTACATAGTTGCTTTTAAGTAAGTTTCAGCTAGCTACTAATAAGCTGTGGTATGATTAGCTATACCCATAGCAATGTTATAAGCTAAAACGTAATAACATCGATATTCAAACTATTGTGATTTTCAAAAAATTGTAGAAAATCGAAATATTACTTTATAAAAAATTTCTTCATGTGAGTTGATTTAGGTATACTTTAGTCAGCTATTAATTAGCTGCTGTATGTTTAGTTGTACCCATAGCAATGTTACAAGCTAAAACGTAATAACCATAAAATGCATACTATTGCGATTTTCAAAAAATTGTAAAAAATCGAAATTGAGCTTTATGAAATATTTCTTCAGATCAATTATTTTAGCTATATTTCAGCTAGCTACCACTTAGCTGCTGTATGTTGAGCTGTACCCATAGCAATGTTATAAGCTAAAACGTAATAACATTGATATTCAAACTATTACGATTTTCATGAGTATATAGTACTATAAGTAGATGTATTTTTTAACAAAAAAAAACTGTTTATATTTTCGATTATTTTAGTCCCTCAAACAAATTATTTATAATTTAGCTATCACCTTCAAACTTCAAATGTATTAAAAATGATTATTTAGGAATATCCAATGATGATTTCATACTTTTATAATGATTAGAAGTAGGTTTACTGTGTTATTTGCATAATATTAATTTTTATTGTTCAACTCCCATGAAAATTACATTAATTTTTAGATGGCTAATATTTATTAGTATTATTAAGTATTAGTTTTATAATTGTCTGGTAAATATTATAATAATATCAGTTTATTCTATTACTTCAAACATCTCATCAATTAAAAACTTCAAGCTAAACCTAAAATAATATTGTTATTCAAGCTAATGCGATATTAAAAAAGTAGTAAAAATTAGTGGTTTTAGTTATATTTTAGCAATGTCTAATAATATTAGAATGAGGTTTCGAATGTGAAAATTAATTTATAATTAGCTGGTAAATATTATACTGATATGAGTATATTTACTAGCTAATTATAAAACAAACAAAAATCTTTATTTTATTTTATTACTTCCCACAAAAATGTCTATCTTAGAACGAATATTGATAGTTTCAAATATGAATACTAATAAGATTTTGTTTTATAATTGGCTAGTAAATATCATAGTGATATCAACATTTCCGTTTTGTCGCTATATCGATCGAAATTGCAAGTAATCACGAGACCACACAATAAAAATTCCAATCATAAAACCGCATCAATGGGAATTTGGACAACAAAAAGAACCGTATCCACACCCAAAAAAATAATTACGTTATGAATTTTATGCTAACCAGCTGTGGATAATATTCGCGTTCTGCAGTTTCGTCGCGACTGTAAACCGCGACGGACGCAAATTGTTGCGAGCGCGCGTCTCTATAATTAATTATGAACACAGTGAATGCGCACATTGCTGGATCGAATGATTATTAAACTAATTGTTTTATGGTGTGAGTTTTGGGAATTGTTTTGTGGTGAGTGTGTTGTGACAATACTTTTCACTGGATGTAAGTACGATTTTTTTAAAAACATAGGTTGTTGCAATGATCAATATTTTATAAATTAAATTTTCATCGGATAATAAAACAATAACATATTTATTACTGACTGTATGATAAACTAGATACTATAAAAAAAACAATATTTGATATGGTTTATGGAGGTTTCATCTGTTCCCGGTACTGTCTCATTCCGTATTTGTTGGCATTTTTTATCTTCTTTTCAATATTTGAAAAATAGAATTTCTCATTAGGTGTAAATGAAATTTTGGAGGCACTATACACATGAATAAGTTTATCACCATAAAGTTTTGTATGCAAAAACAGATGTGTAAATACAGAAATTTTGAATAAATAAAAATACAAAAATAAAGGGAAAAAAACATCACCATCATCATCTTTAGCCATACTAGTATTAACACAATTGCTATAAATGTTTAAAACTATCAACATACATTCTAATATAGACGTTTATAACTCTAAAATTGTCGTCAATTATAAACGTCTATCTTAGAGTGTATGTTAATAGTTTTAAACATTTATAGCAATTGTGTTAATACTAGTATGATTAAAGATGATGATGGTGATGTATTTTTTCCCTTTATTTTTGTATTTTTATTTATTCAAAAAATTTTGTATTTATTTAATTAAAAATATTCAATTTAAATTAAATATAATCAATAAAATATATGAAAAGGAAAAAAAAATTCTCTGCAGGATGCCCCACTTGGTCCTGGCATTGAGATGTTTTATTCGAAATTTTCTTTGGAATGGTAATACAAACATTAAATCAAAAACAACACTATATCACTAAATAAAATTTTCCACGTACGAAAAAATTGCCAAGCCCTATCGAGAGTTGTAGTTTGGTGGTTTGGAAAGTTACAAATATTATTATCAAAATGTATTACTCCTAGATAGTAATAATTTAATACTAGTATGGTTTAATATCTTGAAAAAATCATTTAATTCACGTTTTAAGCGTTTAAACATTTCAACAAAAAAATGTGTAATTGTATTTGGAACTCAAAAGCTTATACCGTACAAGGGTTAACATAATTAAGTTGTAAAGCATAATAACAATACAAATAAAGCAAAGTGCATTCTTTTATAACAGGCACGTTCGGGGTAAACCCAATTTTCACACAATAAACATGCAATGAGGACAGTGACCTGTGTCTGTGTGTGCATAAAGTTTCTGGAAACACATGTTGACTCAGCTCAATGGTAATGTGCAATAAAACTGTGTCGAATATTGCAACCGCTGCGAGCTAATACCAATTAGCAAGTTTGGTCTGGACAACTTTTATTATAGTAGCTGCTCCATTTAAATTTTCTCGATAAAATTTTATACAACAATACCATATCGACCTTTTTTTTAATTGGACTATAATTAGCAGGGCTGTAACTATCTTTTTTTGGGGCTCATCACTAAAAACTAAATTTAATGAATTAAATAAAGCTGTTTATTTCCCTAAAATATAGTTTTAACTAGAAGTATAACTAGAATAACAGGAGGGAGTTGTAAAATGTTAGGTAAATATGTTTCCACTCATTTTCACAGTATTTTTCTTATTATTTTTTTTTTGTTGAGACGGGGGAGAGCATGCCCTATTGGTATGGGCCACTGGTTTTACTACTTTAGATTAACTTTTTATTTGAAAAGGAATAAAACAAATAATTAATAAAAAAACGCATACAAAAAAAATTGTGTTCTATGTATCTATCTTCTATCTTCTATATACGAGTATATAATTAGCTAAGGGAAAAAATGGGGTCCATTGGATTGGATTAACGGGAGCTAGGGGGAGGGTAGGGGGATGAGAAAGGTATCATTGAAAAGCGTCATCCTTCTAGATGCTGGGAAAAATAGATCGGGCCATGTGGCGACGGTGGGAAAAGCTGTGGAAACGTGGAAAGCCGGGAAAGCGGTAAACATGGAATTGCGTGTAGAGAAAAACATCAATTGTCAGTTTGTGCGTGCTAAAGAGGCAAGAAAAGATCACTGGAAAATATATGAGAAAATGTCAACCAGTAGGCGTGTACTTCCGGAAAAGTGCAAAAATAAAATATCAAAATATTCCGATAAAAGCGAGTTTATGCTCATTGGATAGGCAATAGAAAACTGACCGATGAAGGTTAAATTATAATGGCTATAAAATTACACATAAAGCTGCAAAAAGAAAAAATGCAAAATTTCAAAAAATTTCACAAACGTCACAAAACTATCCTCCATTGCGTCAAAGCAGGGGTCGTCCTGACACTGACAAGTAGCAGAAACTAAGTCATTTGATTGGAAATATAGTCTAGATAGCGGGAAAAAAAGTTGAGATTGTTTCAAATTGAACCGGAAAAGCTACAGGGTTTGACAAATTTTCCGAACTTGGAAAATTTTATTTCATGACAGAAAGCTGCGGTAGATTTCATTGTGTAGGTCTTTTAATTCCAAAGAAAATTGAGAAAAAATATTGTTATAAAAATTGTACCGTTTTGGCGACAAAGCCCAAGAAGTGAAGGAAATAAAAATGAAAATTGTCTAATCAAGATGAACTTTGGACTGTTGGATAGACAATTTTCAACCAAATGAAAAATCTTAATACGATTTTTCTCTGAATCAAAAAATAAACCCGTCACGAATTTAATTTGAAAAGTGATAAAAACCGGTAAAATTGCCAAAACTATCCTCCGTTGCGTCGAAACGGGGTCTTAATTGCGGTGACATGACACTGAAGCTAAGTCATTTGATTGGAAATATAGTCTAGATGGCGGGAAATATGTCGAGATTGTTACAAATAGAACCGGTAAAGCTACAGAGCTTGGCAAATTTTTCGAACTAGGAAAATTTTATTTCATGTTAGAACGTTGTTGTAGATCTCATTTTATAGGCCTTTTAATTCCAAATAAAAATAAGAAAACATATTGTAATAAAAATTGTACCGTTCTGGTGGTAAAGTCGAAGAAGTGAAGAAAATAAATATGAAAATTATCCAATCAAGATGAGCTTTAGCCCGTTGGAAGGACCATTTTCAACCAAATGAAAAATCTTAGTACGATTTTTCTCTAAAACAAAAAATAAACGAGTAACGAATTTAATTTGAAAAGTGATAAAAATCGGTAAAATTGCCAAAACTATCGTCAGTTGCGTCGAAACAGGGGTCTTAATTGCGGTGACATGACACTGAAGCTAAGTCATTTGATTGGAAATATAGTATAGATGGCGGGAAAAATGTCGAGATTGTTACAAATAGAACCGGTAAAGCTACAGAGCTTGGCAAATTTTTCGAAATAGGAAAATTTGATTTCATGTTAGAACGTCGTTGTAGATCTCATTTTATAGGCCTTTTAATTCCAAATAAAAATAAGAAAAAATATTGTAATAAAAATTGTACCGTTCTGGCGGAAAAGTCGAAGAAGTGAAGAAAATAAATATGAAAATTGTCCAATCAAGATGAGCTTTAGCCAGTTGGAAGGACCATTTTCAACCAAATGAAAAATCTTAGTACGATTTTTCTCTAAAACAAAAAATAAACGAGTAACGAATTTAATTTGAAAAGTGATCAAAACCGGTAAAATTGCCAAAACTATCGTCAGTTGCGTCAAAACAGGGGTCGTAATAGCGCTGGCATGACACTGAAACTAAGTCATTTGATTTTAAATATAGTGTGGATTGCGGGAAAAATGTCGATATTGTTTCAAATAGATCCGGAAGACCTACAGAGCTTGGCACATTTTTCGAACTGGGAAAAGTGTATTTGATGATAGAAAGTTATGCTTGATCTCATTTTGAAGGTATTTGAATTCCAACGAAAATTTAAAAAAAAACAAATATTATAAAATGTGCAGCGTTTCGAGGTAAAGCCGAGGAAGTGAAGAAAATAAAAATAAAAAAATTCCAATCCAACTCGACTTCAGCCCATTAGATAGATAATTTTGAATTTAAATAAAAATCTTAGTAAAATTTTTCAGTAAAACAAAAGATAAACCTGTCACGAATTAAATTTGAAAACTGATAAAAAAATCGGTAAAATTGCCAAAACTATCCTCCATTGCTTCAAAGCAAGAGTCGTCTTAGCAGTAACATGATACTCAAACTAAGTCATTTGTTTGGAAATATAATCCCAATGGCGGGAAAAATGTCGAGATTGTTTCAAATTGACAAATTTTTGAAACTTTGTAAATTTCATAGATAGAGAGTATTATATTATAGGTATTTAATTTCCAAAGAGTAAAACCCAAAAATAGTGTAATACAAATTGTACCGTTTTGGCCGTACGGTCAAAGAAGTGATGAAAAATAAAATAAAAATTGTCCAATCAAGATGAACTTTAGCCTGTTGGATAGACAATTTTGAATCAAATGAAAAATCTTAATACATTTTTTCCCTAATATAAAAGACAAACCCGTCACATGATAAAATATACAACTAACAAAAATCAGAATCCCAGAAGTGGCACGGCCCTGAAACCTATGATTGGAAATTAGTCTAGATGGCGGGGAAAATGTCGAGATTGTGTCAAATTGAACCTGAAAAGCTATAGATCTTGGCAAATTTTTATGATATAAATTGGTTTTTGGTCTTATTATGTAGGTCTTTCATTTCCAAGGAGAAAAGGATAAAAATATTGTTATGAAAAGTATACCCTTTTGGTGGTAAAGTGATGAATAATATAAATTATAAAATAAAAATTGTCCAATCAAGATGATCTTTAGGCTATTGGATAGACAATTTTGAACAAAAGAAAAATCTTAATAGTTTTTCGTTTTTAGTAATATTGGTTTCCTAAAACAAACGACAAACCCGTCAAATGATAAATTATAAAAGTGATAAGAATCTATATCTATGGGGCTGTCCCAGAAATAGCTTGGCACTAAATCTCATGTCGATTGATTGGAAATAAGGTCTAGATGGCGCGAACAATGTCAAGATTTTTGGAAATTGAACCGGGAAACCACCTACAGGGCCTTAGTAAAATATTGCTAGGGCAATATTTCTGAATCTTCCCATTTCGACTATATAACGATATTTTGATATGACTCAACTAAATTTAAGTCATAAATTGTCTGTAATATGTCTATGGGAGTTGCTGTTTTAAGGTTTCTACCCTTGAGAAGACAGGTTCCCAAAAAGTTGTTAAAACACCTACATTTTTTTAAGATAATGCGATTTTTGTCGATCTTTCTGTGGCCTTTCTGCGCCCTGTTGCCTAGTTAGGGCCCTGATGATGTGTATTATGTAATTATAATTAGTTTTTTTTCACTAAAGAACTAGATTATTTTGCAGAAGAAACCGTAAAACTTCTCTGAAATGTATGTAAATCACGGCTTTTAATTATTGTCGCCTGTAATTGGAAAATGTAGTTTGCGGAAAAATCAGTTTCCATTGCAAACCAGGCTAGTTTTAAGCGATTTCAAACGGGTATAATTAAAAATGATTCGCGTGCGTAGCATCAGGCACCAATCATAAATCGACTCGTCACGTATAATTGCTGTAATTGCTATAATAAGGAAACAGTTAGTGTTATATTGCTTACAAAACGATTTATAGGACTCCGGTGGTTTATCCTAAATCTTATATAACATTTAGATGTTTAAAAGCGAAATTGTAAATATAACATCGCTTATAACTTTTGCGGCTATTTCAATAATTAGATTAACAATTATTAACATATAGGCAAGACTATTATAGGATAGTAAAATATAAATCACATTATTTGATTATGTGTTTTCTTCTTTCAGATTAACCAATTTTGTACTTAAATGGATCAAATGCTACCCTCGACATTTAATGAGACACCCCACAACATATCATCATCCATATGATGCTTCACCTCGTAGCTATTCTCACATTACTGACTTCAACCATCACCAGCGCTCGCCTCGCTCTAAATCTAGCTGTAGATCATTTTGAAAGTCCTTGCCCGCAAAACTTCCAATACTTTTACGAGAACAATCAAATTAAGTATGGTTTGATCGAAGTTGAGTGCCCCGAGGAGAATATTATACAACTCAACGTTGAAATATCAGTGGGGAATAATGTGCAGGTAAATGTTTTTTATAAAATACACACAACAGATTTTCTTGGAAATGCTAATAAATGTAAAAATATCAGGACTTTACGAATTACATGACCTATTTATTTGAATCTTTTTCGCGTTTTACGTATAGTCTATTAAACACCGATGTCGTCACTTGTTGTTGCTGCGCGATTGTTCCTTTTTTGCTGCAACCGCGCGCAATTATGCGCAGTACATCTTTTTTATCGAGATATCTTCGCTGTTGGTGGACCGATTTTGCTCAGATTTTCACTGGATCGTCTCAGATAGTGTTCTCGGCTATTTGCCAAATTTGCTCGAAATCTGTTGTGCCGTTTTCTCGCAATATTGTTCACAGACAGACAGACATACATACAGGCAGACAGACATACATACAGACTGACATACATACACGTATAGGCTATTAAACACCGATGACGTCACTTGTTCTTGCTGCGTTATCGTTCCTTTTTCGCTGCAACCGCGCCCAATTATGCGCAGTACATCATATTTATCGAGATTTCTTCGCTGTTAGTGGACCGATTTTGCTCAAATTTTCACTGGATCGTCCCAGATAGTAATATCAGCTATTTGCCAAATTTGGTCGAAATCTGTGGTGCTGTTTTCTCGGAATATTGTTTACAGACAGACAGACATACATACAAACAGACATACACACAGACAGACATACATACACACAGACATACATACAGACAGACATACATACACACAGACATACATACAGACAGACATACATACAAACAGACAGACATGCATACATACAGACAGACATACATACACACAGACATAGCCAACATCGGGTTTATTTCTACTAGTTTAGGCATAAAAAGTAACGAAAATTGAATTTTTGTTGGCGACAACCATACCTTCCTTGTATTAATTAATTTTTTCCCCGGAAAGTTATCGCATATTTCCACAATCTTAACCTAAATATCCATAAAGTTATCGTCTATAGAATCACACCACGGTAAATTCCTTGCGGGCGACAGTTATAGTATAAAATATTGGTAACCATGTGAATCAAGTGAATCTTTCTGGTACTTTATTAGGGCTACAATGGTGATTTGGAGGTGAGCACATCTCGTGCCGAAACAATTGAGAACATAGTAAACCGAAGACCGATAGTCTATCGCCTTTACTTCCCTAGATGGTCAAACATACCGCCTAAAGTAACCAAAATAACCCTAAACGGAAACCTAATCTGCACAGGGCCTCCAATAAACAGTAAAGCTTGTACTAAAACATCCAAACATTGTAACTAATAACAAATTTTCAGTTAAAACCGTACGAGTTCTCACAACGATCAACCTACAGCACACATTGAAAATAAACATCCCTCCAACACATGAACTACGTTTAGATACAGAACCTACAGCGCCTGCCATCCATTTCAACCCCACACGCCCTAAAGATCCATCCCGCATCTACCCTGGTAACCCATTTTTTAGTCCAACGCGCCCGTTGGATCAACAGGAAACGTTTTTCATAGAAGAGGAGGACGAAAGGCCATACACCGAACGGACGTTCAACTTTCAAACAACGACTGAAATCATTCACCAACAACCGTCACGACCTCATCAGCATCAACAGCCACAACAACCTCAACGGCCCCAACAATCTCAACATGTCCATACAAGGCTATCACCGGTGGCTGAAGCCTTACGTATTAATGGTGTTAATGAGGAGTTGTGTGGACACAGCGTCGCCACCAACTCGCTCATCGCAAACGGGGCTGATGTGCAGAAAGGGCAGTACCCGTGGTTGGCGGCGATTTTTATTATCAAGGATTTGGGGCCGACTTTCCTGTGTGGCGGGAATTTGATTTCCAGGAAGCATGTTGTTACAGGTAAAACTAATACAATATATACATGCGTTTATCTTATCGGATGATTTGCCGGCAAAATTATTACAGAGTAAAATGTTCCCAATTAAATTTACTACAAAAATCTATTAGGTAGTTATTAACCAAGATCTGTAATTTGGATTTGAATGAGGAAACAATAAAAGTGAAATGAGTTAAGTTTTTACTAACAAAAGTTTATATCCTTGGATTAGCTAAGTTTTCTAAATAACGGGTTGAGGTAGGATCGAAATCGCTATATTCTGATTTAATTCAACTAAAAAAAGTTCTTATTATTATTTTTTATACGAGTTATCATTTTCGTAGGATTGAAGCTAATATATCATAAAAGTATTGCAGTTAAATTAGTAGGTAGGTAGGTAAAACTAGTACTGTATATGCGTATATCTTCTTTTCGGATGATTTGCCGGCAAAATTGTAAGGAAGTAAAATATTCCCTATTAAACTTACTACAAAAATCTATATATAGTTATAGTAGTAGTATATAGTTGTTAACAAAAATGTGTAATTAGGATTGGAATGAAGAAACATAAAGTGAAATGAGTTAAGTTTTTATAAACAAAAATTTATATCCTTGAATTAGCTCAGTTTTCTAAGTAACGGATTGAGGTAGGATCGAAATTCAAAAAGTACTATATTCTGATTTAAGTTAAATAAAAAATGTTCTTATTATTATTTTCTATACGAGCTATCATTTTCGTAGGATTGAAGCCAATATATCATAAAAATGTTACAGTTTTAACAAATGAATTTATCTCTACTTACTATCGCAGTTTTTTTTTTAAACGTTTAGAGCTACAATCAAAATTCGAAAAGTACTATATTCTGGATTAATTTTGCTAAAACAAAGCTCTTATGTAATTTTTTATAGAATCTACTTTTTTCGTAGAAGTCAAGGCAAATCAAAACAAATTTGCAATTTATGCTAATAGAAGTAGTTGTATTTCTATTATTGAATTTTTTTCAAAGTCAAGGGTTTAGTTACGATCAACATTTATAAAGTAATGTGTTTTATATTTCTTAAAACGAATTCAAATTTCAACCGATATTAACCGAATTACACATGTTTGAGTGACTGTTGATGTTATACCGACTTGTAATGCTCAATAGTGTTTTCTGTGTTTACCCATGATACTAAATGATCAATTGATGGCTTATTTTGAAGCTAGTGTAATGTAGATTAGTACAATGTAAAAAATAAATCGAAAAGATTTTGTTTAGTCCCCTAAATTTGACGTTATGTTGCCACTAGTAACAAGGATAATCAAATAAATGATAAAAACAGGAGCTTGCTTTTCAAAACCCTACAAATTCTTAATGCGGACCTGAATGACAAACTTGTAACATATGATTTTAAAACATATTTAATATGTTTTAAAATTCTTAAAACGAATTTGAATTTCAGCCGATATTAACCGAATTACACGTGTTTGAGTAACTGTTGGTGCCATACCGACTTGAAATGCTCAATAATGTTTGCTGTGTTTACCAGTGATGTTAAATAAACAATTGATGGCTTATTTTGAAGCTAGTATAATGTAGATTGGTACAATATAGAAAATAAATCGAAAATAGTTTGTCTAGTCACTTAAATTTGATGTTATGTTGCCACTAGTGACAAGGCTAATCAAATAAATGATAAAAACAGGAGCTTGCTTTTTAAAGCCCTACAAAATCTTAATGCGGACATGCATGAAAACATGTAACATATGATTTTAAAACATATTTAATATGTTTCATAATTCTTAAAACGAATTTGTATTTTAACCAATATTAACCGAATTACACCTGTTTAAGTAACTGTTGATGCTATACCGACTTGTAATGCTCAATAGTGTTTACTGTGTTTATCCATGATATTAAATAAACAATTGATGGCTTATTTTGAAACCAGTATAATGTAGATTAGTAGAATATAGAAAATAAATCGAAAATATTTTGTTTAGTCACCTATATTTGGCGTTATGTTGCCACTAGTAACAAGACTAATCAAATAAATTATAAAAAACAGGAGCTTGCTTTGTAAAGCCCTACAAAATCTTAATGCGGATCTGCATGAAAACATGTAACATATTATTTTAAAACATATTTAATATGTTTTATAATTATTAAAACGAATTTGCATTTTACCCAATATTAACCGAATTACACGTGTTTGAGTAACTGTTGGTGCTATACCGACTTGTAATGCTCAATAGTGTTTACTGTGTTTATCCATGATATTAAATAAACAATTGATGGCTTATTTTGAAACTAGTGTAATGTAGATTAGTACAATATAGAAAAAAAATCGAAAATATTTTGTCTAGTCACCTAAATCTGACGCTATGTTCCCACTAGTAACAGACTAATCAAATAAATAATAAAAACCGGTGCATGCTATTTAAAACCCTACAAAATCTTAATGCACACCTGTATGAAAACATGTAACATATGATTTTAAAACATATTTAATATGTTTTATAATTCTTAAAACGAATTTGCATTTGATCCGATATTAACCGAATTACACGTGATTGAGTAACTGTTGGTGCTATACCGACTTGTAATGCTCAATAGTGTTTACTATGTTTACCCATGATATTAAATAAACAATTGATAGCTTATTTCAAGCCTACAATAATGTAGATTGGTATAATACACAAAATATATCGAAAATATTTTGTTTGGCCACCTAACTTTAGCGTTTAGTTGCTGGTTTCATATAAATAGTGAAAAAAAGTTTTTAAAAAATATTATTACTTGTTGATCATTTTATGCCATACATTTGTCAGATAGTCATAGTTATTTATTGAATCAACATAGCCATTCTTCTTTATCTCTAGCTGGTCATTGTATGAAGCCCTCAAACAAACTCCTCCACGTCGATAACATCTTCCTGCGATTAGGCGAGCACAATCTACATCAATGGACGCAGGTGTCTGAATCGCATACAGTGGGGGCGGCTAAAATAGAAGTGCACCCCAACTATAGACCAATGTCTGCGGACGCAGACATCGCTATTATAACGCTAGCTGATGAGGTCGAGTACACCAAACTGATACGTCCGATTTGCGTGTGGTCCGAGTCGGTTGATTTAAATATAATTGTGGGACGATTGGGGAGAGTTGTGGGCTGGGGCAAGGACGAAAGCAACTCTCTATTCACTCCAGTGCCTAAACAAATCAATTTCCCGGTGGTTTCGCAGGAGGACTGCTTGCGGTCGCATTTTACGTTTAGGGAGATTACGTCGGAAAGGACTTTCTGTGCAGGTGAGTGTTGACATAGAAAACTATTTGTAAAATTTCGTCCGTATCACCTCCAAAAATAATAGAGATATTGAAATGAGCATTCCTCATTCATTTTTGCTTTAGAAAACTTCATATATTTTGTAATCTCATCACACCACAAGAAGATAAGTGATTCATTGCGAACATCAAGACAATACAGCAATATAAAGTTATCTCGACATTACTGTTGCTATAACTAAATTACTAATAGAGATATTGAAATGAGGATACAAAAATCGGATTCCTCATTAATTTTTGCTCTAAAAAACTTCATAGGTTTTGTAATCTCATCACAAAACAAGAAGATAAGTGGTTCATTGTGAACATCAAGACAATACAGCAATATAAAGTTATCTCCAATTTACTGTTGCTATAACTAAATTACTAATAGAGATATTGTAATGAGGATACAAAAATCGGATTCCTCATTAATTTTTGCTCTAAAAAACTTCATACGTTTTGTAATCTCATCACAAAACAAGAAGATAAGTGGTTCATTGTGAACATCAGGACAGCACAGCAATATAAAGTTATATCGACTTTACTGTTGCCATAACTAAATTACTAATAGAGCTATTGAAATATGGATACAAAATTCAGATTCCTCATTCATTTTTGCTCTAGAAAACTTCATATATTTTGTAATCTCATCACAACACAAGAAGATAAGTGGTTCATTGTGAACATCAAGACAGTACAGCAATATAAAGTTATCTCGACTTTACTGTTGCTATAACTAAATTACTAATAGAGATATTAAAATGAGGATACAAAATTCGAATTCCTCATTCATTTTTGCTCTAGAAAACTTCATATATTTTGTAATCTCGTCACAACACAAGAAGATAAGTGGTTCGTTGTGAACATCAAGACAATATAACAATATAAAGTTATCTCGTCTTTGCTGTTGCTATAACTAAATTACAAATATTGATTTTCAAATGAGGATACAAAATTTCATTTAATTTTTCTATAGAAAACTTATGTTTTGTAATCTCAAGGTAAATGGTTCAATATGAAAATCTGTAATATAGAAATATAAAGGTATCTCCTCATTACTGTTGCTATAACTAAATTACTAATAATGATATTGTAATGAGGTTGCAAAATATGAATTCCTCATTAATTTTGGCATTAGAAAACTCCGTATGTTTTGCAATTGAATTGCAATACGCAACCCTAAAACAGTTTGTAACAGAACCTTAAATAATTACATTTCAAAATATATAGCATGGGAAATAGTTATGGTTTATATCATATATAAATTCTGATGAACAATGACATATATTTCAGGTTACAGAAATGGTTCAGGTCCTTGCAATGGAGATAGTGGTGGAGGCTTCATTTTAAACCAAGACGGTCGTTGGACGCTACGAGGAATCGTCTCCATGAGCATAGCTAAGGACCAAAGCTGCGACTACTCCCAATATTTTGTTTTCAGCGATGTTACTAAAGTAATGGAGTGGTTTCTGCGAGCAATCCAATGAACATCAAAAGCTACAACATATACTACAAATATTCTCATTATTTCGTCTTTGATTTACATAAGTGATCACAGCAACTTCAGTGATGAAGCTCACTACAGTTACTGTGATCACTTATGTAAATCAAATTTACCAAAACCACCGGTATTTTATCTAGCTAATAGCTAACTGTTTTATACATTAAGGTATATACTTTGTGTATTCAAAAGAAATAGTCTAGCTAGCTATGAAGAAAATCCAAGTTTGTTTCAATGCTGATGATTACACCCAGTAATTCATCTTGATAGGGAAACTGTTAATATCTATTGTTATATTTATACCAGTAAAATATTCATTTTGACCTTTTGTTTATTTAGTTATTGGTTCCATACCAACACACCTACAATAAAAAAAATCTGTTATACAAAGATCCTTGTCCCCTACAGTGATTAACCTTACCAACAATACAAGTAGGATGTACTGGCTACAAATTAAAAAAAACGTATTTGCACGTTATCGATTTGCATAAGGATTGTCCGTATAATAAACGCGGGCGTGAGATAGGATTTCCCCGAACCAGAGTTGGCAGGTGGAACCGCCAACGAATATTAATCAAGCTGCACGAGCGCGTTACTTATTATTGCGCCGCAGGGGCAAATGCGGTGTGGACTGTGTTTGTGAGATCATAAATTAATTAATTTCTGTGTTTTTGTTGTAGACAATAGTGATTATGTGTGAAAAACGTGACTAAGATTAATCGTAATGGAGATTAGATGAGGTTCAACAACTACCAAATATTACTAGGAAATTATTGTAGTCTATAATTAAATGAATAAATTTTTCCGGGCATTCATCATACTACATATTTATCATACTATTAACAAATAGAGTGAGATATTATGATATCATGAAATTAATATCTCAGAGCAGGGTTATTATTGAACGAGAGACTCGCGAAATTTAGTTTAGAATTTAAAATTGTAATTTAGTTTCAAAGTACAGACAAATTTGTAATATGAAAAATGAATATATGTCAACATTTCGAGAAATTTTGAAGCAAAAATTTAACGGAGCGAGAATTTGTGTTACATTAATCTCAGATTCAATCTTATAACATGTTATATTTTGATTCAAGTTTCTAAAAATAGTATTATATGTTTAATTTGATTACAAAAATATATCATAATCTACTATTTATAAAGTAAAATTTAATGTTGAATCAATATTTAGTAATCTCATTATAAAAAACTTGTTAGTTTAAAAGTTACAGCTATTTAAAGTTACAAACTTGATGTATTTCATACAAATAATCATATTTTCTTTTTATTTCATAACAAAAATTTATTATAATCTACTAATTATAAAGTAAAATTTAATGCTGAATCTAAATTTAGTAATCTCATTATAAAAATCTTGTTAGTTTTAAAGTTACACTCGTTTAAAGTTAGTCACTTACTTACAGTGATATAATTTACTTCACGCGTAGAAAATTCGATATAACTTTTTTTTAAATTTAGTTATTTTGGAATATTAAACATTTTCATATATAGAATTACTGTTAAATCTAAATATTCAAACCGTATTCAAAAATATTTTTTGGTTTTCAAGTTACAGCCGTGTACATCCAGTCACTTTCTTATGGGCAACTAATTTAAACATGACGTGGATAATCAAGCATAACTTTTTAACTTTAACTTTTTTGAAAATTAAGTTATTGTGGATAAGTTAAGTTTTTCTTAAATTAAATTAAAAGCAGAATATATTTTTTCAAACAATATTTCATTAGTTTCAGAAAATTTGTAATTATAGAGCTGTAAATTCAGTTGATATATTTCATACAAATAATCATAATATATTTTTTTAGTTGATAACAAAAATTTATTATAATCCACAGTAAATTTAATGCTAAATCAAAATTTATTAATCACATTATAAAAAACTTGTTAGTTTTAAAGTTACATCTGTTTAAACTTAGTCACTTATTTACAGCGATATAATTTATTCCACACGTAGAAAATTCGATATAAATATTTTGAAAATTTAGTTATTTCGGAAAATTAAAGTGTTTCTAATATAGAATTAGTGCTAAATCTAAATTTTAAAACGGTATTTAAAAATATTTTTTGGTTTTCAAGTTACAGCTATGTAAATCCAGCCACTTTCTTATAGGCAACCAATTTAAACATAGCGGGGATAAACCAGCATAACTTTTTTGAAAATTGAGTTATTGCAGAAAAAATAAGTTTTTCTTAAATTAAATTAAAAGCAGAATATATTTTTTCGAATAATATTTCATTAGTTTCAGAAGATTTGTAATTATAGTGATGCAAATTCAGTTGATGTATTTCATACAATTAATCATAAATTTTTTTAAAAATTTGATAACAAAAATTTATCAAAATCTACTATTTATAAAGTAAAATTTAATGCTGAATCCAAATTTGGTAATCTCATTCTAAAAAACTTGTTAGTTTTAAAGTTACATCTGTTTAAAATTAGGCACTTATTCACAGCGATATTATTTATTCCACACGTAGAAAATTCGATATAACTTTTTTTTAAATATAGTTATTTCGGAAAATTCTAAGTTTTTCTAATAGAAAATTAGTGCTAAATCTAAAATTTAAAACCGTATTCAAAAATATTTTTTGGTTTTCAAATTACAGCCATGTAAATCCAGCCACTTTCTTATAGGCAACCAATTTAAACATAGCGGGGATAAACCAACATAACTTTGTTGAAAATTGAGTTATTGTAGAAAAAATAAGTTTTTCTTAAATTAAATTAAAAGGAGAATATATTTTTTCGAATAATATTTCATTAGTTTCAGAAGATTTGTAATTATAGTGATGCAAATTCAGTTGATGTATTTCATACAATTAATCATAAATTTTAAAATAAATTTTATAACAAAAATTTATCAAAATCTACTATTTATAAAGTAAAATTTAATGCTGAATCCAAATTTAGTAATCTCATTCTAAAAACCTTGTTAGTTTTAAAGTTACATCTGTTTAAAGTTAGTCACTTATTTACAGCGATATAATTTATTCCACACGTAGAAAATTCGATATAAATATTTTGAAAATTTAGTTATTTCGGAAAATTAAAGTTTTTCTAATATAGAATTAGTGCTAAATCTAATTTTTAAAACGGTATCTAAAAATATTTTTTGGTTTTCAATTTACAGCCATGTAAATCCAGCCACTTTTATATAGGCGACCAATTTAAACATAGCGTGGAAAAACCAGCATAACTTTTTTGAAAATTAAGTTATTGTAGATAAATTAAATTTTTCTTAAATTAAATTAAAAGCAGAATATATTTTTTCAAACAATATTTCATTAGTTTCAGAAATTTTTTAATTATAGAGCTGTAAATTCAGTTGATATATTTCATACAAATAATCATAATATATTTTTTTAGTTGATAACAAAAAATTATTATAATCCACTATTTATAAAGTAAAATTTAATGCTAAATCAAAATTTATTAATCACATTATAAAAAACTTGTTAGTTTTAAAGTTACATCTGTTTAAAATTAGTTATTTATTTACAGCGATATAATATATTCCACGCGTAGAAAATACGATATAACTTTTTTGAAAATTTAGTCATTTCGGAAAATTAAAGTTTTTCTAATATAGAATTAGTGCTAAATATAAATTTTCAACGATATTTAAAAATATTTTTTGGTTTTCAAATTACAGCCATGTAAATCCAGCCACTTTCTTATAGGCAACCAATTTAAAAATAGCGTGGATAAACCAGCATAACTTTTTTGAAAATTGAGTTATTGTAGAAAAAATAAGTTTTTCTTAAATTAAATTAAAAGCAGAATATATTTTTTCGAATAATATTTCATTAGTTTCAGAAGAATTGTAATTATAGTGATGTAAATTCAGTTGATGTATTTCATACAATTAATCATAAATTTTTTTTAAAATTTTATAACAAAAATTTATCAAAATCTACTATTTATAAAGTAAAATTTAATGCTGAATCCAAATTTAGTAATCTCATTCTAAAAAACTTGTTAGTTTTAAAGTTACATCTGTTTAAAGTTAGTCACTTATTTACAGCGATATAATTTATTCCACACGTAGAAAATTCGATATAAATATTTTGAAAATTTAGTTATTTCGGAAAATTAAAGTTTTTCTAATATAGAATTAGTGCTAAATCTAAATTTTAAAACGTTATTTAAAAATATTTTTTGGTTTTCAAGTTACAGCCATGTAAAGCCAGCCACTTTTATATAGGCGACCAATAGCGTGGAAAACCAGCATAACTTTTTTGAAAACTAAGTTATTGTAGATAAATAAATTTTTTCTTAAATTAAATTAAAAGCAGAATATATTTTTTTAAACAATATTTCATTAGTTTCAAAATTTTTTTAAAATTATAGAGCTGTAAATTCAGTTGATATATTTCATAAAAATAATCATAATATATTTTTTTAGTTGATAACAAAAATGTATTATAATCCACTATTTATAAAGTAAAATTTAATGCTAAATCAAAATTTATTAATCATATTATAAAAAACTTGTTAGTTTTAAAGTTACATCTGTTTAAAGTTAGTCACTTAGTTACAGCGATATAATTTATTCCACGCGTAGAAAATTCGATATAAATATTTTGAAAATTTAGTTACTTCGGAAAATTAAAGTTTTTCTAATATAGAATTAGTGCTAAATCTAAATTTTAAAACGTTACTTAAAAATATTTTTTGGTTTTCAAGTTTAGCCATGTAAAGCCAGCCACTTTTATATAGGCGACCAATAGCGTGGAAAACCAGCATAACTTTTTTGAAAATTAAGGTACTGTAGATAAATTAAGTTTTTCTTAAATTAAATTAAAAGCAAAATATATTTTTTCAAACAATATTTCATTAGTTTCAGAAAATTTGTAAATTATAGAGCTGTAAATTCAGTTGATATATTTCATACAAATAATCATAATATATTTTTTTAGTTGATAACAAAAATTTATTATAATCCACTATTTATAAAGTAAAATTTAATGCTAAATCAAAATTTATTAATCACATTATAAAAAACTTGTTAGTTTTAAAGTTACATCTGTTTAAAATTAGTTATTTATTTACAGCGATATAATTTATTCCACGCGTAGAAAATTCGATATAACTTTCTTGAAAATTTAGATATTTCGGAAAATTAAAGTTTATCTAATATAGAATTAGCGCTAAATCTAAATTTTAAAACGGTATTTAAAAATATTTTTTGGTTTTCAAATTACAGCCATGTAAATCCAGCCACTTTCTTATAGGCAACCAATTTAAACATAGCGTGGATAAACCAGCATAACTTTTTTGAAAATTGAGTTATTCTAGAAAAAATAAGTTTTTCTTAAATTAAATTAAAAGCAGAATATATTTTTTTGAATAATATTTTATTAGTTTCAGAAGATTTGTAATTACATTGATGTAAATTTAGTTGATGTATTTCATACAAATAATCATAAATTTTTTTAAACATTTTATAACAAAAATTTATCAAAATCTACTATTTATAAAGTAAACTTTAATGCTGAATCCAAATTTAGTAATCTCATTATAAAAAACTTATTAGTTTTAAAGTTACATCTGTTTAAAGTTAGTCACTTATTTACAGCGATATAATTTATTCCACACGTAGAAAATTCTATATAACTTTTTTGAAAATTTAGCTATTTCGGAAAATTAAAGATTTTCTAATATAAAATTAGTGCTAAATCTAAATGTTAAAACCGTAGTCAAAAATATTTTTTGGTTTTCAAGTTACAGCCATGTAAAGCCAGTCGCTTTCTTAACGGCAACCAATATAAACTTTGCGTGGATAAATTATAACTTTTTCGAAAATTAAGTTATAGTAGATAATTTAAGTTTTTCTTAAATTAAATTAAAAGCAGAAAATATTTTTTAAAACAATATTTCATTAATTTCAGAAGATTAGTAATTATAGTGATGTAAATTCAGTTGATGTATTTCATAGAAATAATCATAATTTTTTTTAAAATTTGATTACAAAAATGTATGATAATCTACTATGTATAAAGTAAAATTTAATGCTAAATCCAAATTTAGTAATCTCATTATAAAAAACTTGTTTATTTTAAAGTTACATCTGTTTAAATTTAGTCACTTATTTACAGCGATATAATTTATTCCACATATACAAAATTCGATGTAACTTTTTTTTGAATATAGTTATTTTGGAAAGTTAATTTTTTTCATATAGAGAATTAGAGCTAAATCCATATTTTCAAACCGCATTCAAAAATATTTTTTTGGTTTTCAAGTTACAGCCGTGTAAAGACAGCCACTTTCTTATGGGCAACCAATTTAAACATAGCGTGGATAAACAAGCATAACTTTTTTGAAAATTTAGTTATTTTGAAAAATTAAACTTTTTCATATATAGAATTAGTGCTAAATCTATATTTTCAAACCGCATTCAAAAATATTTTTTTTGTTTTCAAGTTACAGCCGTGTAAATCCAGCCACTTTCTTATGGGCAACCAATTTAAACATAGCATGGATAAACACGCATAACTTTTTTGAAAATTTAGTTATTTTAAAAAATTAAACTTTTTCATATATAGAATTAGTACTAAATCTATATTTTGAAACCACATTGAAAATTTTTTGTTTGTTTCAAGTTACAGCCGTGTGAAGTCAGCAACTTTCTTATGGGCAATGAGCAAATCTATAGATTTCAAATCCCTCATAAATTTTAGAAGTATAAAAACTATTAATTATTATTTACTTAATGCTCTATAAAATAACAACTAAAATATAAAATATAAACTCACCTTACCACAACAGACAAATTTTTGTTATTGTGTATAATACAAATAAGTAGGTGTGATTGCAGAGTTGAATGGGAATTAGGGTTATAAAAGGACTTACCAAAATTATTGTATAATAATCTTTAAAATATAAATAACATTTATAAAAATATCAGAAAATGTTTTACTTAAAATTAACAAAAACATGTAAAAGTGAACACAGTTCTACCCGTGCGTAGTAAAATAGAGTTTCACAGTATGAAATAAATAGTGAATTAAATGTCTTTTAAGTTGAATTCATTTAAATATGATTAGACACGACGCAAATAAAAATGTTTTAAAAGCGATACGAATATAAAACATGAAGATACAGCCAATACAGTTAAAAGATATGTCTACAGACATGAATATATGACTACAGAGGTGGCTATATGCTAACAAGGATGAAGATATGCCAACATAAATGCAGATGTAACTCTCTATGAGTTTTTCGTCTTGTTTTATTATTTGTTGGGAACTACCGAAAAGAATATTTTGTAAATATGCGGAAAAATTATTGTCCTACTACTTAATACAGGAATATGATATATATGTTCCTGTATCTAAGTGTCATAGCCTTGAGGGAGGTTTAGAAGTTTATATGAAGGATGCATGAAGCTGCAATGCAACGGTTAATAATCGATTGATTGATTGATGGAAAAGGAACACATGTTTATTGAACACGACGAACACAATCAGGATATTACGACTGATAGTATGGAGGTTTCTTGTCATTGTAAACATTATAAATATTATTCAGTACTTTTTGATAGATATTTGCTTGTTAAACGTTACTGTTACTAACATCAGCGATAGAAAATACCAGCAAACCAAATCCAAACAATTTCCTAGTCACAACAGAAAAATTAACTACATTCTTTATAGAAACAGAATTATAAAATGTCCATAGGACAAAGAGAAGAGGAATTATCGCAAAAACAATGAAGATAAAAAGAGAAATAAAGTATTATCAATGCCATACATAGTAAAAACAACGAAGACAATAAAATTTATTAAGAGTACTTCAAATCGTTTTAGTGATTTGAAGTACTCTTAATACTTTTTATTGTCTTCGTTGTTTTTACTAAGTATGGCACGAATAGATGAATGTATTGTGAGTAATATAAATGGAGAAGTAGAAAGTATTGTGAGTACTATATATCAAAAAAAAAAAAATAACGAAGAGAAAAAAAAAGTAGTATGAGTGCCATAAATGACGAAAACAAGGATGAAACGCAGAATGAATTACGAGTACTATAAATCGCGAAAACAACGAAGAGCAGACGAAAGTACTGTGAGTACTATAAAAAGCAAAAAAAAGAAGACTAGAAGAAAGTATATAAATGGCCGAAATGATGTAGGAAGATAGAAAGTTTTATCAGTGCCATACATTATCAATAAAGAAAGATAATATAACAAAAAAAAGGATTTAAAGTCATCAATATAAAGAAGTATTTGTTTCTTCAGTACGTTGCATCGTTAAACCGACGATGAGAAGAAGTGATTTTCTTCAGTACCATACAAAACAACGTCAGCCTCAACAGTTTCACGCTGCACTATCCTGCTTCAAGTTAACCTCATACATCCCATCGCTCACAGCCTTCACCCGCTTGCCCCGTGGCGGTGGCATTGGAGGCCGCGTTTGCGCCTTCTCCTGCCTGAACCGCAACGGGTGCTCCGCCACCCACGCTTTGATTTTAGAACCAACCCGATAGTAGTGAAAGAAGATCAGGCATAAAACTGAAAACGCTACTAAAAAAGAAACCAGGGTAACCAATATAGAGGTAACTGGAGTGTAGCTGGGCTGAGGCTTATCAGTAACACCCAGGTCTTCATCCGGAATTTCGTTGTAGTCTGGTGACTCAGGCAGTGCCTTGTCGCCTATAGTGATATCGGCACATGCGCGGAATTCTTCTTGAGGGCCGCAACCTACTGCTCCAGTACCATTCGGGCAGTTACCCCAGTTATTACCTTAAATTAATAAAAAATTAAAATATTTTGTACATGTTAAGTAAGTATTGTACAGTTTTTTGTTATTGTAAAATTGTTACTTGTAGATGTACAGTCATGGTGGTATGGTAACTACATCAAAAGAATGAGCATTTGTAAGCAGAGCCGAGGCGTATATTTGAAAGATTTTGTATTTTATTACTAACCTCAGAGTTTGTACTATAGATTAAAAAGAATATCACCACTTTTCACAAAAATATTGCATTTTTCTATTGATTTAAAATGGCACCTCTTGTTAGTTGTACAAGTTTTAATCCAAATTGTAAAAGGTTGAGTTGTATTGTACAATTTATGTGACACCTAGCAGATCATTTGTTTTTAGTTATATTTAATCAGCTCTGTATGATTAATAGAAGAGTATTAGTTTTGTCTTCAAATTGGGCATGATTGTATGTTATTGGTTGCTTAGTCGATCTTCTTACCGGCTATATATCTCCATTGTAGTAAACAATGAGGACACTCCATGCGAGGCAGCCTGTATCTCATTTGGTACACTTTATTGCCATCTTTTGGAAAGTATCTGCTACTTCTATGGTCGACACCCTCTTGGGGTTTTGTTATTTTCAGGATATTCTTATCAAGGCATTCCTGTGAGGTGTTTTTGTAGTTGGAGCATACCGCGAACTCAAAGTAACCGAAATGACTGGCAGTGAGTTCGACCCGGATTGTTATTACCTGGCCAAGGCTGTACTTGCGAACAATCACGCCTTCGCCGTAAGTGCCACCAAATTCATGAGCTCTGGGCAATCTAAGGATATAAAATAAGGATGATTTTAATTTAAATAAATTCATTTACAAATTGCTTACTTGGAGTCCCAAGGATCTCCACACACTCCACATTTGCCTCCATTTTGCTGCCATTGCCTGGTAAAACCCCCACAGTAAAGTTCATGGTCATTGTAGTTGTGTGGTGTACTAAAGCCATACCGCCATGCTGAGGCACGACTCGGAGGCTCTATAAGGCGACCATGTCCTGATACATAAGTTATACAAACTGCTGTTGTGAGGACAACAAATATCACATGTCTAGTTTTCATTCTGAAAGAGAGAAAAAATATTTTTTTTTAGACATTGTAACAATTATTATTATGCCAAACTATGAGTAGTATCATATGCCGCTTACGTTTATCATTCGGGGGCTGTTCCGTACTGCTCTAAGCTAGCCAGCCCAGAAAACCTTCCGAACGCCCCACAAAGAATTAATAATAATAATATAATATAATTTCATGACATTAATTACAGTGTGCAATAAATTAAAATAACATGAAATATGTCAACTCAAATAATTCAACAACATCTTCAACAGAATAATATGCTTTTTCAATTGCCATTTTCTTAGCCTTGCATTTAAATTCTTCAATGAGCAGCTTCTGATTTTATTAAATTCTGACTTTACTACATACATACATTAGGATCACCATAGTCGTCTATTTGTATAAGCGATATTTCACCTATGATTTTGTGTTATCTATATAAATTCTATGCGTAATTTGTTTAAATAACACTATCTGCAAATATGACTGTTTATAATAAATTTGTAAAGCTTCAGGAATTTAAACAATTTCCGCTGAATCATCCCCAAATCTATGACCTCATCGACTGCTCAACTAACGAATATTGTATGCAGTTTGGCGTTTCGATGCGCTGCATTCCACGCTCGTTTACTAATGTCGCATGTAATGTTCTGCCCTAAATGGCTCCACAACTAGAAAGTTGCTCAATTTTGGAGCGACCGGAATTTCGCCAGCGGTATGCAAACACGGTTTTACGATTTACATAACAACGTGTGTAACGAGTAATTGTTCCTGCCCAAGTGCAAATGGTTTAACACTGTTTTAAAAATGAATGTGCTGTTGTCACATGTTACATAATTAAACGGCTTAAACGATGTAGAGGACTTCCTAGTCGGTTTAATTGCTTTATTGCATGATGTATGCTAATTATGACAGAGCGAGTTTTTTATTTCTGGTTTGACTTCTTGCACCTTAATTTTAATTCCGATATAACAAAGGTTGGTGCGTCCTTGATGGTTTTAACCATTCAAAATTTTATATGTAATATTTATTTATATAATATTGGTTTGTTATGACTCGAATAAATATTATTAGCATTTATTAACAAACTAATTATCAGATCCGGTCATCTATTTATGATTTAATTTTATTGAGAATATGATTTTAAATTTATTAGCTTTATATCTTTATTATTTTGTAAGTTATGATTTTTTTCCCAACCTGATAATTATCGACCGAGCGGCCATATTGGAGATTCATCATGGCCACTCGTCAAAACTTCAATCAGTCAGAAAAAAAATCATAAGTTACAAATCTAAAGCATTACGATATTAAAATTTCACACACATGTTTCTAATGCACTCGTCTTTAATGAAAAAAATCAACTGAACTACAACCTTCTCCAAAACTGAGTTATTAGTGTCAGTTTAACCTGTACGTTTAGGATGACAGTAAGTAAGGGAAAAATATGGTTTGGATAAAATCAATTTTTTTCCACATTCAGATTTATATTAGCAACAATTTGAAAAATTTGAGACAATTATGTTGATTTATTCGTGAATTATGAATTATTATATGACCGCTTGATATTTTCCAGGCCTCCATGATCAAGATATGTTCACAAAATAACTCATAACTCGCAAACCTGATGTGATTTAAGACAAATATTTCATACATACATTCTACACATATCAGTACTTGCACAAGATAGTCTAGAATCTCGTAATTTTGTTTTGTTCTAAATTTATGACTGTTAGAATAATAACTACATATATCTTCGTGTTATTAACAAAATAATTCTGACTTCCGGTTATATATTTATTTCCATATTCTACATTTTATTGACAATAAGATTATTAAATTTCAGCTTTATAGCTTTATTACTTTCTGAGTTATGATTTTTTTCTCACAGTCTGATAATTATTGATCCAGCGGCCATATTGGAAATTCATCATGGCTGCTCGTCGAAACTTCAATCAGCCAGAAAAAAATTCATAACATACAAATCTAAAGCATTACGATGTTGAAATTTCATACACATGTTTCTAATGCACTTGTTTTTAAGAAAAAAAAATCAACTGAACTACAACCTTCCCCAAAACTGAGTTATTAGTGTCAGTTTAACCTGTACGTTTAGGATGACAGTAAGTAAGGGAAAATTATGGTTTGGATAAAATCAATTTTTTTCCACATTCAGATTTATATTAGCAACAATTTGAAAAAGACAATTATGTTGATTTATTCGTGAATTATGAATTATTATATGACCGCTTGATATTTTCCAGGCCTCCATGATCAAGATATGTTCACAAAATAACTCATAACTCGCAAACCTGATGTGATTTAAGACAAATATTTCATACATACATTCTACACATATCAGTACTTGCACAAGATAGTCTAAAATCTCGTAATTTTGTTTTGTTCTAAATTTATGACTGTTAGAATAATAACTACATATATCTTCGTGTTATTAACAAAATAATTCTGACTTCCGGTTATATATTTATTTCCATATTCTACATTTTATTGACAATAAGATTATTAAATTTCAGCTTTATAGCTTTATTACTTTCTGAGTTATGATTTTTTTCTCACAGTCTGATAATTATTGATCCAGCGGCCATATTGGAGATTCATCATGGCCGCTCGTCGAAACTTCAATCAACCATAAAAAAATCATAAGCTACAAATCTAAAGCATTACGATATTCAAATTTCACACACATGTTTCTAATGCACTTGTCTTTAAAGAAAAAAATCAACTGAACTACAACCTTCCCCAAAACTGAGTTATTAGTGTCAGTTTAGCCTGTACGTTTCGGATGACAGTAAGTAAGGAAAAAATATGGTTTGGATAAAATCAATTTTTTTCCACATTCAGATTTATATTAGCAACAATTTTGAAAAATTTGAAACAATTATGTTGATTTATTCGTGAATTATGAATTATTATATGACCGCTTGATATTTTCGTAGGCCTCCATGATCAAGCTATGTTCACAAAATAACTCATAACTCGCAAACCTGATGTGATTTAAGGCAAAAATTTCATACATACATTCTACACATATCAGTACTTCTCATAAGATAGTCTAAAATCTCGTATTTTTGATTTGTTTTAAATTTATGGCTGTGAGCATAATAACTACATATATCTTCATGTTATTAACAAAATAATTTTAACATCCTGTCATATAATTATTTTCATATTCTACATTTTATTGAAAATTATATTATAAAATTTCAGCATCATATCTTTATTATTTTGTGAGTTATGATTTTTTTCCCCCAGCCTAACAATTATCGATCGAGCGGCCATATTGGAGATTCATCATGGCCGCTCGTCGAAACTTCAATCAGTCATAAAAAATCATAACATAATATAAAGCATTAGGATATTCAAATTTCACACACATGTTTCTAATGCACTCGTCTTTAAAGAAAAAAATCAATTGAACTACAACCTTCTCCAAAACTGAGTTATTAGTGTCAGATTAACGGCTGCTCGTCGAAACTTCAATCAGTCATAAAAAAAATCATAACATTCAAATATAAAGCATTATGATATTCAAATTTCACAAACATGTTTCGAATGCACTCGTCTTTAAAGAAAAAAATCAACTGAAATACAACCTTCTCCAAAACTGAGTTATTAGTGTTAGTTTAACCTGTAAGTTTCGTATGACAGTAAGCAATGTTTGTATTGTAGCTAACTACTAAATAAGAAAGATAACCAAGTTCAGTGGCCAGGTTAGTTAGGTCGTCTTGTACTGAGCATTCGGGAGCTACGAGTTCAAACCGCGTTATAGGGAAAATTTCGCGAATCACCTTTCACAGTTTTTCAAAGGTTTTCTATGATGTTAAATCGGTGATTACACTCCTCTGAATGTCTCTCTTTGCCAGCTCTGGCTGATATTTATAACATAGTTTATTATATTAATAAAAACGCGCGTACAGGAAATTAAAATACAATAATAATGTCCCATTACAAACAAGCAATTTTTATGCTTTCGACGACAGTCTCCGTTGCCATTAATCATAATTACCGGGTCGGTTTCGTGTGAAAATTGCGTGGCGAGGTGAAAGCGAAATTGATGCGCCGTCGTCGTTATTGTGTTGATTTTCTGTTTTCCTGCGGAGTGCAACTCTCCCACGAAATAGCAATTTCTGTCGACTTAATTGTGGGAGCTTCGGTATGCGACCTTCATGGTCTTACTATCTCTACAACGACTTGCGACACGAATTTGCGAACAGTTAGCATACTTTTAATTGGCAAAAAGTCCTTTAATCTAGACAGTTAGCAATGTTTTTACGTTCCTATTTGTAAATAAACTTAATTTTATACCCTCAATATATCATTAAATGATATTTTAGAACTTTAACTACACCTGAAACTTTGTTTTATAGCTTTAAATATATTTCAGGCTTAACTACACCTGAAACTTTGTTTTATAGCTTTAAATATATTTCAGGCTTAATATTAGCTGCTCAGAGATTATTTTAGCTTCGTATTTGTCTCTTAACGTCTACACCTTACGGTAGAAGGCATATGATTAAATAATAATATGTCTCTTGCCTAAAGATACATTTTATACCCTGCATCCTATTAATTTAAATATTATTTTAGGTGGATAACTCAAGCTTAAACAGTATTTTATACCCTTAAAATTAATTTGCAATTCACTTTAGACCCTCGGCGATGAATTCATCTTCGTATTGGGCCATTAACTCTACTTTAAGATTAATTTTAGACTCTTAATTATACTTTAAACAATACTCTAGCTATATTACTCTACTATAAACTATTGGTTTGGATTGGTTTCTTTCTGAAAGACGTCCAAATAAACTTTAGTATCATTAAAAATAAATGTCGTTTCACCCCTTTTAATGATTTTAATATTTTTAGTGTCGGTATAATAACAAAAACACTATAAAAGATCATATTTAGAACTATATTGTTATTACAAATGATAATTAGTGAAATTTAATTAATATTGTTGAGGACAACGGCATATATGTAAAGAAGGTCATGCATAATGTGTCATAAACACATTTCACAATGCCATTATTGGTTTTAATTATAATTTATTATCATCTCAGGTTTTAATTTAAAACATACATTTGTGGGATGTTTGCTTAATTAATTTTACGCTGAAACTACTGCAGCTTTCTAAAAATGTCTGAACTACTACCGATATTTAGGTTTGTATGACAGACTAATTAATTGGAAAATTGGTAAATTAATTTCGCAGATTTATTGCTACCGGTGTAGTAATATATTACGAATTTATAAGAACGGTTGCTTTTCCTAAGAAAATGTCGATGAAGAGTTTTCCCTCATAGTATGTGCAATAGCAGGTAATAAAAAATATAGATATAATTAAGCAGCTTTCCTTTATTGTTCGGGAACTGTTCTGGTCTGGTCTTAGCTGGCTTAGAACAGTACGGAACCACTTCTGAATGATAGAAAAAGCGGCTATAATATACGGTAAGACTTTGAGGTGTCAAGTTAAGGCTACAATTGATAATAATTAATCGAATACAAAGGCTAATAATAATGTATAATATATATATATATATATATATATATATATATATATATATATATATATATATATATATATAAAACAAGCAATTATGCATGTGCTACGTGTACCAGACTGACGAATTTAAAAACTAAGAAAATTATCGAGAAAATAGATAAACCTAAAACAAAAACTGCAGCAAAGCGAGCGTGGCTAAAAATAGACATCGTTGTTATACATTTTCAAGTTTGGCAGGATTGACGAGGATAGCAGTGCCGAGCATAAAGAGCGCGATCCGTTCTAACCGCTAGCAGGAAAGTGCACGCGGGCGCTGGATGCTCAAAAAAGAAATTTGAAGAGGATGGGAGGCCTTAAACACGTGATGGGTGGTAGAGGAACTGGAAAAAGACTGGTAAAAAGATCCAGAGAGGAGATGCAGAGTTGGGTAGAAATATTAAGATCAAAAAGAGATTGAGAAGAGATGAGGAATGAAAGAATGGAGTGAATACAGATGGAGACAGATGCAGACGGCTAATGGGCCATTCACAAAAAGCGCGGTAGGGGTAGCGTAGCGGTAAGCGAAATTGCACACATGCATAAAAATGCGGGTGTTTACAGCCGCGCCGTAAAACTATGACAGAACATGGGTAATTATCTCTACCATAATGATCGCGTAGCATTATTGCCCAATGTTGAACGTCTGAATTTTTATAGCCATGCAAAATATTGCTTACCACCCAGTATTTACATTCACTTCACAGAAAAACTCTGAAAGGTGATACGCGAAATTTCGCCCAATGTAATGAACGGTGGCTCGAACCACTGAGCTGGCTGATTATGAATAATAATTTACATGATTTTTGTATACCACAGACATTTCTGCACATCAGTTCTCATGGCCTATATTTCACGCCATTCGACTAAATATCTTGTAACGAATTATGAAATCAATGGGGCATAGCGCTTGGCTGATTTTGTGCGCTGCAGCGATGCATTTTACGGTATGAAACTTTTGGAATTGCCAGTAAATGCCACGCAAAGAGCTGCGTTTGCGAAGCGTTTAAAGTTTATAACGCGAAACCTGTTAAAATTCTTCGGGCATGTTTTAAAAGCCGCACGAAACCCCTTTAAATTTAATAATAAACCCTGGAGGGTCATGAAATGAATATTAAAGAAAACATACCTTGAATTTTTGTAACATTTTCATTCTTAACTAACATGTACGAACATCTTAACTACTATTAAGAAAATATTTACCACCAAACTAAAATCAATTTTATTAAATTTTTTAGTGTGGAATTTTTTTTGAAATTTTAAATTGTTAACTTATTAGTTTTAGCTATTTATTTATTTGTTTTATCTAGTATTTTAATAATTGTCAAAATTTTATAGGTATTATTTATAATTATGAATGTTTCTGTTATGTTCATGTATGATATACTGACACTAAATGTAGTATTAAATAAATCTATCTAATCTATCTATCTGTCTTATTCTTAATTTATGTTAAATTTTGTACAGAAACGAAATCGCTATTATTATTATTCTTGGATTCTATAACTCTTGCTCAGGAGCATAGGGCCTCCACAGTACGCGATTTACGAACATAACTCTGTATTAGTATTTGATTTCTATCTTCAGTTCGGAGTTTTTACTAAAGTGGATAATCTCGCCCCCTAAAGCCCTGGTTTACAAGGAAAGCGGCCGCTTAAAAACGGCCGCTTTTGACGTCATTTTTACGTCACAAAAATATTTCTACGTGTATATAAACGAATATAGTTTCCCATAAAGTGTAATACCTCAACGTACTGCAAAAACCCAATGAATTACGATGAAAAATTGTGAGTTCTTCTATTACATATACTTAAAACGACCTTTGTGATTTGTGAATGACGTTAAAAGCGGCCGCTTTAAAAAATGTCACTCTCCGGTGGGACTTGAACCCACGTCTCCGGCTATCGCGGCCTTCGCGCTACCAACTGCGCCACGGAGGGTGGTAGTGGATGGCGCGAGAGATGTTCATTATGCCATCTACTAGCACCCTCCGTGGCGCTGTTGGTAGCGCGACGGCCGCGATAGCCGGAGACGTGAGTTCAAGTTCCACCGGGGAGTGAAATTTTTGAAAAATTATTAATTAACATTGATATATCTACTAGTGATTCTTCATTCACATCATTCACCCGCATAGAGCAAGAGGCAAGGTAATTCGGGAACATTCACTCCCCGCTGGGGATCGAACTCAGTACGAGACGAGACGGACGACGCCTCTAACCACTCGGCCACTGAACTGGGTCCTCTAGAAGCTTTTTACAATAATTTACAAAAAATAATTGTGATACAATATATATATATATATATATATATATATATATATATATATATATATATATATATTAATATAATCATAAGTGAAACCATAGTTCACTGAACTACTCCCACCAGTCATGCGTTATGTATATCAAGGTCAGATCGAATGGACTTAAGTATTATAGGCGCTTGAATATATTAAAGCCGTGGCTTGACGTGACCAAAATTGGGTGAATAGCAATAAAAAAAAACAAGTTCGAAATTATAATCGACCCACTTGACCCACACAATTTATATTTTCCTACAAACAACAACCAATAAACCGTTAGTTTTGGACTGAAACTAAAATTTAATCTAGATTCTACAAATTTAGGCTACATTTTAGGTCTCTGTACACTTCAGTTTAGACCATAGGTGCCCAAACCGCCCTCCTATCAGCTTCATAAATAGTTGAGATCCATATTTCAAATTATGTAGTGAATAAATATGAATAGTAATTTTATAAAATTTTGATAACTACATACAGAGTTATAGTACTTTTGTCTTCCAAGTAATGTCTGATTTGTAATTTTTGAGTTTAACAACCCATAAACCCCATAAATAGTTGAGATGCATATCTCAAATTATGTGGTGACTAAATATGACTATATGTGAGTATATTAAAGGTAATTTTATAAAATTTTGATGACTACATACAGAGTTACAGTACTTTTTGTCTTCAAGTAATGTCTAATTTATAATTTTTGAGTTTAACAACACATAAACCCCACAAACAGTTGAGATACATATCTCAAATTAAGTAGTAACTAAATATGACTATTTGTGAGTATATCAAGGGTAATGTTATAAAATTTTGATATCCATATACAGAGTTACAGTACTTTTTGTCTTCCAAGTAATGTCTGCTTTGTATTTTTTTAGTTTAACAACTCCTAAACCCCTAAATAATTGAGATGCATATCTCAAATTATGTGATCACTAAATATGACTATTTGTGAGTATACTAAAGGTAATTTTATAAAATTTTGATGACTACATACAGAGTTATAGTACTTTTTGTCTTCCATGTAATGTCTAATTTGTAATTTTTGAGTTTAACAAGCCATAAACCGCACAAATAGTTGTGATGCATATCTTAAATTAAGTAGTGACTAAATATGACTATTTGTGAATATATTAAGGGTAATTTCATAAAATTTTGATAACTATATACAGAGTTTCAGTACTTTTTGTCTACCAAGTAATGTATGTTTAGTAATTTTTGAGGTTAACAACCCATAAACCCCACACGTAGTTGAGAGGCATATCTCAAATTATGTGGTGACTAAATATGTCTATTTGTGAGTATATTAAGAGTAATTTCATAAAATTTTGATATCCATATACAGAGTTACTGTACTTTTTGTCTTTCAAGCAATGTCTGATTTGTAATTTTTGAGTTTAACAACCTATAAACCCCACTAATGGTTGAGAGGCAGAACTCAAATTATGTTGTGACTAAATATGACTATTTGTGAGTATACTAAGGATAATTTCATAACATTTTGATAACTACATACAGAGTTATAGTACTTTTTGTCTTCCAAGCAATGTCTGATTTGTAATTTTTGAGTTTAACAACCTCTAAACCCCACTAATGGTTGAGAGGCAGAACTCAAATTATGTTGTGACTAAATATGACTATTTGTGAGTATACTAAGGGTAATTTCATAAAAGTTTGATAACTACATACAGAGTTATAGTACTTTTTGTCTTCCAAGCAATGTCTGATTTGTTATTTTTGAGTTTAACAACCCATAAAACCACATAAATAGTTGAGAGGCATATCTGTAATTATGTGATGACTAAATATGACTATTTGTGAGTATATTAAGAGTAATTTTAGGAAATTTTGATATTTACATACAGAGTTACAGTACTTTTTGTTTTACAAGTAATGTCTGATTGGTAATTTTTGAGTTTAACAGCACTAAACCCCTACAAATAGTTAAGGTGCATATCTCAAATTATATCGTGACTAAATATGACTATTTTTGAATATATTAAGAGTAATTTCATAAAATTTTGATATCCATATACAGAGTTACAGTACTTTTTGTCTTTCAAGCAATGTCTGATTTGTAATTTTTGAGTTTAACAACCTATAAACCCCACTAATGGTTGAGAGGCATAACTCAAATTATGTTGTGACTAAATATGACTATTTGTGAGTATACTAAGGGTAATTTCATAAAATTTTGATAACTACATACAGAGTTATAGTACTTTTTGTCTTCCAAGCAATGTCTGATTTGTTATTTTTGAGTTTAACAACCCATAAAACCCCATAAATAGTTGAGAGGCATATCTGAAATTATGTGATGACCAAATATGACTATTTGTGAGTATATTAAGAGTATTTTTATAAAATGTTGATATCTACATACAGAGTTACAGTACTTTTTGTTTTTCAAGTAATGTCTGATTGGTAATTTTTGAGTTTAACAGCCCTAAAACCCTACAAATAGTTGAGGTGCATATATCAAATTATAGCGTGACTAAATATGACTATTTTTGAATATATTAAGAGTAATTTCATAAAATTTTGATATCCATATACAGAGTTACAGTACTTTTTGTCTTTCAAGCAATGTCTGATTTGTAATTTTTGAGTTTAACAACCTATAAACCCCACTAATGGTTGAGAGGCATAAGTCAAATTATGTTGTGACTAAATATGACTATTTGTGAGTATATTAACGGTAATTTCATAACATTTTGATAACTACATACAGAGTTATAATACTTTTTGTCTTCCAAGCAATGTCAGATTTGTTATTTTTGAGTTTAACAACCTATAAACCCCACTAATGGTTGAGAGGCATAAGTCAAATTATCTTGTGACTAACTATGACTATTTGTGAGTATATTAAGGGTAATTTCATAACATTTTGATAACTACATACAGAGTTATAATACTTGTTGTCTTCCAAGCAATGTCAGATTTGTTATTTTTGAGTTTAACAACCTATAAACCCCACTAATGGTTGAGAGGCATAAGTCAAATTATGTTGTGACTAAATATGACTATTTGTGAGTATATTAAGGGTAATTTCATAACATTTTGATAACTACATACAGAGTTATAATACTTTTTGTCTTCCAAGCAATGTCAATTTGTTATTTTTGAGTTTAACAACCTATAAACCCCACTAATGGTTGAGAGGCATAAGTCAAATTATCTTGTGTCTAAATATGACTATTTGTAAGTATATTAAGGGTAAGTTCATAAAATTTTGACAACTACATACAGAGTTACAGTACTTTTTGTCTTCCAAGCAATGTCTGATTTGTAATTTTTGAGTTTAACAACCTATAAACCCCACTAATGGTTGAGGGGTATAAGTCAAATTATCTTGTGACTAAATGTGACTATTTGTGAGTATATTAAGGGTAATTTAATAAAATTTTGATATCCATATACAGAGTTACAGTACTTTTTGTCTTTCGAGCAATGTCAGATTTGTTATTTTTGAGTTTAACAACCTATAAACCCCACTAATGGTTGAGAGGCATAAGTCAAATTATCTTGTGACTAAATATGACTATTTGTGAGTATATTAAGGGTAATTTCATACATTTTGATAACTACATACAGAGTTACAGTACTTTTTGTCTTCCAAGCAATGTCTGATTTGTAATTTTTGAGTTTAACAACCTATAAACCCCACTAATGGTTGAGAGGCATAAGTCAAATTATCTTGTGACTAAATATGACTATTTGTGAGTATATTAAGGGTAAGTTTATAAAATTTTGACAACTACATACAGAGTTACAGTACTTTTTGTCTTCCAAGCAATGTCAGATTTGTTATTTTTGAGTTTAACAATCTATAAACCCCACTAATGGTTGAGAGGCATAAGTCAAATTATCTTGTGACTAAATATGACTATTTGTGAGTATATTAAGGGTAAGTTCATAAAATTTTGACAACTACATACAGAGTTACAGTACTTTTTGTCTTCCAAGCAATGTCAGATTTGTTATTTTTGAGTTTAACAATCTATAAACCCCACTAATGGTTGAGAGGCATAAGTCAAATTATCTTGTGACTAAATGTGACTCTTTGTGAGTATATTAAGGGTAATTTCATAACATTTTGATAACTACATACAGAGTTACAGTACTTTTTGTCTTCCAAGCAATGTCTGATTTGTAATTTTTGAGTTTAACAACCTATAAACCCCACTAATGGTTGAGAGGCATAAGTCAAATTATCTTGTGACTAAATGTGACTATTTGTGAGTATATTAAGGGTAATTTCATAACATTTTGATAACTACAACAGAGTTATAATACTTTTTGTCTTCCAAGCAATGTCAGATTTGTTATTTTTGAGTTTAACAACCTATAAACCCTACTAATGGTTGAGAGGCATAAGTCAAATTATCTTGTGGCTAAAAATGACTATTTGTGAATATATTAAGGGTAAGTTCATAAAATTTTGACAACTACATACAGAGTTACAGTACTTTTTGTCTTCCAAGTTATGTCTAATTTGTAATTTTTGAGATTAACAACCCATAAACCCCACAAATAATTGAGGTGCATATCCCAAGTTATGTGATGACTAAATATGACTATTTGTGAGTATATTAAGGGTAATTTCATAAAATGTTGATATCCATATACAGAGTTACAGTACCTATTGTCTTTCAAGCAATGTCTGATTTGTAATTTTTGAGTTGAACAACCCATAAACCCTACAAATAGTTGAGGTGCATATTTCAAATTCTGTAGTGACTAAATATGACTATTTGTAGATAGATATCGATGTATTCAATATACAGCAGAAAACATTAATAAAATTAATAGTTAGCGACTTATAATACATGTTATATATTATATGTTATATTTTTTAATTTTTTTAAAATATTTATACCTATATATATTTATACATTTTGCATATTATTGTTGTTGTCCTGTAATTGGATTTTTCGTTCCGTAGAACAATAATGCCTATTATTATTATTATTATTATTATTATTATTATTAAGGGTAATGCTCAGTACGAGTCAGACGGCGCTCTCGTACTGAGCATTGGGTAGCGAGACTTCAAACACTAAAATTTTGCGAATCATCTTTCACAGTTTTTCAAAAAATGTTTGTGAATTTAGGGTAAATACTGGAAATTAGGGTAAAACCTGATAATTTGAGCATCTCCCTTTACCGGCGGAAAAATCCCTTAATCTATCAAAGATAGAAGAATATTACATTCTTAATGATCTTACCTGACTGTCTTTCCTATAAATACCACCCTCGCAATCAACTCACACACACACAGATTTCAATTAAAACTAATGGAACACTATGTCCTGCCTACCAGTCTCACTTTTATTTATTAATTAACCCAAAAACCGCCGCATTGCAGGTCCAATTAAAACGCTATTTTTACACCTCTATTGTAATTCACATTTAATTGCGGCCTAAGTTGTTTCTGTGTGTAAAAATAGCGGCCAGCCGGGGAATTTTTTGGGAACGGAAGAACAACGCGGTTAGTGGTTTCGTGTCCGTAGCCTACATTTCGTGACTGAGAGAGACCCGTTATGAGAACTCGACGGCGGCGGCGGCAGGGGCTCGCTCACCTACACAACACACCAGGTGAACGGCTGCTTTAATTAAAACTCGATTGTCGTCAACTGCTGCCGTACAAGAAACTGCCGGCTTGGTGGGGTGAAAAGAAATTTTCTAAACGAAAAATGTTGGGAATGTAATGAGAGTAAGAGAGTTTTAAAGACAGAATCATATAGTTTCAATAAAAAAATACAAGGTGTATTCTTAAACATAATATTTACATGATATATGTAATTTACATAATCAACATGTTCTTTTTTTAATAAAAATATTTTTGGGTTGACTAGAATTTATTTTCATAGCATAAATAAAATAAGAATGACAAAAAATTAAACCTCACTGATACCTGGAGTCCGAGTCAAACCTGGAGAGGTGGCAAGTCTAGCTATCAGTTCAAGAGCTTTTCCGATAGTAAAGGGGAGAGAGCGTAATTACTAGTGATCGGGAAATTCGAGACCCGAGACCCAAGACCAGTTTGAGGAGAGTACATATTGAGGAATACAAATCTAAAAAAGCATCTTCAGCGTATTTGGGTAAGACATTATACCAAATATTGAAGATGATGCAATATCTGCACCTGGTTCCACTATTGTGTGTGAGAATTTTGAAGAAAAAATAACGTAACTGGAACAATGCAGGAGAACTAATCAATGATAGGACAATGTAAAAGAAAAAATAAAACAATTACTCGACACTAATGCCGATAAAAGAGTAATGATTATGAATGTATGAAAAACTAAACAATAACATTTTTTGTTGTGAAAATAAACTTGCAACAATATTTACATACTTATATGTCTGTTGAAAATATGTTTATATTATTGTAGTTTATTTTCATAATATAGAAATATTTTTAATACAAATATTGGATTGATCCGGTGTCTACTTTGTGATAATTCAGAGAAGAAGATATATTAATTGTAACACCGGCGGAAAAGCCTCACGGCTGATAGCCCTATAAAGATATCAGTTTTTTTTAATTGTAACATACATACATACAAGATATACGTACATACATGTACAAGAGGCCATCGACCGTGGTCTTTTAGCCCTGTGAATTCAATATAATTCATAAATAAAACGAGTTTTCTTTTTTTTATCACAGGTTTAAATTTTCGGAGAGTGTTTTTTAAATGTTATTTAAGTGACTACTACAGGCCCGGAGAGAGTTAATTTAAAGATTAGTTTATATATTTAAATATTAATAATTTTTTTTATAAAAATTATAATTCTCTACAAACACAGTTTTATAAAAAAAAATAGACCTTTATTTGGTATATTCGCACAAAACTTTTACAAAAATTCTCCCATTAAACAATACTCTTGCAGAAACAAAAAAATACAAATTAACATAACATAAAATAAAATACATATTCGCTTCTGTCTTCTTCCTACACATTAGACCCCCTCTGTCCTCGCCACTTTCCTTTCCCACCTCAGCTTCCTGTAGATTTTCACGCCTTTCCCATCCTCTCCTAACCATTCATGCAGCTTTCTGCAATTTTCAACCCAATCTACTTTTACAGTTTTATAAGTTATAAACAATATGAATCACAAATATTCAAACTATGTTCTTTACTTGAAACATAAATGTTTTTATTTATGAAAAGAATTTATGCACACACATTATACACTAATAAATAATCATAACTAAAAACTCTTCCTATTTACACTCGTAACAATAAATTTGCATAGTCAGCATAACGATGATTGTCCTTTTCGTGTTGACAATATTAAATAGTTCGCAATTTTGGCCTCAGCAGGGCCGTAAATTAAACGCGCGTGCCAAGGTGTCGATTGGAAAATCGTCCTGTACAAAGCGACCCGTACAGAACGCCAGTAGAATAATTCAGGACGTAAATAAACCGACAACATAGTCACAATTGTACAACTATTGAAATGCATTAATAAAACTTTATTAAATTTAGTCTTAATAATTGAGATATATAAACTCACTTTGTAGCTAATTAAGCTAGTAACACATGATTGTCATAAGAATTTTCATAAATATTAGATATGATTTTTGCAACTTTTTAGATAGCCCACTAAGCTTGAGAAGTTACTGTTTTATGCTTTGCATTATTCTGATCTTAATAATTTAGCTATATAAACACATCATATCTCATTTTGTAGATAATTAAGCTAGTAATACATAACTATAATTAGAAGTATCTAGTATAAAAGCTACGATTTTTTAAATTTTTTACATAGTCCACATCAGTTTGAGAAGTTACTTTTTTACGTTTTTCATGATTTTGATCTTAATGATTAAGCTATAAAAAAAGATTATATCACATTTTGAAGCTAATTAAATTAGTAATACAGTACAGTCATTAGAATTATTAAAAATAATAACTAAATTTTTTTGCGATTTTTTAAATAGCCCACATAAGTTTGAGAGGTCACTTTATTACTCTTTTCATTATTCTGATCTTAATAATTTAGCTATATAAACATGTTATATCTCATTAAGTAGCTAATTAAGCTAGTAATATAAAACTGTCATTAGAATTTTCGAAAATAATTGCTACGATTTTTTGCAAGTTTCTAGATAGTCCGCATGAGTTTGAGAGGTTACCTTTTTTTACGCTTTTCATTCTGATAATAATACATTGCAACTCGTTTTATTACTAATTAAGCCAGTAATTTATAACTGTTATTAAAGTTTTTAAAAACTATAGCTACGACTTTTGGCAATTTTTTAAATAGCCCACATCAGTTTGAGAAGTTACTTTTTTTACGTTTTTCATGATTTTGATCTTAATGATTACGCTATAGGATAAGATTGTACCTCATTTTGTAGCTAATTTAACTAGTAACACAAGACAGTAATTATAATTATTAAAAATAATAGTTAAATTATTAGGAATTTTTTAAATAGCCCACATAAGTTTGAGAGGTCACTTTAATAAACTTTTTATTATTCTGATCTTAATAAATAAGTTATATAAATAGATAATATCTCATATTGTAGCTAATTACGCTATTAACACACAACTATCATTAGAATTTAAAAAAATAATAGCTACGGTTTTTTGCAATTTTTTAAATAGACCACATACGTTTCTTGTACTTGTTTACGCTTTTCATTATTCTGATCTTAATAATTTGGCTATATATATATATATATATATATATATATATATATATATATATATATACATATTATATCTTATTAGGTAGCTAGTAATACATAACTGTAAGTATCCAGGATAATAGCTACAATTTTTTGAAAATTTTTACATAGCCCACATCAGTATAAAAAGTTAGTTTTTTACGATTTTCATGATTTTGATCTTAATAAATGAGCTATTGAAACATATTATACCTCATTTTGTAGCTAATTAAGCTGGCAATACACGACTGCAATTAGAATTATGAAAAATATTGGCTAAATTTTTTTACAATTTTTTAAATAGCCCACATAAATTTGGGCGATCACTTTATTACTCTTTTCATTATTCTGATCTTAATAATTTAGCAATATAAACATGTTATATCTCATTAAGTAGCTAATTAAGCTAGTAATACAAAACTGTTATTAGAATTTTCGAAAATAATTGCCACGATTTTTTCCAATGTTTTAGATAGCCCACATGAATTTGAGAGGTTTCCTTTTCGGCGCTTTTCATTATTCTGATAATAATAATGTGGCTATATAAACACATTGCAACTCGTTTTGTAGCTAATTAAGCCAATAACTAATAACTGTTATTAAAGTTTTCAAAAACTATAGCTACGTTTTTTTTTTCAATTTTTTAAATAGCCCACATCAGTTTAAGAAGTTACTTTTTTACGTTTTTCATGATTTTGATCTTAATGATTAAGCTATAGGATAAGATTGTACCTCATTTTGTAGCTAATTTAGGTAGTAACACAAGACTGTAATTAGAATTATTAAAAATTATATATTTTTTTTTTGCAATTTTTTTAATAGCCCACATAAGTTTGAGAGGTCACTTTAATACGCTTTTCATTATTCTGATCTTAATAATTAAGTTATATAAATATATTATATCTTATTTTATAGCTAATTAAGCTAGTAACACACAGATATTATTAGAATTTTTAAACATAATAGCTACGATTTTTTTTTAATTTTTTTAATAGCCCACATAAGTTTGGAAGGTTACTTGTTTACTCTTTTCATTATTCTGATATTAATAATTTGGCTATATATACATATTATATCTCATTAGGTAGATAACTAAGCTACTAATACATAACTGTAATTAGATATATCCAGAATAATAGCTACGATTTTTTGCATTTTTTTACATAGCGCACATCAATATGAGAAGTTACTTTTTTACGTTTTTCATGATTTTGATCTTAATGATTGAGCTATAGAAACAGATTATACCTCATTTTGTAACTAATTAAGCTAGTAATTCACCACTGCAATTATAATTATTAAAAATAATAGTGAAATTTTTTTACAATTTTTGAAATAGCCCACATAAGTTTGAGAGGTCACTTTATTACTCTTTTTATTATTCTGATCTTAATAATTTAGCTATATAAACATGTTATATCTCAATAAGTAGCTAATTAAGCTATATAAATATATTAGATCTCAGTTTATAGCTAATTAAGCTAGTAACATAAAACTATCATTAGAAATTTCAAATATAATATCTACGATTTTTTGCAATTTTTTAAATAGCCCACATAAGTTTGATAGGTTACTTGTTTCCGCTTTTCATTATTCTGATCTTAATAATTTGCCTATATATACATATTATATCTCATTATGTAGCTAATTAAATTAGTAATACATAACTATAATTAGAAGTATCCAGAATAAAAGCTACGATTTTTAGAAATTTTTTACATAGCCCACATCAGTATGAGAAGTAATTTTTTTACGTTTTTCATGATTTTGATCTTAGTAATTGCGATATAGAAACATATTATACCTCATTTTGAAGCTAATTAATCTTGTAATACAAGACTGTAATTGGAATTATTAAAAATATTAGCTAAATTTTTTTGCATTTTTTTAAATACCCCCCATATAATTGGGCGGCCACTTTATTACTCTTTTCATTATTCTGATCTTAATAATTTAGCTATATAAACATGTTATATCTCATTAAGTAGCTAATTAAGCTAGTAATACAAAACTGTCATTAAAATTTTCGAAAATAATTGCTACCATTTTTTGCAATTTTCTAGATAGCTTGAGATGTTACTTTTTTACTCTTTTCATTATTCTGATAATAATAATGTGGCTATATCAACACATTGCAACTCGTTTTGTAACTAATTAAGCCAGTAACTAACAACTATTATTAAAGTTTTCAACAACGATAGCTACGATTTTTTGCAATTTTTTAAATAGCCCACATCAGTTTGAGAAGTTACTTCTTTACGTTTTTTATGATTTTGATCTTAATGATTAAGCTACAGAATAAAATTGTACCTCATTTTGTAGCTAATTAAGCTAGTAATACAATACAGTTATTAGAATTATTAAAAATAATAGCTAATTATTTTTGGAATTTTCTAAATAGCCCACATAAGTTTGAGACGTTACTTATTTGCATTTTTCATTATTCTGATCTTAATAATTAAGCTAATTAAATAGATTATATCTCATTTTGTAGCTAATTAAGCTAGTAACATACAGTTATCATTAGAAATTTCAAGCATAATAGCTACGATTTTTATTGCAATTTTTTAAATAGCCCACATAAATATGATAGGTTACTTGTTTACGA